>VZTJ01006079.1:148718-214262 GCA_013397795.1 Orthonyx spaldingii
GCTGGTGGTAACGCCCTCTTTTTCCCTTCTGTTCCCCCTCTCTCTCTCTCCCCCCCCGATTCCTTTTCCATCTTCCTACCTTCTTTTCTGTGTTTCCGCCCTCTCTCGTTTGGGCAACTCCTTTTCCCTTTCGTTTGAGTTACAAATAAACGGTTCTCAGATACAACGTCTGCCTCACTTGGCTTAATTCTGTTCCCGACCGTCCATTTCAAAAGAACTCCTCTCTGATCCTCCCTTATTGGAACGTGACAGTGGGACAGCAAGCCAAGGGGGCCATGAGTATCATACAATCATAGAATATCCTGAGGTAGACAGGATCCACAAGGATCATTGAAGTTCTACTCCTAGCCCTGCACAAGATAACCCCAAGAATCTTACCTTGTGACTGAGAACATTGCCCAAATGCTTCTTGAACTGGTCAGGCCGGGGCTGTGACCACTTCCCTGTGGTCACAGGGCCTGTTCAATGCCAAACCACTCCCTGGATGAAGAACCTTTTCCTGATATCCAACCTGAACCTCCCCTGACACTATTTCAGGCCATTCCCTTGGGTCCTGTCATTGAGCACCTAGTGAAGAAGCTGTAGAGATCTATGAGAACACCCCTCAGCCTCCTCTTCTCCAATACTTTCTTGTACATACTCTCTTCTCTTTGTATAATATGCCCCAGTGGTCAAATTGCAGGTGATTAAAAATGATCCAGTTTTGGTGGACAATACATTCTGTATAGGACATTGTCCCAGATGGCTCCAAGTCAAATATACAAAGTAATTTTTTCCTCTCCTTCCATCTTTCTGCAAAACAGTATAACACATCAACCAGAGACTGCTAGCGAAAATGGTGTCTGACTTCATGGAAGAGATGATGACATTTAGAACTAGTCTCCCTTACTTGTCGTGCGTTTGACAACAAAATACCCTACATTCTACAAATTATTCTCTTCAGTCTTTGATACAGTCTATGGAAACGTAACTTCCAAATGACAAAGCAGTTTTGAACCTAGATACATGTGTTGAGTGAGAAGAGGCTGTTGTGGGTCTGGATGGATCCCCTGCTTTATATATCTCATATATATAATGCAATTTGTTTGGGTTTTGGCTGGTGGTTTCTTCCATCTTCTCCCTCCCCTCAGTATTCATCCCATGGAATCCATTTGGTACTTATGAATTCTTTTAAGGTTGATCTAAATATTGATCTAAAGGATTCAAATTATGGAATCCCACTGCATTCCTAATGAAAGCTATTCATCTGTTAATAAATCTTGTTATTAAAAATTTTGCAGTCTATTTCTATTAAAAGGTTTCTATTTTCTATTTCTATTTTTTTTCCCTCAAAAGTGGATCCTGTTTGGTTTGGTTTGGGTTGTTTGGGGTTTTTTCTACAAGATGAAAGTAGTCCTTAAACCGAAAAACTCTTCAGCATGTAGTTATGCAGTGACCAAGATCAAGTAACATTTTAACTTCCTTTTTGGCAAACAAAATGAAGTATCTTGAATCTCTCATTATAAGACACCTTTTCCTGACTTCAAATCATTATTGTAGCTCTGTTCTGAATCCTTTATTTTGTGATCACCCTCTTTTCAAGATAGTGCAATTGTGTAGCAAGGATCTCATTCTCATCTGTATCATGGTTTTACTTTTATTCAATATTATTTTTCCTATATTATTGCATGGTTCCTTCAGGTAGCAGAACTCAGCCAGAGATTTGAAGAGTGCAGATAGTAGCTACTCTCTGACATAAACAGCAACTTTGCCCCACTTAAAAATACTCTATTTTTATTTTGGGGCTAAATGCTTGCATTCTTTTTAGTTTAAAAAAATTGCAATAAATACAGAAGTAGGAAAACAAGTAGAATATGTGAAGTCTTCTTTGCCTTTTTACTTCTAAAAGCACAATCTGACTAAAGTAAAAATATTATTCTTTTAACACATAGGAATTTGAATCTTCTCTTAAAAAGATCTACTAAAATTTTAAATCACATTCCTTTCATCTACCTTTAGTCTTATCTGAGTGCAGTACTCTCATCACAGCAGCCCTGCATTGATAACAGAAATTTTGAATAAGTAAAGGCCACCATCTTTCAAAGTCACTTTCAGATTTTCTGTGTCATTGCAGAAAAAAGAATCAAACATCATTAGTAAAATATGGCAGAAGAGCATGGTGACCAAAATAAAGTGCTTTCCTTGAGCAGTAGTCCATACACTGGCAAGAAACATTTAACTGCTTTTTGTGCAAAGAGAACTAAACTGTCATTTTTTGCTTTATATCAAGAATGTCAAAAAGATTAAAAACCTGATTTGACCCAAGACCTTGAGCAAAAAAAGAGTCTCATTTATTCTTTCTTGTCTGGTGTTTCTCTGCTCTTATGTTCTGCCTTTGGTCATTGAGCAAAAATAAAAGAGATTTGTCCACCTGTGTGTCAGTGCTGGCACACAGATGACAAGACTGAGAACACCATGACCAGAGAGCACACAAGAATATCTGGATTGTTTCTTCTTTTAAAGCTTCACATGGCTTTCACAAGGAATATAGGACATAGTATCTTGGTATAAATCACAGGAGGATATGTACAATGGTTTTTAAAGTTTAGTTGTTTGCTGTTTTAGTTTTTAGGAAGCAAAATACCTTTCACTTACTGTTCTGGCTGAAACGTTTCTGCATGACCTGAGCTTTTGCTTAGAAGGAGCCCAGGTATGCAAAAGCTTTCTACTGCTGATAGATAAACAGTAATTATGCAAGATCGTACGCAATTAATCAATGCAGTCTCACTCCAGAATATGTGTCAGATTTTTCACATAGATATTCAGACCTTGCAGCTAATTAAAAGGCAAAAATGTTCAGACTGCTGAGACAGATAAGCTGCAAACACATTTATTTGTGTTTTAGAAAAGGACATTGATAGCCTGACTGAAAGGTGAGAAAATATAATTCCCCAACTAAGTAAATATCTTGCTACAACTTTGTGAACTATTTACCCTGTGGATTATATTCATAGTTAATATCATTTCAGTGGGGAAATCATAAGTCCTTCATAGACCCTGGCTATCTCACAGCATGTGTCCAGCTCCAACTATCATGAGATCCCAGCGCAATTTACAATTTTTCATGGAAATTCTGTAAAATATGTCAGAGATATTTATGTAATAAACACACTCTCTGTAAATCTGAAGAACACTTTATTGTTTGACTCCTATTTTAACTATTGTATCTATTTCTAGCACTTTCCAATTAGTGACAATACTCAAAATAAAATAACAAAAGATATATAAATATATTTATCTGCAATATTTAATAGATAATTCTAGAAATCATAAAATTATAACTAATAATATGACAATAAGATAAATTATAATTCTGAATTCTGAACTGAAGTCCTAACTTTTTAAAGTATTTTATTATTTTGCAGCATATAACACAACACATGAGAATTCATAATTGCTTCTATATTGTTAGCGTAGCCTAAAAGAATGCAAATAAATTGGTGAAAATAACTATTTTTAATGAATCTTATCTTGTTTCTTTATTTCATTTGGCTTATTTCAGCCTCTTTAGTGATGGAAGGCTTATCCCTGAAAGGAGGCCACTGAAACAGGGATGTATTACTGCAGATAACTCCATGTGCTAGGAGAAGGGACAACAAACACATTTAGCACAAAACCACTGTGTTCCCCAAAAGATCTAGAATGATGATAGGGTCATGTAGCTAGTGTTATGCTGTAAGAGGGAAGAGCTGAGAGACACTAGTGGTTTTATCTTCTTATCACTGCTTCTTGTGGGGCAAATGCAAGAACTTAAAGAGCACAATTAACTCTCAAAACACTCACAAATAAGGACGTTTCCACAAGCCACCAGAACAGGAGCTTTAGATAAGCCCAGATGGCAAAAGAAAAGACTCTAATTCCAGGCCTAACAGAGGTGGAGGAGGCATTTCTTTCAATAATTGGGTCATAACAGCAAGGTAAGATGAGGTGAAGAAAGAAAACATGAAATCACTTAATGAGTAATTCAGTGAGTTTTGTTATCAACAGTACATCTATGAGTGAACCACAGGTTTTATAATTTGATGTGAAAAGTGTTGCATGAGACTTCAGTTTTTAAAATAAAATTTCAGGTTGCATTTCATAGAGTTCTTCCAAAGCATTTTATGCTCAGAATGGCAAAAGTTAACTACTCTTCTTAGATATTTTATGGGAAAATCCTGGTACAGTTCAAATAAGCAGTCATTGATTTCAATTGAGAGTGGACAAACCTTTTATTATTTCAAAATAAAAAGGAGGTAATGCAGTCCCTGAAAATTAGTAGAAACAAAATATCTTCTAATAGACTGCTATTAAGATTCAGCTGCTTAATTGACTAGAGGAGCTTAACTACAAGTAGAATTGATACTATAAAAGCAAGAAGACACTTTAGAAAATTAACAGTGAAATATAAGGAAGACATTAAGGAACTTACAAAAGGTTCAGAAATCACCATAGGTGAGGCAGAATGTTAGAAATGACAAATCTATTTGATATAGGAGAGACTATTTTTTCATCTTCTGTCAAAAGTGAAAAAAAATAAAGAGGGGTTCTATTTTAGTTCACTTTTATATGAACAAACATGAAAAGGTCATGAGGTGTATGTGTAAAAAAGGACCCATAAATTAAATTGCAACAGACAATATAAATTTCTAAAAATAAAGTAGATAACCTAAAACAATAGATGAAAATTCTTTCTAAAATGTTTAGTTACAATAAAGGAATTTCTGTAATTTATCTTTGCTTTGTAGATGCATTAGGAAACCTTGATTTGAGGGAGAAAGAGCAGAATACCAATTCAAGATTCATTTGCAAGTCTTATTGCTTGCCACATCAGACAATACATTAAATTCCTAGTTACACCCATAATAAGTAAAATTAAAGCATAATCAAATGAAGCAAAATTATCATAATTTCATTACCTTACAGAATTTTGTGGAAGGCATTCCCTGATGCCTTAAACATTTGATCTTGTCTGTAGTTACAAATGAGGTTGTAGTTTCATACATTTCCATATAATTCTGATTTTCATTAGATCATTAGGGAAGTCTGTGAAGCATGATACGCCATCACATGAATGTTTTCTTCAGTGCCAATCTATTGTTACTTGGGACTCTGTTACAGAAATCCAGTACAGACTTGAACAGAAGTCTCCAGACATAAAAATAATCCTACACAGAAATGCATGTTACATACAGGTATATATGTATTATGTAATATATAATTATAAATAAAGTAAAAGATACAATACTTAAAAAAATATATTGTTTATGTGTTCCACCCATGCCCTATATATGCATACATGCATATATACACAAATTGGAAAGCTATTGTCTGTGAATGCAACTTATTCGGAAAACAGAAAAAAATGTTTTACTGAATGATGCCACCACCAAACCCGGAAAGCAGCATTTAGCACAAATTATCAGATTTGTTGGAACACAGGCAAGCTGCTGGGCTTATTCCAGACTCTATTCAAAATACTTTTTTCTATTTCTTTCTGCATCTGAACTTTATTGTGTTTTTTCTGTTTAGAAATTCAAATGCATATATCTTAACCTTGGCTGGCCCAGTATATTTCAAGGACTGGCTCATTAAGGAGAGTAAGAATATGCCTACTCTCACATAGCAGATTCGCACATATTCAATGCTCATCTATATGAGTACATCTTTCTATGTGTTAGCACATTAACATGACTGAATACCCAGAGTAGATCTGGTCTATTAAAAGAAGTCTTTGAATACCAAAAAGGAAGAATAGTGATAGTCTTTGCAGTAGCCTTTGAGGAAATATTTTTTTTTTCAGATCACAAATTATACTCAGGAAGTCAGGAGGAAAATATAATGAAGCATTTGAAAAGGCAACAGCACATTTAAGTAGTGTAGGAATCAAGATGATACCACATGGTAGCTCGGAGAAAAATTGTTGATTTTCCTTAGAAGCAATACAATCTGAAAGAAAACATTCCAGACATCCCTACAAAGCTGCAAAAAGAAATTACCAGCATACAACAATCAAAAACTCTTGAGGCAGAGAAATGTGTCCTCACAGTAGATTCCAGTCTTTTAAAAGGAAAAAAAGAAAAGCTTTCAACAAAGAATACTGTCTTAATTATCCTGAAAAGTTGTGAAGATTGGTTCTAGACATAGAATTACTTTAATGCCTCACAGTCTCTGGCATCTCTGTGCTCTCTGCTATTTTTTGAGTCTTATCTACATGCTAAAGAAGGTGTCTATCTCCACAAAATACCAATGCTGAAAATATAAGAGACTGCCAGAAGCAGAGACATTTCAAGGAACTGTGTGAACAGAGAAAAAGAAAAATGGTTGTAAGGTAACACAGAAAATTAGCTAAAAATGTTATTTTTGTTGCAGTATTAGTAAAGATTAGTTAACATTTGGCAGGCTCAGTCAGATATCAGAAATAATTCAAGAAAAATTCAATATTTACTTTGGTTATACAATCATATGCAGAATTAAATGCTCTCTCTGTTAAGTAAACTTCTTGTAATTTCACTAGTGCTTGGAATGAATACCCCATCAAATCTAGTAGTTTCTCGTGCAAGTCTATGCACTTCCATGACACCCACTTCCTGTAGTTTGGACCAAAATACCTGTGTAAGGTATTACAGTTATTCAAGCATAAATCCTCATAGTAATTGTTGATGAAAACATTTTTTTCTAATATATTTTAAATTATATATATATATATATATGTATATAATACCTTTTATTTGGTCCATTTTTCAGTTTCATTACTTTTCCTCAGATCTGCCAATCTGTTGTTTGAGTGCAATCCAGTCTCAGCACCTTATTGCACAATTGGTTAAACTGTGGCTCATGAGCAGCACATGCAGCTTCCTGAGAAGTTCTGGTTCATCTTTCAAAGTAAAATTCAGAGCAAAATTTATTTAGCTTACCTTAATCACCAGCTCCCCATTATAAAACGTGCTAACACTTTATTGGGTTTAGATGAGACCTTTAAGCTGGATTTCAAGAACTATGGGGCCTGGATGCTCAGTTAGGCAGGGCTGTCAAGCCTTTCAGCTTTATAGTCAGGACTTATAAGCCTATAAAGATTGGCCTGGGGAAAGAGTAATGTCTCTGTCATAAGGGACTATTCACATACTGGGGTTTTTTGTGTGCACAATATTGCACTGCAGAACTTGCTTGTCAGACACTAAGGCCAGCAAAATAGGTAACATTAAGGCCACATCACTTTATATTTTCAGTGCTGTGCACCATTTGGGTGGCAATTATTAATAGTCATTCCTCAGCTAAAGTTGTAATATTTGGATACCAACCCGTTATAATCCCACTGTCTTCAGCAAAACTAGATGGTTCAAACTGATTTATCATGCAGCATACATAAGAACAGGACGCCCACTTTGTAGACTGCATGTAAACACTTTTCAAGTGAAAACTGGTGCCTTGATATTCATCCACAGTTTAATTGAAGTATCTGATATGTGACAGAATCAGATTCTTTGACTAAGAGTGTAATTGCATTCATTAGCATTGTTGTTAATATGTTGTACTAAGCCCTAAGCCAGTTCATCATGTGACATCTGCAGTCTTGGTCTAAGCTGGTAATTTAGACCAACTAAATGAAACTTCGTGGGTGAGTGGAAGGATGCAATAGAAGAAATTGCCTCACGCATCATATGGTTTCTAGAGACTAGCTAATACATTATTAACAAAACATAAAGCCTGTATAAATCAGTGCATGGTGTTCTGTAAACCGCAATTATTTTCTTGCTGCCATCTACATTATATTTCAGAAGGCCAAATTTTAAACTTGTAAAATTATACACCAGTCATAAAGTATTGGTATTTATTCACATCTTTACTGATGCATCATATTTTAATTTTATTCAGTAAATATTTTAGACAGTATCCATTTTTTCTTTTGGGTCACTGAGAGAATGATGCTACAGCAAAAAAAGAATTTTTCTATAATATCTTGAAAGAAATTAAAATAAAAACTTGAAAATTTTTGTAAACATATGACAATAATGAAATGAAATTTTAACTAATATTAGCCATTTTATTTCCTTTAAAACTGTGATTTGTCACAGAACCTGGTGGCTGGTAGAGGGAATCAGCAGAGGAAATAATTTTGTAGTTGTAAAGAAAACCAGTGAATATTTTGGTAGCCATGCCAAGATATACTCAAAAAACAGAGTATACTGTCAAGGCAGATACTATGTGAATTGAGTTTTACATCTGTAGTCTAATTTCAGCTTCATCACTTCCAATTAACACTTTTATAACGCTTCTTTAAATTGTGAAGTACTTCTTAACTCTTTTCACTTTTTAACGCTTTTACTGTGAACGTGGTTACACCAACCTACTGACCTGGGTTTTCTCCAGGCTCCATTTTAGGACCAGTACTCTTCAACTCCTTAATAACTGACTTGGATGCAGGACTCCAAGTTATACTAAGTTTGGTGATGATACTAAATTAGAAGGAGTTCTTGACTCCCTTGAAGGCAGAGAGATCTTGCAGAAAGACCTAGACAAATCAGTGGTATGAGTAAGTGGGAATTGAGGTTGGAAAAGACCTTTAGGGTCATTGCGCCCAACCTTTAGCAGATCAACACTTTGTCAAATAACCATGCACTTAGTTCCATAACCATTTCATGAACACTTCCAGGAACAGTGACTCCACCACTTGTCTAGACAATCCATTCCTGTGCTTGACAGCCCTCTCACTGAAGAAATTCGTCATGTCCAACCTGAATAATCATATGAAGTTTAAAAAGCGCAAGTGACGGATTCTGCACGTGGCACAAGGCAACCCTGAACAGACTGGGGAATGAGATGCTGGAGAGTATCACTGCGGGAAGGAACCTGGGCGTCCTGGTCAACGGCAAGTTGAACATGAGTCAGCAGTGCCCTGGCAGCCAGGAGGGACAAGCATGTCCTGGGGGACATCAGGCACAGCATCGCCAGCTGGGCAAGGGAGAGGATTGTCCCGCTCTGCGCTGCACTGGGGCGGCCTCACCTTGAGGGCTGGGGACAGTTCTGGGCACCACAATGCAAAAAAGACATAAAGCTATTATAGAGTGTCCAAATAAGGGAAACAAGGATGGGGAAGGGTCTGGAAGGGAAGCTGTATGAGGAGCTGTTGAGGTCACTTGGTTTGTTCAGTCCGGAGAAGAGGAGGTTGAGGGGAGATTTCACGGCAGTCTACAATTTACTTGTGAGGGGAGGAGGAGAGGCAGACACTGATCTCTTCTCTGTGGTGACTAGTGACAGGACCCAAACGGATGGCATGAAGCTCTGTCAGGGCAGATGTAGGCTTGATATCAGGAAAACGTTCATCACCCAGAGGGTGGTTGGGCCCTGGAACTGGCTCCCCAGGGAAGTGGTCACAGCACCACACTGGCAGAGTTCAAGAAGAACTTGGACAATACTCTTAGGTACATTATGTGATTTTTGGGGTTGTTCTGTGGAGGGCCAGGGTTTGAAATCGATGATCTTTGTGGCTCCCTTCCAACTCAGGATATTCTGTGACATGGCATACAATATAATGCAATTTTTTCTTAATATTTTGCGATGAGATAATTTATAAGGAACTCCTAGAAACATATAAACCTGGGAGGTATCATCATGAGAGAGCCCTTATGACATAGTTATGGGAGAGAAGGAAAAGAGAAGAAAGGAAGAGGATGCATATAAAATGCATGTGGAAATTAAAAGGAACTATGAAAAAAATAGTCTTTATTTTTGTTTTCAAGGCATAAAGCCCATATTGGTTTTATCTTCTAATAAACATATATATTTTGTAAATATACCATTCTTATCTAAAAATCTCCTACTTGCACTTCAGCTCATGAAAGATAACTCTAACTCCATATTGGTTAACACCCAAAACAGTCTCCTAAATGGAACTACATCCTTATTCCAAACCATTTACACATTTATGCTGATACTATCAGTGGGCTTGGACAGCTCTTCTTCTAGCACTCAATGGTCTCTCGTATCTTCCGGGACAGAAGATCAAATCCATCTAATCTGCTGAGCAACATTCACTTCCAAACAAAAAAAAAAGTTAATTAAAGACCTTAGGAGATTGTTATTCACAGACAAGGACAACACAACCTACAATTTGAATCTCCCTTCTGCTTAAAATTGAAGCAAAATATTTTTCTTTGAGAAATGCAAACATCATGAAGCACATTTGTCTTTCACTGGCAGTATTTGTCCTTGAACTGGATTTATCGAACCTATTTTGATCCAAAGACCATGTCCTCATCCAAAATCAATCTAGACATCAGCCATAGTGCACAGACAGTGTTCCATTCTTAAAACTTTCATGTAGAAATAACATTTTAGCCAATAATAATTTAGGACATAGTGTGCGATTTTCAGAAACACTGTGCCCTGTACCAGCTGTGGTTCCACCCATAGCAAGGGATACACCACGGCTTGTGACATGATAATACACAACCAGAACTAGACATTCTTCCCATTGACTGAATTTATGCTTCCATGAAACTTATTATCATGTATATCAAGACAAGGTATTTCTCAAGCAGTTTGGTTTCCCACTTCACCTTTTCTAGTAATAATCCTTTCAAAGAATTAGGGCATTGTTTTGCAACATATGCCAGAAAATTCAGCTTGTCTTTCTCTAGGTTGCTATGTAATCAGTAGAAATAAATAGAACATATTCTCACTCATGTCTTGTGCTTCCCTAGTCCTCTTTGATTTGTGATACATTAACACCTACAGTGTAAGACATGATAAGCAGGCAGGTTTGAGGCAAATATACCTTGATAATAATGTTACTTTGAAAACCAGGAGTTTGTTTGACTTGTAAGTTTATAGACCCAAACCATGTCTGGAAGAGAGGACAACTCCTGCGATGGCACAGAAGATCAGTTCAAGGCATGGCACACTTTACTTACACAGTAGCCCTACACTCAAATGTTTTTATGTTATCCTTCTAAAGGGACATTTCACTTACAGCTTATAAGGCTGACATTTGGTTTCCAGAAACATGTTTTCATCTGTCTCTTACTGATTTAGATGTCTTTTTCACATATAGAGACAAATTTCTATCTTGCTTGAACAGGAGATACAGTCAGAACTTGGAAATTCACATAATCTCCTCCACAAGTCTTGGAATATCTAGTGTTTTTCATAGTACCCCAACTCCAGAAGTCAGTAGAAACATATCTAAAATAATATCTTAAATCCTTAGAGATTAGGTGAAAGTTTGAAAATGTGACTGATAATTTAAAATGCAGAATGCTAATAATAAGCATTCAAAACTCACATTTTTCCTTGACCTTTTTTGTGAACTTTCAATATCTTCTTTGTCCTGATCAATGTTTTTTGAATCTTTAGAACTGGCAAACATGTACTACTTTACAGCATCACAAATATTTTGGACATGGGTTATGTATGATTAGCCATCACAACTTCAGCATATATCCTACATTTTATTTGTAAGCAAAATGTGAACCTTACACTGAAAAAAATCTCAGCTATTATGTACAGCTTTTGGTGATATTAAGTTTTGCTTCAGAAAAGTCCCAGAAGCTACCTCCGCAACTTATTTTGATCACAAGATTATCAGACCAGAGTAGAAATGTGAATTATTCATTGCAATCATAATGACTCAATGTAGAGAGTAGTTAGGGGAACTGTCAAAACACTTTATCGTACTTTGGACCATAACCTGTTCTGTGCCACTTGTTCCTAGCATCTATGATTAAGACAGTGTCCTGAAAGCTGGAGGGTTCTAATTAAAGTGTATTGTACTTAGCAATCTTTGGTGGCATGTATTCCCCTAAGGTTATTGCAAATTGCTGCACTAATTTCATTGCAACCCTCAAGGCTGTCCAACTAAACAAGCAATTTCCTCTCTCAGCTGCAGAAATAACCTGTTCCTTTGCACGTTAAAAGTGAAAGGGATTAAATCCTGTCCCTCAGAAGAACCATAACAGATGAAACAAAAGAAATGTTCATGTACTGTAGAGCACCGGACTTTGGCAGCTACTTCAGGCAGTGAGGCAGGGTGAATCAGCTTGTGTTACTGGCAGGGGTGGCCAATTTCTCCCAGGGCCTTTAGTGTCAATGGTTACACATGCCTCTACAGTGTAATGTCTTGGTGTATACTCACTGCACTAGCATGCTGCTGCTGCTGCAAAAAAGGGAATGCGGAATAGATAAATAGTACACATTAACACTTTTGTTTACTCAGCAAAGTTACACAGAATTCACTACCACCAAACTGAGACACAACTTCAAAATAGAAAGATACACGATATAAAAGGAAATAAAATTGAAGAAATGAAAATGAAATTTATTACTCCACCAATAATACATAAAACATTTATCCTTTGATGTGTCATAATATCACCCGTCCACATATTTTATGTTTATAAATAAATCAAACACTGAATAAATGAATGACAAACATACTTGAAATAATACATTTATTATCCTAATGGCTTTTGAGCTCAAGAAATTGTGTTGCTTTCCTGTGCACTGAAGAACAGGAGTTAGATAATCAGGAGAACCTCAGTTCTAAGCTCCTATTACAGCTTAGGTAATGAAATTTACTGGGAAAACTTTTAATTTTGAGTCATCAGGTTTTTTATACATAAAACATATATATGTTTATTTTATACATAAATCCTTTCCTCATACACTCTTCTTTCAGAGATGCAACTTAGGGTCTAAAACAACTAAATAATAAAGATGTTGATTTTTATGGTTGAAAACAGTGATGGTCAGAATTATGAGTGCTACAGACATCAAGCCCTTTGATCTTTCATTTTTATAAGTTTTCCGGTTTACAGAAAGAGAACATTAGTTATATAATAAAAGAGAATATTCATGGTCTAAACCCACAAACATTGTGGTCAGAAGTAAAACTGAAAGCAATGTTAAGATTGGGGGGTTTTATATTTAGCTTGAAGTTTAGTCGATTAATTGGGTATACTTGATCACATGTGCTTTGTATATTTATTTGCAAAAACATGCAGGCAAGCGTAGAACTGCACATATTTTGGTAGGTATAAAACTACTGCTTATTCTCCTGCCATTGGACTGGCACCAGAGCTCATTACTCTCAGCTGTTGGCAGAAGATTATTGAAACTGAGGTCTTCACTGTCCATCACTGACAATGAAAAGAATATTTAATCTTGAACTACTATCAATATCTGTACCGCAATGTTAGCTGCAGTACTGCAGCATCTTAGGTTAGGGAAAAGGGTTTATACTGTCTAATCTGTCCATCACAAAATATCTGACAGCAAAGCCTAGAAAAAGTCTGATTTATGATGTTAGGTGGTTCTGTTTCTATATCACAGGAGCTAAACATGAATGAAAATTATGATAACATAAAACATTTTAAATTTGATGTTGTGCAAAATGACAAATGAAGTAAACTCTTCTAAATTAAAGTAAACTCTTCTAAATTAATCCTTAGCTGAAGTTTACAATGAACACTTAGCTGGAATAGAGAAACTCAGAAATGCTTCCCTGACCTCCTTATGTGCCTAGCAGAAAAAATGATTATCCATGATACTACCTTGTGGAATGCAATATGTTATCTTGTGTGGTCAACCAATATAAGTAAATATATACCAACCTGTCATTTTTTGTGTAGAAATACTGCATTTTTATTTGCAGTACTAAATGCAGTATAAAATCCACTGCTCTATGCTGGGTACAAAGTTGCTTTAAAGTAATGCTGAGGGTCAAACCAGAGGGTGTAGCAAGGGGAAAACATTTTATGCTTTATGGCTTTTATTTCCAAAAATCCTGCATTAGTGTGATTTCTTTTGTAGCCAGGAAAAGTCTAATATGATTCCTTCAGATGCTACTCAGCTTCACTCTTGTATAAGGAGTCACTTTATTCCTCACATATGCAGACTAAAAATCACAATATCCTCTGAAAACCTGACTGTATTGTGTCTTTACTATATTACAAGACAGTTTTGTTCTTGTAACAAAGAACACGGGTCATTGATCAAATCCTACGGTCTTTCTCTTGGGCAGTCATATGAGCTTGTGAATTTCATTTTATTACCAATATGTAAGATTTGTTTAACTATAAGACCTTTATTTAATCAAATTATCCACCCTCTACAGTATTGATTCTGGCATACTATAACATTATAACTACTTTTAATGAATTTTTATTTCATGGAGGGAGGATGAGGAGTTTGATTTCTAAAATCCATTGCATGTTTTAGCTCATACTAGTAATTGATCTTTAGGAAGGAACTATGATAAGGTGATTCGCTGATGGAAAGAAACACTGAAAAATTAGGTAACATCAATTAATACAGTAAAAAGCAAATGTCATGAAAGAAATTAGAATACAAATCTTACATCTACTTTGTTGCACCAAGAGTCATTATTACAATATGAAGATGGTCTTATTTTCAGAGGTACTTGCATAAATTATCCAGGAAGAGGAGGTTACATAAAGTTATCACTGTGCTAGAAAGCCCTTTTTAAGCTAACAAATCTGAGTTTCTGTCAGAAAATGATACACTGTGAAATTAAAATCTCAAACCATAAGTAATAGAAACAAACCTTTAGAAGCAAATTCACAGGTAAGAAAAAATTATAAACTGAGCGATGGGACACATATACAAAAGCTGCACCAATATTATTTCTGGATTTACTAGCCCTTCTGCCTCTGAAGATTTGTCTCTTCAACTCATTTGCATTAATGTGAATGAGGCTTTAGAAAAGGAAATGGTATTAAGCTGTCAAAAAAGATTCAAAACAAACAAACAAAACCATTACAGAAGTCTAAGTACATGTAGAATAAAAGTCTAATCAACAATAAAATATATATCATCATAAATCCTACCTAGAACACTGCCTCTTTCAAGTATTACACTCAGGTTTTATTACCCTGAAAGGAAAGAAACAGATGATCTTTTCTTCTCATCATGTTAAAGAAGCAGATACTTTAAGCTTGAAAAGGTTACTATACTCTTCTGATCTTGTGCCACCTCTATATTCTGTGTATTGCAAAGTCTGTGTTTGTTCACTAGATGATTCTATGACAGGTCTGTACTTAAGATCCAAACCAAGCTAACACTTCTATCAAAGTTCAGTGAGTTCTCTGCATGTTAAAGCTGACATATCCTTGCAGGTTTTGAGATGTGTTTTATTAAAAATGTTAGGAGGATAGGCTGGATTTTATCCAGAATAGGGGACTGTCTCCAAATGTCTTCCAGTTTGTTCTTCTCCTTGTTCGGCTATTAGATATTCATTACAGAGCTGACATAACTGGTGTACAAGTTGGAATCTGCAAGTGTAAAGTGAGCAAATGAACACCGCAAAATCTGAGAAGGTCTTCAGTGCCTAGAAACTGTGGTGCTAACTACACATGGTAGAGGCAGAAAAGGAAGAGGCATACCCATTTTGTTGGGTTTGGGGAATTTTTTTAAGAGACAACAAAAACAGGAAAATAGCCTTGCAATATTTTTCTGATGCTGGTATCTGATCTATGCAGATCATAGTGTCCTCATATGCTGAAGTTCATGAGATATTTTAAATTTCAGCATAGTCCTCAGACGATGACAATGTAAAATCCCAGTAGATGGAGGACAGACAGGACAGACTGTTTCTCTTGACAGGCTGAAAAGGAGAAAAGTAGTACTGCGTTACAGCTGAGTTTTAAAGGCTGTTTGTCTGCATTCTGATTAAAATGACTTGTAGCTCTCTGTACAGTTTGTGGAGTTTCCCCCCATGGTTAGCAGGTTCACAAACTCTCTTTTTCTAAAGTTGCAGGCAGAAGAACTGTGAGAACAGTTTTAAAATGTGCAGCTCTCATAGGGTACTTACTTCAGCAAACTGACTTAGCTGTACATAAATAATGTCAAGTCACACCAAGTGCTCAGATTTTGAAATAAGACTTTTGATGAAGCATATTGTTTCCAGTTAATTCTCTTAACTGGCTGATATTTTAAATTCACATATTTTAACTTTTCAGGGGAATATTGGCACAGAATAAAATATGAATTATTTTTCATTTGGATGCATTCCTAAGGTCATCCTTTCTAATTCCATAATTGCAGGCAAGACAGAGACAGTGAAAATCAAGTAGAAAAAAAGGCCACTCATATTACTACATTAAGGCAATAAATATAGGACTTCAGTGAAAGAGAGAAAGAGCTTATTTCTATCCTTAATGATGCCTAGCACCTCTGGAGAACCTTTATGAAGTCTGGTTCAACAGAGAAACACACATTAAGTCTCAGAGAACAAACCCTTGTACAAATCGTAATTCACTGTGAGCTCTTCAGATAAAGTAATTCATCCATAAAAATTTATAGCAGTTTTAGGAAATGTAGTAGTGTGCAGAAACCACTTGAAATCAAAGTTTCCTGTAGTAAAAGTAAAGCAATACACTCAATTAATGTGCTCTGCACCTAGTCCTTGCATCTTGCTGTTGTACATTTGGTGTGATGAATGACACTGCTTTTACTGAATATGGTGATGTAGAAGCTTTTCTCCTTGAAGAACAATGGGTGGTTAGCACATGTTATTCAAAGCTACATCCAGCCTATTTAATGTGATTCATACCAATACTTTATTATATTGGTTATTATAGCAGTAAATATGATCTCTAAGTTTATTACCCATTTTTCCTAGATAAAACTATGATAGTTGTTATGCAGCTCTTCTTCAATACTCTAAATTTAAAATAAGTAAATAAATATATATGTTAAATACACTGCTAAAGTCCATCTCCTAGGAATTATATCTATGACACTGATTTGTTTCTATGGGTAACTCCAACCTAAATTGTACATTTTTCTCTTGAGCCATCTGTGACCTGGCAGTCAGCTCATAGCAAGAGAATAATCCAACTCAATGCAGTGCAACAAAATACAAAGCTTTGCTGGGTTTCCCAGAAGCAGCCAGACAATGTGATTATATTGTTGCAATACCAAAACTAGTTCATTTTTCACTAACTTACCTGTCTTTGAATTGTTTCACTTTGCTCATTGCAGACTGTGCAAGTTCTTCACAAAAATCAATGCATATGTAGAGATGAATAATAATCAGATGTGGTGGAAATTGGTTTGCTGAATAACTGCCTCTTAGGAATTCTTGACTAAACAGGATCAGTTGGCAGGGCATTTAACCTTGTTTTTTAGTTTCATGTACAAAGCAGGGATAATGATAGAGTCACTGTATAGTTTTCTTTCATTAATGATGCCAGAACGTTTTAAAAGCTCAAAATGAAAAATTTGTTAGCAGTATAACATATAATAGTTATGACTTATTTCAGGGTCAGTTTCGGCTTTATGAAGATTCCTTATAATTTTACGATCCATGTGTAGCAAATTAATGGTGAGTGAAAAGAAAAAATATTATTAGGATGAGCACCTTTTTTTTGCCTCAATGTGAGAAACATGAGTGTTCTCTTCTGTAATGACTCTTAAAGAAAAACCTATTAAGGAGCTCTTCTGGTGTCATATTTTCTCAGGATTTCATCAAGCCGATTTACAATCTACCTTTCAGCAACACTCATTATATTATTTTATATCCAAACAGTAATCCAGATCTATCCATTTTAATAGACATTCAACTCAGACTATAAAGTTAATTAACTTTTACAATATTTAGAAATGAGTTTAGACATTCTCAGACCTTGGAATCAGAGACATTAGCCAAGTCAAATGATTTTACAGGCAGTTTGGTTAATGGGGCTGTAATCTAGCCATAAAGCCTATTTGGGCTTGGGCCAAGGTAAGCATTTTAAATATGCCTCCTTCCTCTGCCAATAGCTGACTCAGAACTTTGGAAGAAAAAAGTATCCCTCAAACTTAGAGAAGCAAAGACACGACAATGAAAATCTGGATTGATTAATTTTGCAATATCCTTGTACTGTTCTGTGACCTGGCAGGAAGATTTTACATTAAGAAACTTCCATCAGTTTGAGAGACAGCCCCTTCTTCTGAATTAAAACCACATTACATATTTAACAGTAACTCCTAAATTACTTAAGATGTCTGCTTCATTATTTGCTCTTTTCAGGTGTTAAATGTAGGTATGAAAAATCATAAGGACGAGAGGTAGTGGGTATGTTATTCAATTTAATAAATTAAAACACCTTGAAATTTCATCTGAAAGGAAAAAAACACTTTTACTGAGGGTGGTCAAACATGGCACAACTTGTCCAGAGGGATTGTGGCGCCTTTATCCTTGGAGATATTCAAAGCCTGATTCTACATATTCC
The DNA here is from genome assembly GCA_013397795.1 of Orthonyx spaldingii. Lineage (NCBI taxonomy): Eukaryota > Metazoa > Chordata > Aves > Passeriformes > Orthonychidae > Orthonyx > Orthonyx spaldingii. The sequence goes on from VZTJ01006079.1 coordinate 166,970, forward strand.
TTGGCAAACTGTAATAGCTGACCCTGCTTGATCAGATGGTTTGACTAGGGGACATCAAGAGATGCCTTCTAACTTCAAATGATCCTCTGCTAAAAACAGGATTGGACTGTTTTTATTTTAAAAATAAATCCGAAACTGTATTTTCAAATAACCTAATAACAGCATGGAGGAAAATTAAGACTGAAATACAGAAGAAATACAGAAAGTCTCCATGTGCCTAAAGTCCCCATTTTTAATCTAGGGCTGTATTTTTCAGATGTATATGTATGCAAACTCCACTATGAAGCAGGTGTAGCCACCAGGAGTGGCCCTTGGCTTGGACACAACTGTTTCTAGCTCGCTCCAAAACAGACCCACCACTGTTCAAAGCTGAGTCAAGAGCAACTCCAGTGGTACTTCTGTGATAAGATACTTGAAGTGTACAAACTGCTGCATAGAAGCTGGGAGAGAGAGAGAGAGCAGAAGTGCTCCAGACACTGGAGGAGAGATTCCCCTGCAGACCATGGTGAGGCAGGTATTCCCCTGAGGCAAAAGGAGGACTCCACACTGCAGCAGATGGCCATGCCCTGAAGGAGGTTGCAGTCTGTGGAGAGACCACACTGGAGCACGCTCCTGGCAGGAACTGCAGTCCTTTGAGGAAAGCCCATGCAGGGGAAGGTTTTCTGGCAGGCGTTGCTGTCTGTGGGAATGCAGGGGGCAATCTATTATTTTAGGACTGCAGCTTGTGGGAACAGACCCAAGACAGAGCAGTTCCTGAAAACTGCAGCATGTGGGAAAGACACACATTGGAGAAATTTGGGAAGAATTTTATCCCATGGGATTAATTTTGTTAATATACATACAGCCCACCACCAACTATTCTGTAACACAGAGGCTGGAGTCAAAATGCATACAAGTCTTCCCACTCCCTCTTTCTGAGCTTCCGTGGCAAGGTAAAAGCGATTCTGGGGCTCCTCAGAGTTGAGTAGGAGAAACTTTTTATTTGTCCTTAAAAAGAAAAAGTTCCAAAACCAGGATGCTTTTCATGTATGGTTTTGCATTTTTTTAATACAAATACTTTTGACTTGAAAATGGAACCAGAGAAAGCATTTTCACAAGTCACCAAAAGAGGTACTGAATGAGGAATTTGCCATTGCTGCAGACCCGATCAACTTGACTCGACTTCATTTGATTCAGATGATCCTAGGTAACCTTGAAAACACTGACATCAAATGTTTATCAACAATGAAGATCACTCTTATTATGGAACAGATTTTTTAGGATTAACGTCATCAACAACTTTATATGTGTAATCTAATGTGTTTATAAATTTGACTAAATAAAGAGATATTTTTATTCTGAATTAATATATATTTTTAATGTTCATATAAAATGTCTCTCAAGGTAGTGGTAATAGCATCTAAACTGCCTTAATTTTCCATATATTTGAGTAGCACATCTTTACAAATACTTCCATTTATTTAGTAAAATAAATTGTTGTCAGCTGCTGATTTTAAACATTCTCATAGGATCGGAGCCACACTTACAAAACATTGTAAAAAAAATTGAACCCTAGGTTTTTTATTTAATCTCAAATTTCAGGGAAAGCAAGTCTATTTATGCTATGACTTCCAGATTGAAATCATGTATGCATGATTTCATGCATACAAGATGCAAATCTTTTATATTAAGTAAAAATTCAGGACTTGGAGGTTTTGCTGCTATTTCTTTTTTATTTCCCACCCTACAAATCTCTGAATTAGAAAGGTAAGGTTCAAAGCATACAAGCAAAAATATTTAGGTAAGCTGAGAAATGAGCTAGGAGTTGTCACCACCAAAAACAAATACAAAACAAATATCTGGGCACTTTTTTTTGCTTGTTTTTTAAGAAAAAAAAAATCACCACTTTTAAAAAGTTTGAATCTGTTCAAATTTGCTTGAAATTTGTGTTTATAATGCAACTGTGTCACAAATATCAGGCAGACAGAACTGAGATGTATTAGGTGATATTCAAAAATGGCAGAAAAATTTGTGAAATTTCAATGTGAAACCAACATTTTCATTTCAACCACAGATAGAGAAGCTGAGTCTGTTTATGCATGTCTTATGCTTTCCTGCCTTCTGCATTTATACACCTGAAATGTCACTCGTATGAATTTTCACAGGAAGCAGGTAAAAGATAATTAATTGGTGAACAACATTGTAATATAACATAAATATGCATAACCAGTTCAGCTTTTGAAAGAGGACAAATTCCAAATGAAAATATTATTGTTTTCAACAATACCCAGCTGAGAATCTCAACCACAGTGAATTCTTTATTTTGTTAGTTCTTTACATCTAGTTGCAATCTCTTTCTGAAAGCGGTTCTCAGGCAGTATAGGGAATCCATTTCAGCATTGTCCTGTTAAGCAGAAGGTCTCCTCTTAAGAGTAACTCGTTTATTCCAGGGTGTTGTGGGTAACCCGTTACTGTATTCCATATCTATCTAAATTGTTACTATGTCTCTAAGGCCCCGCAGCTGGGACCTCGCTGTGGCAGGGATTACAGTGATCCTTGAAAAGATGGAAGCAATGGAACTGAACTCTCTGTCTCACTTGGTCATCTTTGCTCAATGGAGAGACTCTGCTTTGGGGTTTTTCCCTTTTCTTTTGTTCCTTGCCTGTATCTTGGACTGCCTTGGGGTGAATCCACAGGTGCCTGTCTTCAGTTGTGGTTCTCTGTGGGGGGAGATGGGGTGGCCCCTTTCTGGTCCGCACCACCTGCAGCTCACCAGCAGTGCCCAGCCAAGGAGAGAAGGCAGCGATTGCGCCAGCCCGGCTGCTTCGCCTTGCCTTGCCTTGTCTGACATTTCCTGCCGTAAGGAAGGCCAAGTCCCTCCACGAATTCTAGCCCTTGATACATCACAAGCTGCCTTTGGAGCTACAGTTGCCAGAGAGGTAAGAGAAGAGAAAGAAGGCAGGCATCATCTTCCCTTCATCTTTAGAACCACACACTTAGGTTTTCCCACCATTTCGAGTATTTCTTTATTCCCATGGAGTTCACGAGACTTGGCAGTTTTGTTTGTAGATATTATTTAGTGTTATTTCATGCCTGTTGCTGTTTTGCTTGTTAGTAAACTTATTTTTTCACGTATATCTACTTGTATCTGTTCCTTATTGGTGGAATCCTTATTTGAATTGGTTAATACCATAGAGAAAGACAACTCATTCCAGAATACCTACCTCTTAAATTGTCTCAAACCAAGACACGGGATAAAAATATACAGACACAGATTGTAAATTTGCACAGGAATTGATTGCTTAGCTATCCTTTGGAAAAAAAAGTAAAATAAAAAAGCTTAAGAAGACATAAAAAATTTCATTGAGTCATGGATTGCATGCATCCTCATCTCCTGGTCAACTGTGGCACTCTTAGCTTATGCACTACATCAAAAGTACTGCAGCCAGCAAGACAAGGGAGGTGATTCTTCCTCTCTCCTCTGCTCTTGTGAGACCCCACCTGGAGCACTGTGTGCAGTTCTGGTGCCCTCAAGATAAGAAGGACATGGAACTGTTGGAACAAGTTCAGAGGAAGCCATGAACTTGATAATGGGACTCGAGCATCTCTCATGTGAAGATAGGAAAAGGAAGTTGGGGCTATTCACTCTAGAGAATGGAAGGTTGCATGGAAACCTCATAGCAACATTCCAGTCTCTGAAGAGGGCCTACAGGGAAGCTGGAGGGGGACTATTCATCAGGAACTGTAGTGACAAGACAAGGGAGAATGGCTTCAAACTGAAAGAGGGTAGATATAGACTAGATATTAGAAAGAAAGTCTTTACCATGAAGTTGGTGAGGAACAGATTTTGAAGAGGCTGTGGATCCTCCATCCCTGGAAGCGTTCAGGGCCAGGTTGGACAAGGCTTTGAGGAGCCTGGTGTAGTGGGAGCTGTCCCTACCTGTGGCAGTAGGGTTAGAACTAAATTGTCTATAACATCCCTTCCAAACAAAATCATTCCATGATTCTACGATTCTCCATTAATTTTGTGACACAGTTGGATGTGGTCAAAGTGTTACTCCACATTCATCCATTCTGACCCTGTTTTGGCTATGGCAACATAATTTGAAATACGGTATTTAGGGAAAGAGCAGGAAAATATAAAGAAAAGTACAGCCCAAGTGTCTACATTAGATTGAAAAGGACTGTTACTGGTTGTTTCTGTTGTATTTGACTGAGCACAACCCTGTTGCTGGTTGGTTTCATCTACAGAACAAAGAAACACGGAGATTTTGAATGGAATAAGTAAGAGGGGCTTTGCATTTCTCTTAACTGTAGGGTGGCCTAAGATTTCAGCAGTAAGTCTTTTGTTCAAAGATCCTCTGGGATCAAGGACTTCAAATCAGAAATGGGGCCCCCAGGCAAACTGAAGTGGAGAACATGGGCAGAGCAGGCTCCTGCCCTGAAAGAAAATAAACAAAACACCTTAGTCAGATTTCAAAGATAGACTTTAGGATAAAGTCACATGGTAAGTGGACAAAGAAATGCAAAAAACACCTTTCCCTAAAAGCATAGCATTTTTAAGCTTTCAAAAGTACAAACACAGAGATTATGCTACAGTGGTTTTGCAGGCCTACACGGCTGCAATTTAAAATAAGTATGCTTTGAAAACTTAGCTTTGACTTTCCTTGTGTTTTTGAGTTTATGTATTTCCTTTGATAAACATCACATATAACTGCTCTAGTCTTACTTCAGTTCTTTTATATTAGTTGGTCAATCCTGTCAAGAAATATTCATTATTTGTTCTTCGTTCTGGATCATCGGACAACACTCTTCTCTAAACAAATCCAAATTATTGTACAAGAGACAATGATTTATGATGAAGATTTTCATTCTTACATGATCACAGTTATGTTTTAGATGACTTACCCATGTATAGCACTTTTTACTAATAGTCAAAATGCTCTTTCAGTTTTACAGTTTACAAATTTATGCTCCTACTTTCCTGTTTCTTGTTGCTTTATATTACCAAATGTCTTTCAGATTTACTATGCTTGATCAATAAGAGATGTCTTATAACATCTTAGAACTGCTTGCTCAATATTGCTACTCATAAAGATTATGTTGGTCTGAGAGTGATAGCTTTTTCACTCTACTAACAACTTCCTCTAAACAGGAAAATACAGAGGTCTTATTTTTTTCTGCTATGGCAGTAAGAACAAGAAAACTTAATTATATGTCCATTACTTTTAGCTAAGAAAAATAATATATTATATGCTTTTTTTTTAAGTTAATGGGTAGGCTTCCCCACAAAGTATCCATACTGGAAAATGTTAATTTATATTTGCACAATGTGAAATGTCAGGATTATTTTGCATATAATTTGTTCATCAGTTTAAAAAGCCCTAAGTTGCAGGAGAAAAACACAGGACAACTTTGCTTGATGGCAAAAAGTTATACAAAATCCACTGTAATTTAGAAAAAACTTTGTTATTGAAAATAATGAGCCCTTTACTGCAACACAACTCATTATGATTGATAAAGAAGTGGTGAAATCCTTTAGGTATACTACTGAAAAGTCTTTTCTCTAAAGACATCTTTCAGATTTCAAAATAGAAAATAAGCTGGCAGTGAGAGTCTCAGAAGTAGGGAAAAAAGAAAGAAAAGTCCCTGACTTACATCTATGCCAGCCCATGGGAAACTCATGATGTGATGTAATTTGACCACTCCTCATTAAAAATGTGAATACTGCTATAAAATATTCCAATAAAGTGGATCTGCAGTGGGTTTTCTTGTAATAATAATATACTTTCTATTAATTTTCACAGACACCAGGAACTAGACTCACTTTAAAGAAGCAAGCAGGCTTATCAGGAATTTCTCCCAAACCTGTCAAGGAAAAAATACATGTGCAAGTATTGCTGTCACCTCCAGAACATACATGTACACGTACCAATTTTGGAAGTTAATATGAGTATTATAAAAGCTGTTATTTTAGCATGTTTCTTCCTGGACATTGCAATAACTGGAAGCCAGGTGCAAGAATGCAATGTAGTATTTCTAGTTTTGTATATCAAGGTACAGTAATAATTTCTTGGTAATAAATTTATTAAATAATAGGATTTCACCAACTACAATCAACAAAGCTGAAGATAGAAATTTCTTTTTACCTGTACTGTCACATAGAATTCCTGTCCTGTCACATAGAATTCCATCAAAACTGAAATCCGAAAATCCTATGCAATGTTGCTTTTATCACTTGGAAAATAATAAATACAACCTAACCATTTGTGCTGGTTAACTTTCTTCATAGTAGCTAGTGTGATGTTATATTTTGGTTTTGTGCTGAATATATAGGTAATATAGAGATGTTTTTGTTATTGCTGAGCACCACTTGCATAACACCAAAGCCTTGTCTATCTCTCACACTGCCCCACTAAGGAATCTGCTGGGGGTATGTGGGAAACTGGGAGGAGTCAAAGCCGGGACAGCTGACCCCAACTGACCAACGGGATATTGCAGACCTTATGACATCATGCTCAGGATATAAGGTGGAAAGTGGGGATGTTCAGTGTGATTGTGTTGGTCTGCTCAAGTAACAGTTACATGTGATGGGGCCCTGCTTCTTTGGAGATGGCTGAACGTCCCATGGAAAGTGGTGAATGGATTCCATGTTTAACTTTGCCTCTGTGTGTGGTTTTTGCTTTATCTATTAGACTGTCTTTATCTCAATCCACAAGTTGTCTTATTTTAAGCCTTCTGATTCTCTCCTACATCAGAATGGGTGGGAGGGCAAGGAAGGGAGGGGAAAGGAGACAGAGTGAGAGAGTATGTGCATAGGTTTTAACTACTGTTTGGGGTTAAACCATGACAAGTCTCAAAAAAATTGAAAAGTTTATATTGACATGGAAGACAAGACACAGATACAGTTCTTTGTTTTAGTTTTTGTAACAGCTAGCTTCCTTAGACATCAGTTAAGGGAATTATTTAGCTAGTACTCTTGCACAGTATTTAGCATTTTATGTCTCTTCCACAGCTTTTCAATAGATTAGCAGGTAAGTTATTTAACATGAAAAAAAAGAAATTTAAGGAGAACAGTGAATCCTCACCTAGGTTATAATATCAGCTGTTCTTTCTTCAAAGGGAAGCTTTTTAAAATACCCATATAGTTTAGGACTGGGCCTGTGAATCTCAGTTTAGAAGCAGCTAATGCTTACTTTTTACAAAATATGCAATTTAAGTTGTCTACATTTTCAGATATTTCAGGAATTTTAAAATAAAACTTGATATATACTTGTTTTGAGGGAGGACTTTTAATATAACAAGTTTATTTTAAAATATGCTTTCCATCCATTCTTTAAATCTGGTCCTTCTATTTATTTATTGGATATTTTGGGGCATGCATATTTTAACTTAAGTTACTGACCCTTAGATGCTGAATTATAAAAGATATGTCGTAGCTAAACCCAGAGATGTTCTAGAAATAAATACTTTAAAAAAGAGAAAAAACCCCAAACCAACAACAATAACAACATCACAAGAGACCAAGCAAAATCAAGCAGACATTCATGGGACACCACAGGCTTGAAACTCAACAGGAACACAGTGAGGTTTCCTAGCCAAGGTCTTCCCATTTATACTGCTCTATGTGAAACATAATTTGGTGTTTGTACATTATTATAAGTCCTGTTGCCTTTTTTTTTCTTCTTTAAATTACATATAATAATCATGAACATAGCTAACAAAGCAAAAATGACAGACTTAAGTACGGTATTTTATATAATGTGCAGTTTCATTTGGATGAGGGTGTCAGTGACAACAAATTAAGTAAATATTGGCCAACAACAGTCTTTCAGTTGAATATAAGTTGGCACTGCCGTCACACCCATCTGTCCAGTCAGGCTGCGGGAACATTGATTATGTCCTGCTACAACCTTTTTTTAAAAATGTCAAATGTAATCCTTTTTTAGACTCAGAAAACAGCATTTTTTAATTCTATTTCAAAAAGAGAGAAAAATGCTTCATACATATACTGCAATATAAAGTAAATATTTTTCCAATTAGGAACAACTGTCCTTGGGTAGTTAATTATCGTTACAAGTCCATCAGTTAAGCTATGCTCGTCTGTGTACCAATGTTACCAGTAGAATATCTACTCTTAATTGTCCCTTTTTTTGCTAATTTAGAGAGATCTTTCAAGTACAATTCCAAACACTACCTTTCTTTTGAAATTCAAAATTAAACTGGTAGATACAGTTGGAAAATACTTTTATCAAAAGGTAGTCAGAATAATGGATATACTTCTTCAGTAACCCAAGAGAAAGGTAGAGAGGCTGAAGCAGCAGCATATTTAACCAGAATTTTCTGTATTAAGGAAGGATGGTCTTTGTCAATGGGATGGCATCCAGAAAATACTCTGTCTGCCGGTTTTATTTCCACTTCTGAGAAAATGAGTTGATTCTAATCACTCAGGTTCTTCAAAAGTTTTTACATAAAGTAGAGGATAATACAGGCATACATTCATAGAAAAATAGGCTGTCTCAATACTGTCTTATCTGAAGTGTTATAACATCATTTAACATTTGGCTTTTTGTTAAAGAGAATTACCATAATCCACTGTAAGATTTGTATTTATGAGAATGTTCAATAAATTTGAAAGGATACCTGCAGTGGAAATTATTACTTGAAGCACAAGTAATATATATACATAAAAAGACTGGCAATTTAAGCCGTTTCTTAAAAATTGTTCAATCTTTTTCTCTTTTGTATTGAAGAAACTTTGGTAGAAACTATAGCTTCTATATGTTATGGATTTAATGATAATGATACTAATAATGTGGTGTTCTACTCTGCTTGAATCTCATAATTAATTTGCCACACTTCTTTCACTGGAAGTTTGTTCTGTTCCTTATTATCTACAGAATTTCCCCACTACCATCAAGCACTTCCATTTCAAAGTTAATATTAAACAAGAAAATTAATATATATATGCATAAAGTTATTTCTCATGCATTTTAATAACAAAAAATTATAATAAAAAGATCAAAGTAGCTATACTAATACAAACTCTAGGCTCGTCCTGCATCTTAGTCCTTCTGGCAGTCTAGATGATTTTGTTGCAGAAGATCACTTCACACCAGTGCCACATTTAGCCTAGATGTATGTCATAGTAAAATGCACTGTAAAAAAACAACCTGTGAGTTGCCAAGATTTTTAAAAAGACACGTTGAATACAAGATACTGAATTCACTCTTCATCATTGAGTGCAACCCATTCAGTAAAGTATGACCATGTAGCTGTGCAAGAGCAGCCCTGGCTATGACTTCCTTCTTTTTCAGGAGGGTATGTTACAACACAGGAACCAGGGCCAAAAATGTTGTAAACTTCCAGTTAATTATAGTTTTGCCATTTTTCACTATACTGTTTTTTCCTTTAATCTTCTCCCTTTTTTTTCATTCCTAGTTAGTGAAATACCCTGCTTTCAAGTGAGACTACAAGGGAATCTTTTTATTGGTTCAGTAATCAGTAACGAGTGGGTGAGACAGGTCAGAAATTGTTGTAGTATTTTCTCTCACTTCTATTTTTGCTTCTTCATCTTTCTTTCTCTGCATAGTGTTTTTGTTTTTCCTTTTCATCATAGAAAGTGAAAAAAGTTTAAAGAAAATTAGACTTTATAATCTACTTTTCCAAAGAGAGTTTTTGTACACCCACTGCTCTACAATATAAATGAGAAATTATTTTCCTGAATTTTCACTGCAGCCACTGAAATCCTTCCTGCAACATGAAAGTATGTTCCTTTATTTTGATTTTCAATCAGTTGTTTGTAGTTAGTAGTTAGTCCCTTTGCAGGTGGTCATACATTAAATCATTTTGTCTTTCAGTGATGCCAGATCTGTCTCCGTTTCTTCCATTGTTCTCAAAGTACTGACACTTTGCTTTCTGCAGTATTTCACAGACAAGAAAAGAGAGCACCACAGGCCCATTATAGGAAACTGTGGTTCCTGGGAGGCAGATGGAATAAAGGAGAAAAACTTACAAAAAACATAGGTCAAGCTCTGTACAAGAGACTGTCCCTCTTTCTAACATGATTTTACTTTTCTGTAAAACAAATTGGTTAATTAGGACTATCCTCTCTTAAAATTATGCTCTATCACCACAGGATTTTTTCTTAATGGAGCTCCTGGACATCTGTATCAGATGTGTTCAGCTGTAGTTTTCCCCTTTAATTGAAACTAGACTAAAATGAAGTAAAAAGCATGTTGAAGTTACTGCTTCCTTTCTGCTTTCTGTTTCTCTGTGATAGTTATCAAAATGTGCAGAATTACTTTCTTCTCCCTAATCTTTATTCTCACACAATGTCACTAATGTGTCAATACTCAGAGCCATCTACGTTGTTCAACCAGCAGAAAGAATCTCTGATGCCCATGAACTTAAGTGTGGGGTAGCAGCTCTCCTTTGACAATACAAATCCAGTCCCATTAGTTGTTGTGGTCTTTTGATTATGGTTTGTTTTTTTTTTTCCCTGGAGTAGGTGTAGAAAAGAAAATATCATGACTAGGCTGTCATGGCTCCAACATCAAACAAAACTCCCCAATTTTCAACCGAGTAATGAATGTCACATTGGTAGGGATTTGCAAAACCAGGAGAACAACATAAGCCAGGATTTAGTCCCACTACTCAGTCCTAACTATTTACTTGAATCACTGGCATCATAGCAATAACTGATGACCAACTTGGTTTCTAGAACACTGAAATTTTAAAGTCTTACAGGAGATTAGTAAAAGTTGCATGAGACAGGCTTTGTTCCTGTCAATAGAATTTCATGCAGTGCTAATTCAGTATAGGAGAGCTCACCTGTTGTTTTCAGAATGCTAAAAACATACGGAGAGTTTTGAAAAACAACAAGAAAAATAAAGTTCATAAACATACACTGCACCATTTTGTTTAATTCAACCTAGTAAGCGTACTAAATAGCTAGAATCAAACTAATTACCCAGCTTAATTTAAGAAAGGAGAAATTATTGTAATTCAGAAAGACTGAACCAGATGATAACTTCTGGATAAGACTAGACAGCACCAAACACAAACAACCATTTAATCCCAACTGCACCCTGAGACAATTACAAACCCTTTGAGTATCTGTACTGTGAATGATATTTTATCAAAGCTTGTGTCCTGGTTTCCTCCAGTACTACTGTTTGTTTTTCAATAAAAACATCTTGATTTTTGACATCCTGATCATTGTGTATGCAGTCCAAAGAAAGGTTCCTCTTGGTTTTTTGTCCCTATCATGCAATAATTCAGTATGTGACCTATGAAAACCTACAGTTTCTATTTCTGATCTTTCATTTCTTATATGCTTTCTAAGTAACATCTAAAACTTCATCCATCTTTATTCTTGGGTTTTTGTTTTTGCCCTTTCTACCGGGAAAATGTGTCCTGTTTTCACTTTGAAAAGACTGTCACCATTCAAAAGTTCCTGCCAGTTTTAGAGAATACCAGAAGATTTAGAGATATTCCTGCTCGGTACTGCACATTTGTCCATAGGACACCATAGGTTTTTCTTGTAGATATGTTTTTGCTAACGGCTAACAACCTCTACCTTTTTTAAAACTTTATTTTCTGACTGTTTCATTTAGGTCTTCCTTGCCACCATTTTACCTGTGATTACTTTGCTTTATTTCTCATTCATATTACTGTTGCACTATATGCTTGATTATAGTTTGTCAACTCAATATTTCTTCTACAGCTGTGGTCTTTAATGGTCAAATTGCTGTAGTGTGTTCATGTGTCAAGTCTTTCTGATTTCTATTGTTTCTTCTAAATCATTTTAACTCCTTAATTTTAGCTTGAACCATAACCAGCTCAAAACATTTGTAGACAGCTGGGAAAGTTTTAGTTCAATAATTTACAGTATTTTCTATTATACATAAAGAATTTCTACTTCCCTTAAGCCACCTTTTCATATTCTTTTTTCCTGGAAATTACTATGGATACCCATTAATATTCAGTCATCAGGGGTTTGCTCTTGCCTGGACCCTGCCTTCCCCATATTTCCCATGGCAGGTACACACACATGCATGGTGAATTTCAGTAACATCAACTTTGAAAGAAAAAGTATTTGTGATTTTCTTATTTAAGTCAGACTTTTCCTTACAGCAATTCACTTTTTATCTTTCATCTTAGTTTTCAGGTCAAAGAAAGAGGAATAGCTATTCCTTCTTGATGCTTGTCATGGAGCACTGAGGTCTGGCTCCTCTGCCCCATCAGGGACACGCAGATCCAGAGGGTTGGGGGTGGGCTGGATGGCCTGGCCAGGGGTGCTATCCTAAGATCTACCTGGAAATCTCTGTGGCACATAGCTCACAAAAGATTGCCTTTTCTTCAAGGGCAGATGGTGAGTTCTCATAAACTGAGTGAAGAACTCAGAATTAGCCATAACCAAAACATTATCTCAGTATAGGACTCACATCCATCTAATCAGCTCTGCTTGAACAACCAGCTGCTGGCAGCCTCCTGGTGATGCATATTGCAGGAGAAACCTGGGCACAACAGACTCTGGCCTTTCCACACATGGAGTTCACATACACAGGAAAGCTGTGGAAGTGTCATGCACACAGTAACCATACACTGATATTTTGTATAATTTTACGACACACTTCAGCAACTACTACTTTTTTTTTGTTTAAGGGTAAGGTTTCCAAAAGCAACTAATACTGTACCCAAGTCTGGGGCATTTATTGACCTATGCCACTTAATTGTCTTAGAAATCCACTCCTAAGAACTTCATGGCTTCTCTCAATGTTTACAATTCTTAATTATTTATCTTTTTTAATTATTATTTTATTTTGTATTTTGAATAGATTGAAAAGTTCAGCCAATGTTGTATAGCAAAAAACACACAAAGAAGATTTTCCTGGTGGAAACATTTAGACAGCGAACACACCAAAAAGGTAAATTTACACTAGAGACCAGAAGAGAAGCTAACCTGAGGAACAAGCCTACATATGTTTCATATATGTACATTACAACATCTCTGTAACTGGTATAAATTTCTGTATCTCCAAGAACATCAACTTAGATGGGCTAATTTATATCAGTAGATAAGCTGGCCCATCTGACATCTGCTTCTACTCCTCTCATCATATACAAAAAGGGAAATGCTACAACAATGTCTACTGAAGTTTCACAATTGTTCTGATTGGAATTTTGAGCCCTTTGCTTGCTCAGCAGTCTTTCTACTGTCTCCCATTTGCCAGAGCTGAGAGTAGGGTGTTATGGGTGCATTTTGTAGTGCTCAAGCAAAGTTACTGAAATTCGTGGAACTGTTTTCATTAGGCAACCAAATTGTGCTCCCTTATGTATAGAATATATAAATATATAATATTGGATTTTTTCTTAATCTTTTAAAATTACATATTTTAATTAACAGGTAATTAATAATCAGTAATCATTCAGTAACTCAAAAACTTATGCTCCTTTTTAAGGCATACCTAATTAGAAACAATAATGGTATAATCTAAAGCATTCTATAATCTAAATTACCCCCAACAGAGCTCATTACCTTAGAAATACAAGTGTCTTACTAGAAAAGATACTCCATCCCAAGAGTCCTTTTAACGGTGCTCAAGGTTTTTACCTAACTTTGTCAGGCCCTCAAACACAGAATGTTAAGAAGCACATTGAAACTATTTTGTACTGAAAGCTACCTTTTCTCGGGACTGTTGCTTCTACAGTGTCATTGGTTTATTGTGAAATGTAGTTAGAACATTTGTAAATTGTTCCCCAATGCAATGGGACATATGTAGGGGAGGCACTGTGCATGCATCTCACAAATTCATTCAAGCTAGAGTCTTTGTGACTTTCTTATCAAGTAATAGAGACAAACAAGCATAAAAGTACATGGTACAATGACATGGGTTGGCATACATATCTATGATATATAGCTTTCCTAGTTTACTGTGCAATTTTTTTTCTCAGCGTATTATAGCCCTCTGAGTAACAACAAACCCTATTCCCAAAATATACATTATCTACATGATCTTCTGTACATGCCCTTTATATTTATTTTCTTAATAACTTTACTGCTTTTACTTCTTTTTCATATATATCCTGTCTAGGTCTATACACGCAAGTTACTTTCTAAAATATAAAAAAGGAGAAAAAAGTTTCTGCTGACCTAGAAAAGCATTTATTTTCTTTTCCAAGAAAGAGTACACTGTCTCACTTCGGTTGCAGCTTTATGTGAAGAGACAGCAGTGGGAGGAGAGACGTGTTCTTGAAACATCTGCACAATCTTGATGGTCGTGCTTAAGATAGTACTTAACAGATCTTTATTACATGTTTTCTGTGAACTAGATATCTGTCTTACAACAGAGGACTTCAGACTTGTCAGATTTGAAACAGCTCCCCTGAAAATTTCGGCTTGAATCAGCGTTTTCCTCAAGGCATTGTTGGAAGTCGTTGGACTAGTTATTTATGTTTTTGCTTTGATTTGTTACATAGATGCCCCAAATAAGATGTATGCACACAAAATCACATATTTCCAAGGAACACTTCTGATGAAATTATCCTCAAACTTACACGAATGATTAATCATTTTGGATATATTTTACTCATTTGATTGAGGAAGGAAAGAGTACAATGGAAGCTGGTAGTTTTATAGAGTTTTGCTGATTTTCTTATTTACTTCTCTCTTTTTCTGAGAAATTTAAAATAAAGTATGGTGTCTGGCTATATATCTGCCCATATATGATTTTAGTGGCTTCAATGTACTAGGGGTAATACTATATGACAAGCTAAAAAGCTTCCTTTCCCTTGAGGACAGGGAAAATGCTTTCAGCCCTCAGCTTTTAATGTGTTTTAACCCATCTTCTCACAACATACTCATAACTCATTAATTTTCAAAATTTTACTTGTGTGGCTTTTTATATTAATAATTTAAAATGCAGGAGCAGATATGTTTATTGCAAGCACTTTCTCATATCTCCAGATGGGCCATTCTCTCCACAAGTGTTAAAATCCTACCTGTTGTGAAAGGTGATCCAGATGAGAGAGGCAGATCAGCACGGCAATATATGATTTTTGTGCAGTGTGTAGTCA
This sequence comes from Orthonyx spaldingii, assembly GCA_013397795.1. Lineage (NCBI taxonomy): Eukaryota > Metazoa > Chordata > Aves > Passeriformes > Orthonychidae > Orthonyx > Orthonyx spaldingii. Next base: position 182,030 of record VZTJ01006079.1, read on the forward strand.
TTATAACATACTTACACGTTAATCTTTCCTAACAGTGTTGCTTTGACAAAATCACAGGGCACTTAACTACTGTATACATGAGGTCAGAGCTCACTCAATTTCTTCATAATCTCAAATCAAAAAGTGTTTCGTTTCAAGGTCACTATTTTGAACCAATGCTATCAGCCCATAGTGAAACAGCATGCTGCTAAAGTTAAACAGATTAAAATAACTTCCCAGAACAACAATTTGAACCTCTCTAAGCTCCTACTTTTTCATAAAGCAAAGATATTCCAACTTTAAAGTTGTACTGGGTTTCGCCTCTAGTGTTTCACTATGAAGGTTGTCCCATAATAGGATGGGTCTGATGATTACAAGAACTTTTAATTTCCATTATTAACATTTATTCATTACAAAATTCTGGTTTTAGATGAAATTTTCACATTCTGGCATTTATCTCCATGTGTTTATAATTAGAATATTTTTTCTAAGCTTACAATTTGCTAGCATGACTAACTACATAAAATTCCACAAATTTTGCCTTTAAATCTTCTCAATTTTCCTAATTGGCCTAACTTGCTTTCTATAGAATTTTTACAAGTGTTTCTTATTTTTGGAGCATGCATATACTGTTGCACAGAACAGGATTTATAGAATAAGATTTCTTTTGCTGCTTTTGTTGACTTAGTGCTTCATATTTACTGGTTGCACTGGTGCTTCATGTTTACTCAAAAGGCATCAGCTTGATCTTCCTCCTCCATAACATGTTTAACAAGATGTGTCAAAGTTTTATATTGCCTAATCTTATATTTATATTCCATTTCTAGCTCAAATGTTTCTACAAATGCACATGCAGGCACTTTAAAAATGGTTTTGTGTTTTGAAAGAAGTGATAATTTCTAAAGCATTCATTTCTTCGGTATATGGCTATAATACGGAATCACTCATCTGTCAGTTTAAAAGAAAAAGTTATGAAAATGAAAGATTAAAAATAAATATAGTAAAAAATTGTGCTATAATACAAACAAATTTCCATAATGTTAGCACATCATACAAAAGACAACTATTTGTTAAAATTACTACTTATATAGGTTAAGCATTAGGATATCAAAGTCAATATAAGTATGAAGTCATCACAACATTTTTTCTTTTATTCCTTTGGGCTTTATACACTATTTAAACCATGCAGCAAATACAGATTTCTCATCTGTTCTTATATCTAGGAAGTGTAGAAAGAATCAGAAGACTTTGTCTTTACGTGTGAAAGCCCACCTAACTTTCAATGTATCTGAAACTTCTAATAAAGGGATACCTTGAAAAAGAGTAATAAGACATTTATTTCAGGAGCAGAAAGAATGAAAGCATTTGGATTCTGCTGTACAAAGTGTATTTTTAAATTCATGAAAAATAGTTAATATATATGGTACATTTTAAAGAACCATCTTTAATATTTATTAAGGTGAAAATTATCATAGTTTGCTAGCTTAAGTTAGTAACATCCCATGCTTGTATAAAGTACACAGTCAACTAAAATATTCAAGAGTCTACCCTCACCTACATTACTGAATGTATAGAGTGTGTGCTTCACTATCGTCTTTCCTGCTCTTGCAGTAACTCAACAGTGTGATACAGAGTATAACTTCATTGGTTTTCAGTGCAGTTTGAAAGAGAAAAAAGTTCTTCAAAATTGGTTCTATATTAAAAAGTATTATTATTTGTAGTGACTCTGAATTGCTGTTCAGGACTCTGTTGATCCCGACAGATGGATTAGATCAGAGCAAAAGGATTTATTGAAGAACTCAATCAGAGCAATAGACAAAGCAGACCATTGGGGCAGTTCCATGAATGGAGTAAAAAATTTTTTAAAAGGAAGCAGCCACAAGAGAATGAGGGAATCTGTTGCAGAAGCAATGCTAAAGAGCATTTTAAACACGTACCACTTGCTGTCTCTTATTTTATTTGCATCCTAATAATTCAGTGTTGATGTTTCTCCAAGGGATAAACAATCTTTGAGAACTAATAAAAATTTCTAGTGGTTTCTGCCAGATTACAAGGAAAATGGTATATCAATAGTATAACTTATAGCTTTACAATAAAATGTGAGGATTAGCATGTCCAATGCAAATGGAATTTTTCCAAAGTGGTTTAAACAACTAGATATACTAAATATGTTTGTAGAAATCAGTTTTGAAAACTCAGAGATTGTAGCACCCCAAAATTTTTCTTTTTCTTTCTTTTCCTGCAGTGACTTTTGTAAACATACAGAAGGCTCCAACCTATTATCTGGAGTAGGAAGGCTTAAAGAATTGTAAAAATTCCAACTGTGTCCAACTGTGCTTCAACATATTTCTCGGTTTCTTTATTATTCAGAATAGCAAATTAACAAATTCTTATTTTCAGAAATGCAAAATAATAGCTGCTCTTTGTGGGTGCTCCATTTAGCAACAGATTCAGAGGCCAGAGTTTCCATCACCATAACTACTGAAGTATTTTCTTGGTGACCAAGATATTCAAAAGACTTGATTTAAGCTTACCTTGTACTTGGAAAATACTTTCCCTTCTAGCCAGCTATCAAGATGCAGTGTGTAACATTATTACAGTAAATTTGTTTGGAAAAGATGCTGGTTCCTTCACAGCTTAAGTTTTGAATTATTGTTTAATTTAGTTTTGTTTTTTTTAATTGGGTTTTACGCTGATACTTTCTAGCACAGTAAAAAGAGAAGGAAAATAGAGGAGGAAAAAGCGCAAATTTTGGATCTTGCCTTCCCTTATAGCTCATTAACCTACAAGGTAGTGCTCAAAGTAAATTACATAAATATGAAAAATGGTCTTTTCTCATTGTTTTATTAAAGGAGCCTTCAGTACTACTAACTAAAGTCATTTAAAAACATTATGAAACTTCCTCATTCTTGCCTTGAGGATTCAGTTTATTCCTCTCTTTTGCAGAACAAATGAGAAATCATTTAATTGACCTCAGACATGTTTTATTGCCAAAAATCCTCTGTTCACTATTGAAGATTCATGGGGCACTTACATTTCCTTAGGAAAGACTAGCAATTTTAAAGAAAAGAAGAAAGATTTTCAAATATGCAAAAGTTTAATAGCAGGCTAATAAAGTTAAAAGCCATCATTCTTCCTCCTAATATCCCTGAATTGCTCTTTGGTGGTGCTGTGTCTGCAATCTACAACATCAGTTAACAATGTATTATTTTTATTGTTTCTGAGGCACTTCTGATCAATAGAAAGAAAGCAATATACATATGGGTTGCCTGTTGCTCAATCATGCAACAAATGAATTATACAATGTAGTCTTTTACGTATTGTTTTTTAACAAATGAAAAAAGTGCACAAATGAAACAAAGGACATCAAATATAAAAACTCTGCAGCAGCACAATCTCACTTTATATTTTCTTAGTTGCTTTACTAAAAACAACAGAAAAACCCTCTGTCCAGCTATTTTTCATGTTAGTAAGGACATTAAAAAAAAAAAATGATATATGAGAAATAAAAGTTAAAACTAGAAAGATGTAAAACTGACATTTAAAGAGGTAGCTCTACCCATTCATAGACACTTCAGGGATTAAAACCTCCTGCTTTGTGGTCTCTGTGTAATTTTTGCTGCAAGTATTCTTGTTTGCTCACAGCTACTGTAACTTTTCATAAATGAGTCTGCTCTCTGTCACACTTGCTTTCGTCTCATCTGAAGATACACTTTTCCCACCCCCCAAAAAATTGATCTTTCTCAATGTTAATTCTTTTTCTGCTTGCTAAAAACTATTTTTAATTGCTCTTTTCCTTCTGGACACCTTGTTCATTTGAATTGCCTCTAACAGCTTTTTTTCTATATGTGGCAAATTTTGTAAAATACAAGTTTATGTAGAGCCTGACACATTGGCAGAGCTGTAATTAAAATATAAGACACTAGTGGTCACAAACACATCACAAAGAAACAAAAAGTATGCAGTTACACATGGAAGCATGTATGTGCATTTACATAACTGAATGTAAGTACAAAAAAAGTATGAAACTATATAACATTTGTTTAATTCTAATTTTCTTCCTTGCAATCATTGTCCACCATATTCTTCCCATTGCCTTATTTTAAAAATTATCAAGGTAGAATGGTTATATTTTCCCTCCATAAGAAAATAATGTTTGCATTCTCTCTCAACTTTCTAAATATTCTCTGAGGAGCTTAATACTCTAAAGAAGTTGACGAGTTTTTGCTCAACCTTCCACAGAAAAAATAAGTGAGCTCATGAAGGGGGCAGAGGCTTTCTTTTCACTGCTTTTGACAGGAAAAGAAGCACATCTTTGAACGCTGAGTCTCCAGTCTTTCTGTTTGAACAATGTCTATCACTACAGAAGTCAGCTATGAGACTGCCAGCATAAAAGAAAGCTGTGAGGGTCAGTCAGGCACAACTCCAAAAGTTATATTGAAGCACAGCCTTGTGACAGATAAATAGAAGAATGCTTTAGCACTGAAGAGCTAAATAATAATCTAGCTATTGGCATTGCCTTAGTAAATGGAAAAAGGAATCATCTTTCAGGAGGGACACTGAGGTGCTGGAGTGGGTCCAGAGAAGGGCAATGAAGCTGGTGGAGGGTCTGGAGTACATCTGATGAGGATCAGCTGAGGGAGCTGAGGTTGTTTAGCTTGGAGAAAAGGGGGCTCAGGAGTGACCTTATTGCTCTCTACAACCACCTGAAAGGAGGTCGGGGTCAGCCTCTTCTCCCAGGCAACCAGTGACAGGACAAGAAGACACAGCCTTAAGCTGTGGCAGGGGAGGTTTAGGTTGGACATCAGGAAGAATTTCTTCCCAGAAAGGTTGACTGGGCATTGGAATGGATTGCCGTGGCAGGTGTAAGTGTCACCATTCATGAAAGTGTCTAAGGAAAGACTGGATATGGCACTTAGTGCCATGGTCTACTTGACAAAGTGGTGTTTGGTCGTAGGCTGGACTTGATGATCTCAGAGGTCTCTTCCAACGTAATTGATTCTGTAATTCTCAAAAAGGTGGGGTTTTTTTTCTTTGTCACCTTTCCCGGTTTTTTTTCCATTTTCTTGACATAATAATCCTAATTGAAGTTACTCACTGCATGAAGTAGATACTTCTCCCCATGAGGACTGAGGAATTTAGGTTATAACAAGAGAGCTGTTGTGTTTTCTCCATAACTACAGCCACAATTTCCTTTATGACAATTGGCTGTAGAGGGAATAGAAGTCACCATCTTGTATAAAAGAAATATTCAAACCTAACTTTTTAAATTGTCACTAGCGTCTCATAAAATATAAATTTTCTAATTCTTCAGATATTAATTATTTATTTTAAAATCACTTATTATGTTCTGGCGTCATATGCATGTAATTTATCTTTGAGTGGTCATAAAATGTTTATAGATTATTTTCTACCTATTAGGACCTGATAAAATTCCTGCCATCTTAAATGAGATGGTTTCTCTACCAAGTGTGCATACAAATCTCTTTATAAGTTTTCTGTTCTAAGAATTTTTATCAGATAGGGGGGAAAGAATTTTTTTATAGCTTCATGCACAGCTTGAAGAAATTAAGACAGTAATTAGAAAGAAAAATGGATCATTGCCACATGAAAAAGAATAGTCATTTTATATGATGAATTTTGATTTGATTATCCAAGAAAAGTAATGAACTCACGTCATGGAAATAATCAGTGTTAATAGACTCTCATTTTTCATTATCAATGGGGTAAAATAATTTCTATCACTATATCAAAAGGACTTCATTTTAGCATTGCTTATTTTAAGTATCAAAGAGCCTCTCAGTTTTGAGGGTCTCTGAGCTTCTGTAAGACATTGAAAATTTTGAAGTATTGTACAAAAGAGGAAATACCCTGGTAGCTGATAAGACATGAGTACACAAATAACAAAACAGAAGTTGAAAGTATATCTCAAAGAAAAATGTATAATGCATCATCAGAGAGAATGGTTTCATAGAGGAATAGCATTTTTTTACATAAACAGTCCTAAGTGAACTGGGCAGATAATGATACCCCTCCTTCCATTTTTTTAGTAAAATTTTATTATGCAAAGTAGAAAACATGGGGAAATCACCAACGATTGAACTAAAGACTTCCATTCACTCTACTAAGTTTTGGTGCTACTTTTCTATGATAGATAGATAGATAGATAGATAGATAGATAGATAGATAGATAGATAGATAGATAGATAGATCTGTCTTGGTTTCACCTAGGGTAGAGTAAATTTCTTCTCAGTAGCTGTTACACTGCCATGTTTTGTATTTGGAACGGGAATAGTGTTGAAAACACAGTGATGTTTTGGGTTTTGCCAAGTTATGTTTATCCTGAGTGAAGGGCTTTTTTCTTGTCTCATGCTCTGCCAGTGAGGAGGACACAAAAGAAACTGGGAGGGTGCACAGCTGGGACGGGTGACCCAAAATAACCAAAGGGTTCCATACCACATAACATCATGCTCAGTATATAAACTGGGGAATTTATTGGGAACACTGCTCTGTATTCACGGGGAGTAGGTCTGGCATCAGTCAGCAGGTGGTGAGCAACTGCATTGAGCATCACTTGGTTTTCCTTTTTTGTTATCATTGTTATTATCATTTGCCAAATTACTATAGTTTAGTTTATTTTCAATTATTAAACTGTTCTTACCTCAACATACAAGTTTTGCTTTGAATCTCCTTCCCATTCCACCAGGGTGGGATGGAGAGAGGGGGATTTGAGTTAGCAGCTGTGTGGTGTTTAATATCCAGCAGGGTTTAAACCTTGACAATATCATATATATATATATGTGTGTATATATGTGTGTGTGTATATCTGTATCTATATATCTGTATAAATATACATTTATATTTATTGGGAAAGATAGCAAACTGTGCATTTGGTTTTGTTTGAGCTTGCTGAATAACATTCTAGCTTTAAATTATTGTACTGGAAAATTTTTGTTCAGCTTTCAGCATTTAAACTGCCATTCTGGGTAATGTACTGTCACTGTGAAAAGAGAACCTGTAAATTCTATTAAATAACGATTCTGCATCATATCTTTTAAATGTGACCAAATATGGTTTTCAAAATGCCATAACCTGTAGCAGATTCGTGCATTCTTCTTATATCAATACAGTAAACTGTTGAGGGGTAATAAATATCACCTTAAGTATTCACCAGAATTTAAAAATAAATCTCTTTTGGCTGTAGTTGTATTTCATCTGAATTTCTCTTCTACAGTCATGAAAGTGATTCCAGTTTCCGACTTGATTGTTTACAGTAGATAGGTAATAATGAGATACAGATACTACCCAGACAGACTACAAGTCAAACACATACACTTCTTGATAAGTGTTTTTAAAGACAAGGTTCTGAAAACTCTAAATATACAAAAATACACATGCAATGTAGTAAAGCAAGCAAGGTTTTCTTCAAAAATTTGCAGTTAAGACCACATGCATCCTTTGTGGGTTTGTCATCTGGCAGAACAAGAAAAAAATTAGTCTTCCTTATCACTTATTCCAGCATAAGCTGTCATTCAGGCACGAAGCTGGCTGACAGACAACTTCCCACAAAGAAATAACCCCAAACCTCCATCAACCTTTTTCTATTCCCTCTAATCTTCTCTTTGAAGTATATCTTTTCCTGAACTAACTCAAAGACATAATGATTAATTTTTCTAACCTTTACTTGATTTTTATGTCATTCCTGAAAACACCACATAAATGACCTGCAAAGGTCTTAAGAGAAGTTCGATTCCAACCACAGAGATTATACTAATTCCGTGTATATACATTTGAACTTCTTGAAAGACATTCTGTATTGATATACTGAATGTTCCCAGCCTATAAAAGAAAAACTCTTACGTGTGCAACTAAAAAAGCTTATGAGCAAAGACTATATTTGGAGTGGAAGATGTTTGAGGCCTATGAAGACTGTGGCTTTTGTGCCAGATGAACACAGTTATCATTACAGACACTAGTTTGCAGAGTTTATGAACCAAAAACAAGAAGGGATCTCACGTTATTCGTTCATGGAGTGCCATGATTGCAGACCACTGGGCTTGTCCAACAAAGGCAAAATAAATATATATTAACTCATTAGCATGAGCAAGTAAAATTGTAAATATATTTTCTAGAGATAGCAGTAGATTAGATATAGCCTTAAAAATGCTCAATAAATCTGACTGATCCATTTTTTCATACATTAAGTTATTAAAGAGTATTCTAAAATGGTCAGTACACTTAGAATGGTTTGATTTACCATCTATCTAATATTTTCTTAGTAAAACTGATGAAAATTCTTCCCTTCTTTTCCTTTCTTTGAATTTTAGAGAGATAAAACAATTCTTTCCTCATAAGACATGACTGTCTAAGGGCATGACACTGGACAAAACTCATGTGCCTACACTGCATCTGAGAGACATTGTTTGCCGCAGTTGCATGCATTGTCACTTTTATCAGGTGATAGCTCGAAGCCTTCAGTACCGTGAGATTTTTATTCAACATTGTTTGTATCTGTACATTCACAGCTTCACAGTAAATCTCCAGGGACAACAGCTTCTAACAGTTAAAGCTTCTTAAGCTTCTCTTGAAGAATATATCCATAACTGGAGCACATGCTTTTCAAATACCATCCCATAATTTGCCTGCACAAAATATAGATTAAAATCTGGCTTTTCTACCCTGCGCACTGGTACTCCATTATTTTGAGGCTTATTGTATTGAGGATAAATGGGAACAAACTATACCTTTCATGCATTGAAGCTGTACTTCACTGTAAAACATTAATACTAATAATCACTACATTGCAATTCAACATCAGATGTTGATAAGACAACCATAAACAGCAAAAAATAATATACAATTCCCTTATACTGTCATTATTTTTAGTAACTGTATCTCAAGGAAACAGGTACAATAATGTTTCCTATGAGGTTTTTTCTTGTGCCATGATCATAGGTGTTTGTTCTGACTTGAATTATTATATATGTGGTATGTACATTCATAACACTGCCCTTATTGTTGTCCTTGGTAGAAGGTCACTGTTTGAATATCTTTCAGATATTTGAGTCCCTTCAGACACAATTTATCTGGCAGGCAGTTTCTGGTGTCAGTGTCATTCCATAAGGAAGGATATGAAAATTACTTGCAGTAAATATAAATAACTTCTGTTTAATAACATGTAACAGCTTTTATTTCACATGGACTTCTCTTATCACATTCAGTTCATGAGCTACTGTACACCATGTCAAAAAACTGCTAATTAATAAAAAACAAGACTTGAAATATATTAATTGCTTACTTGGCAAATTCTCAATAATCTTGAAAGGGCCTAAATTAGACAGTCAAATCAAGTCTTTGTCTCATTTTGGCTGTATGTTGTTTGGCACTTTTTTTGGTGGGAGAAAGGTTGTTATGTTTTTTGTCTTCAGTGATCTCAAGCAAACAGTCTTTTATTAGAATTCAGGGGGACATTTACAGTTTCAAGGCTGGCTTTCAGTAAAATCCACCATATCCTCCTTGATAGAATCATCTTCTTTCCAAATATTTTGTTTAAAAAGCATCTTCTCACATTTAATTTTTTTTGTTTGTAGTTCACTCAGTCTGCAATGATAACCTGTGCATCATAGTTGACAAATTTAGAATCCTTTCTTCTCATTTTCCTGCAAAATAGCTTCTTTATTCTTCTAAAATCCAGTTATCAAAACTCTTTTGGTCATTATGCCTTCAGAAAACTAAATATTGTTTCTGTGTGTCCCTGTTTGTCTATCAACTCACGGTCTGATTCAGGTCATTTATTTAGAATCAAAGCTTGTGAGAATTTTTCTGATGTGCCCAGTGACAGGCAATAGCAGTGGCATAAGCTAAAACACAGGATTTTCCTCCCGAACATTAGGAACACTTTTACTGTGAGGGTGAGCAAGAACTGGCAGAAGTTGCCCGGAGGTGGAGTCTCCATCTTAGAGATTCTCAGAGATCTTCCAGAACCATCTGTGCATGGTCCAGGGCAACGGGCCCTAGAAGGACCTGCTTAAGCAGGAGAGTGGAACCAAATTACCTCCAGAGGTCTTTCCAAGCTCAGACAACCTGGGTTTCTTTGACACAACCTGTGGCATTTTATTGAAACTAATGGCTGTATATTATACCTAAAAGGCATTGTCTGAGCACATAATATATAAAAGCCTATAGAAATAAACATCACTAAAAATTTAAATAGCCTGCCACAGGATCAGCATACTAAAGAATAAGAAGTCTTCTCACTTGACTTTAATACTTCATAATAACTCAGAATAGCTACATCAAGACAATTTTAACAATATTATCCCTAGCTCATTTATCAGGTGTTTCTGCAAACTTGTTTTGTTTTGCTATTAGTTCTTCTCAAGGAGAAGCAACTTTCTGAAAAGACAAACAATGTTGAGAAAATTCTGAATCTTTGAAAAAAATGTACTTAAGATACTTAGTCCTGATTTCACAGGAAAAAAAAGTTTTGATTTTAATGGCTTGGTATTTTTTAGTAACTTCTGTTTTAACTCTCTGCACTATCTGTCTGTTACTATTTTCACATAAGTTCATGTCACCTGCTACTTGAAATAGAACACTATTCCAGTCTACGAACATCAATCAACTCATAAATTTGAGTTGATTAAAATAGTGGAGCAAATAGACTTTCAAATAGTCTCTATAGTCAATATATCTAGATGAATAGCCTTCATGTTTCAGCTGCCTGTTGAGAGTTCAGCTTGTGTGGCAGATGCAGAAGTGCCAAGGTGCAGTTCCCTGCACAACTCAGCAAAGATTACCCACATACAACCACTGTGGCATTGCTTGCTGCAGCCTGCTCAAGACTAGAGAGACTGTGATATGTTTGTGTGCCATACGAGGGTAGCAGCTCTCATCTAGTGCTAATGAGAGATAGAGCCATATGTCTGTTTTCTCTGATAGGGAAACCTGAAGTATTCAATCTGATTTCACAATTAAAAAAAATCGGTATGTTAAGTCTCAAGAGAAGGTGAAAGACAAAAACAAAGAAAAAAAGCACAAAGAAAAATAAAAGGAACTTGTAAATAGACTCTAAAACCTACATAATTAGTTTGACTTAGAGAGCTTCCTGCTGTATTTAAACATAACCCTATGCAAGATAGGGCCAATATGTTTAAGAAGAAAAAAATATATATGTAACAGAACCATGTGCTGTCATAACCTTAACCTGGTATAATTTTTTGTTGGTATTTTAGTACAAAAGGTTTTAACTATAAATTCTACTGAATTTTGTTAATCAATCATTGACCAAGGACTAGAAATCACATCTCTGTATGCTTACTTCAACCTGAGTTTCAAAAGAGGTTTAATTATCTTCTTTTTATCAGCTGATTAAGACATTTTGTATTGTATACTCATCCTTTTTTTTTTTTTTTAATGTATCATGATTTGGGGACATGAGCAATTAAAAAGTGAGTTTTTATCTGTATATAATGCTTAGGGTATTATATTACTGTACAATACACTTTAGAAGATTTCCAACACTTCCAAGAAGCAATGAAACCAAGGCTAATGTGGCAATTGTGGTGTATTAAATGTGGGCACAACTAATTGTGCGTGTTCTATGTGAATCAGTCTTCTGATAAAATTCATTAAGAATACCCATTAAAGAAATTGGCAATCACATTACCTTTTAGTCAAATGTCTCCTTTCTAACAACATTGTTAGTATTGTGAGAATTTTGTTTAGTGAGCTCATTGCACAGGTGTATTGACAGTAATTCAGTGAAGCAATTTGAAAACCTCTAGAAAGTCTTCAAATTATCTTACTTTAAGGCCATCTAATAAGGTGTAGGAGTTCATCAAATTCTCACTTCTCCCTTCTTGCTTTTAAATACCACGTTTATGTACTTGGCAAAAAGAAATGTTAGACTACAGGCTTGAATCTGTAAAAAATCCTAACGTAGTGGCTTGCAAAAGGTAAGAAAAATAATAGTGATGGCAGTAGCCACATTTTGAAGTGTTTGTGATCAATTTTAGGAATACAACAGAACATATGGATGGTATGCAGACCTTAGTACCTTGAGGGAACTGCAGAATTAACGTAATAATAGCAATAATCCAATTCTACTCCAGAAGAAGGGAACATACTCTTAAAAGCCAGCCTGTAAAAATGTCCCATTTTCTGGGAAATCATCAATAGTCCAGTTTGAAATTCAGTACACTGAATGTAGTTCAGAAAACATTGATAAAAATACCTCATGTTTCTGCCCTATTACTCCTCTAGTAATAGTCTTCTGACTGAAAAATTGTTCACATATCAAGTTAAACTTAATTTTACATGGGGATTCTTCAGAAAAATAACTGGAAAAATGGTGGGGTGTTGAGAGAACAACCTTGTGACAGAAACCTATAGAGGTTATACAAAGTGTTTATTTCAATTAAACAGGATTTGTACCTCAGAAACACTGATTCATGCTCCAGAAACTCAAGTATCAAAATCAGTACAGAATTCTGAGATTTTCTCTTGCCTGAAAATGAAGAGCTGATACCTGTAAAGCTTTCTGAATTTAGAGCTGATATAGATTTGTTCATACAACTTTAAGGTATAACACATTAAGTGACTCAAGTACGTAAAGCTGGCCTTAGGCAAAACTAAGTACTTGCATTTAAAGCCAAATCACCTCCAAAATGGTCCATGGACTTATATAACGTTGAATGCCAACACCTAAGTACAAGCATTTAATACAACATTCTATAGATATAACACATCACAATGTTCCACATAAAAATCCACTGCTTCTATTTTGTGCTTTTGAAGATACCCATTACAGGTTAGATCAGCTTATACCTCATGCACACCTCCAAGTCAAAACTAAAAATTTCTTTGCCAGTGCTCTCCAGACACTGAAGACCCAGACTTTGGATCAGGCTTTTTTATTATTTATTTATTAAATTTGAGGTAGTTGTTTTATTTTAAAGCACATATGAAGAAAAGGACAGTACATGCACAGCAGCTAGAGAACTGAGTCAGAGGTGAATATTTTGTGCTCAGCACTCTTCCTGGCCCAAGGACATTCAAGGCCGTGTCTCTCACCACCAAGGAAAATGCCAGGCTATAAAGCAGCCTTAGGGGGAATTTTCTCTTTGCAGTATTCCCCTGCTTTGTTGCAACTGCACCGCTTGTACAGGAAACAGAATATTTACAGGGAGGACATGTAGACAACAGCCCTGATCTTCCTGGTTAGCACAGTCTTGGAAGGAGGAATCAGGGCTTCAGCTTCTGCACAATAAATTATTTCTGTATTTTGTCCTGTGATTGTACTGACTAAGGCAAAAGATTGACAAGAACCATCATTCATCTGGGAAGACTATTTCCACTTGTCTTCAGCAGCAAATATGCCAGATGGATAGTGAATGGTATATTGAACCAGAGATCTAAATTATACGTGTTTGTTGAAGTTCAGAATTCTAAACATCAAGCAATTTGATTTACTTAAGTATTTTAAGTTATATATAATGTTACATTAACTACCTAAGTGTCAATAACAGCAACAATCAATGTCTGAAATTCAGATTTGATAAATAGTTTGAAAGGTTGGGGGTTTTTTGTTTTGTTTTGTTTTGTTTTGTATTGTTGGGGGGTTTTTCTGTTGTTGGTTTGGTTTGGTTTGGTTTGGTTTGGTTTGGTTTGGTTTGGTTTTTTGTTTTTGGTGAGACACAGAAAACTGTCCTACCTTGGGATCTTATTTCATGTTTTGCTATTCTGTCTTTGAGAGACAGCTGGAAGCTAGGGCTTTTAACTGTAGGGTTTTTGTCTTTTGGGAAATTTAGTTTTGCAACTGGTCATTTTGTAACAGATGTGACTTTCACTTACTAGCTAAATTAAAAATTGCACTTTTATTATTGGCATGTAGTGTGGGTGAAGATTATGTCAGGAGACCGCAGAGGAGGAATAGCCTTTTGGTGAAGCTGTCCTACTTATTTAAATATAGATATCTGAAGAATATCAAAGTGCTTCCAATCTCTATATATGTGTTTCATTAAAACACAAAAATTATATGAATGGGGAAGAAAATAACCCATTAAAAAAATCTTCCTTATCCATGGTATCTCCTTTTCCTCAAGTTTTGCCTTCTGTTCTCACAGTTTTAAGGTTTCCATATCCAAAAAAAAAGCTCTGTGAAGGCTCCTTCTTCTTCTCAGAAGCAGCATCCTTCCCTTGCACTTGCAACCAGGCATTTATTTCTTCATCAGAAGCCTCTCAGAGTGTTGTCTTCTTTCAGGATTCTGCTTGTTTAGCCATCTGTAGTGTGAGATTATAAAATACTATGTTGAGTATAGTAACGCAAATTATATTTTCAAAACAGGAGAGATTTTAATTGTTTTGTATAGGAATTTATACACAAATGTGAAGGGAACTAAGAGGTGTTTTTAACTTCAAAAACTCCTTCTTACACATCCAGTATTGATTGTGGTGAAATGAAATCCCGAGTCAAGTATATCATTAGTCTTCCCCACACAGAGGTTCTATTGCACATTTGAAAAAAAAAAAAAAAAGGATACTGTTTCGTTTACATGAAAGGTAAGTCATTATGGTGTCTTTACTTTGTTCTCTCTATGTGAAGTCAAGGAAGAGTCCTTTCAGACATCCCAGAGGTGCCAAACACATTTTTCCTCACCTCACCTCTGTATTCCCTGATCATCTAGGCTTCCAGAGAAACTGAACTCCTCCAACACAACAGTCTCTAGGCAATTAAATACAATTGTTTACCTTATCCTGAAGCACTGTCGTTTTCTAAGGATTTACAATAAACCAAGATAAACAACACGTAATGAAATCCACAGCTGTGTGCTTAAAAGATGCTTTTCAAAACAAATCCTTCCTTGTTAATACAGGACTTTATATGTATATATATCATAACAATCTGAGCTCTGGAAGTAAAAGTTATCATTTTACATGCTGAGATTTATATTTTACCTAGTCATTTTCAACTGTGTTAATAGTTTCCTTAAATCCCAATCCATCAAACTGATTATCCACACAAGATACTCATTGCTTTTAATTGTAAATGTCAGCAAGTAGAATATAATTGAAATACTCTTTTCAACCAAGTTTACGTCTCTAAAGTTTATTTAATGCTATGCTAAATAAGGCAGCTTTCTTGTGAGATGTCAAGAGGTGTGGGAGGGGGTAGGGAAAAGGCATGCTGAGGATTTATAGTACACAGGAAAACCTTCATAGCTTGTGTTCTACCAATAATCCTAAACAACAACTTGAAGCGCCAGAATAATTCTTGGAGCAATAATTATTGAATTTCATTGCCTGATCAACCTATGTTGTATTTGCAAGACTGTTAATTATGCATGATAGCTACTGAAATGGTAAAGAGTAGACTGTTTTCATAATGGCCACCAATATTAGGCCATTATTTTCCTTAACCGAACAGTAATTCGCATATTTTGCTTGGGGTTTTTGGTTTTGTTTTGGTTTGGGTTTTTTTTCTGATTTCAATTAATTTAACAACAACAGGAGCTCAATACATTAAAATTGTAGAAACTGAGTATATAGCACATTGGTCAGGTTTCTTTCCTCTTAATTCACCATTCATACAAGACATGTAAGTACAAGTGGCATAACCAGACTCACCAAAAGGTTTTTGCCTAATGAACCTTCTTACATTTTGCTTTTGGTTATGAAATTCTTTATGTTATCATAAAGACACTCTCTTGTTTTCTCTTTCATATTGGTTCAAACTGTCACTTCAGTAGCGTGTCTAAATATCACAGGTTTAAAACATAAACATGTGCTTATGTACTCTACTGAACTAGGTTTTGGACCCTAGTTTGTACAAAAGTCAATTAGAAAATTCAGGGGAAATAGTTCCGACATGTCTTTTTAACATTAGATATAAAGCAGAGTTTTGCCCTTTCACACTTCACACCAACTTTCCTGAAGTATATTCTTCAAAATCCACTCCATTGTTAATAATTGTTTCTCAAGTTCTACTCTATTCTACAATAGATTCTATCTTTCTTTCTGTATCCTACTTCCTTCCCTTGGTAACAGTATTTTAGACACCTGTCTACCCTTGCAGATAGACACACTGATGCCTGATGAGAAAGGAACATTTTCATTTGCCGATCAGCAGGTTAGTTTGGTACCATTTTCCATCTTGCTCTGTGAAAATAAAATGTTTGATTTGTTATATGTAAGAGAGACATCATCAGTGTAATATAAATAGACTGTGAGAAACAAGTAGCACATAACCAACTTAATGCTTGGAAATTAATATTATGTGCTGTCAGATTTGTTGTCCACTGATCAAGTGCAAGATGGACCAAGGAGATAATAAAGTAGATAATTGCAATGCATTTGGGTTGCTATACTGTATGTAATTATTATTTTTTTCCTTCAAGCTTTGGATATGACAAAAATAAAAGGAATATAATATTCAGTAGTACTTCCAGCAAAGAAAATACATGAGTTAATTAAACATACTTTGTGACTTGAATATGTTTGAAGAAAGACGGGAGATGGTTAGAAAAACATATAGCCTCAGGCTTCATTGTTCCTTTGCATTTAGCCCAGATCTTTATATGCATAAATTGGGTTAAATAGTTGACTTTTTCAAATTACAGTATTTACTTTACCTAATAATTTTGAAAGAATGCTTCCTTTTTAATACCTTCTCACATTCCATAAATGCAACTGATTTGGTTACATTTCCTACATGTGGGACACACACGCACACACACGCACACACACACACACACACATACAGAGAGTTTATTAACCAAGTAAGTTAGATAATCAGGTTTCATTAGTGCAAATGCACTGTGTGGAAATTTTTAGCACTGAAGGGATATACAGAAAAAGTGTCTGCAATTTCTATACCATTGACATTGGAGCTAGGAAAAGGAGAAAAAGAAGAAGTGGGTGTCTGCCGGTCCAAATTCTATCTCACATAAAAAATGACTATCGATGAGTATAGCTGTGAGGGTTTTATTTATTTATGTTATTGTGTTGGCACATAACTCCAGTAATTTGACTGGGGGCATTCCACAGCTAAACAATGTCACTGACTACATCATCAGCAAATATAGTCATAGATTTTACAATGAACCACAATCCATCCTAGCTCAATAAATGCATTTGATAATATATCCTTTATAGAAAGTTTAGACATATGCAGTATTTATCTAACTTCTAAAAACAATGAAATAATCTTCTATCCATATGTAAAATATATTGACAGCTGCATTAGGCCAAGTAGTTAGCTCACAGCAAAGGATTTTAGTATATTTCTGTTGATTTGCATTATTTTAGATACTAATTCTTGATACACCCCTAACAGTGTGCAGTATGATAAACTTTAACAAGCCAGGCATCATTTCCTGATAAAAACGTGACATTACTACTTCATTTTTTATATCCTAAGCATCTCTTTTAATGTGTGTAGTATGATATGGTATGAATTAGTGCAGATTAATCATCCTTAGCAAGTGTATTAGAAGTTTATGGGATCAGCTATATGAAGTCTCTTCTCTATTTATCTTATATGGTATTTTAAGTGACTTTTAGGCATTTCCAGTTTGATAAAACACCAGAATATCTACATATTCAAAGTGAACTATGAACTGGGGTTTTTTAACCAGTGACATATCATGATTCCAGAAAATATTTAAGTGAATTATTCAGCAAACTTCAGATCCATATTCTTCTACATATATATTTCTAGAGAGAGAGCACAATGCTCTCATTAGAGTGAGATGTATTATATACTAAATGCACTTGGGGAAAAAAAAGCTCCAAAAATTTTCAGTTTGAAAGATGCATTCCTTATGGACTATACATAATGTTTGCTGAGAAAAATAATTGGTTTTACCTTCTATTTGCATCCAAGTATTATTCTGTAAAGGAAAATGGAGAAAGAATTAATGCTATGGGAAAAAAAAATTAATCTGTAAATCCAGAAATGAGATTAATGATAACATCAGATATGAAGTACTAGTTAATTCTCTTCAAAACACATTTTTAAGAGCCACACAGTAGCCTTCTCTTCGAAAAGATAGGGGGAATAAAGAGGAGAAGAGTAAAATCATATTGCAATTTAATCTGAAATATCCTCCTCTTTAAATTATTGTGGGTTTTATCACTTCTACTCCCACTGTAGCTTAGGTCTCAGAATGCAGAAAGTCTCAGTGTGAGAGGTCTAAGGATTTTACTCTCCAGAAATGTTCTGAAACGATGGTATTTCAAATTTGTCTTTCACTTAGCTTTGACACTTGAAAGGTAATACATCAATAAATTTTGTAAGCAGGCTGTAATATTTATGTTGAACCTTCATAATGGTATTATATTAATTCAAAAAATGAAAAAGGAGATGCAGTTTGGTAAATGTTACCAGACAATCACTTAAGTAGCTGAACTTCTTGATGTTAGTATGATATTGCTGTATAAATAGGAAAAGGTGCAGGAATGCCTAGTAACCTAAAAAAACCAGGGACAAGGTTCTGATTTTGCATTTGTTACAAAAGGATGTGTTAATACTGTCCATAAGTTAGTTAATCACCATATAAATCTGAAGAATAATGTACCACTGCAGTGACATTCTACAATTTAAGTTATGCTAGGTTCATATGTGATATTAAGTGGAGTTAAAGTGAGTTAAATTTAGAGAAACCTCAGTAGAGCAATTGTTGTTAATACCAAGGTGACACCAACAATATGTGTTATTACTCTACATAGCAAAGAAGTTATGGGAAAGAAAGTGCTGTCATTCTTGAAGGAAGGAATGTGGTAGGATACCTGGGAAGCTACTAATTTATATAGACTCATCTGATAGAAGTTCAACAGGTACAGAGTGAACTGATTATCGATGGGATATTAATGCAATTCTGTTAGCACGGATCGAAATTTAACAAGGGACTGCCATCTCTTTCATAGTAGGCAAATCTCTCTGCTAATTAACACAGAGGTGAAAAATAAGTGACTCTAGGTCTACACGAAAAGTTGCAAGGGGAGAAAATTTCATTTGTCTAAGAAAATGAGCTTTATAAAATTATGCAGGAAGTAATATCTGTCATCGGGCCATAGAGAACACATTGCTGAAAATGTAAAATAGTTTCTTAACTGTAAGATCACAAGAGATATTGTTGCCTCATGTAAAGGAGAGTTTGTTCAGTCTTGTCTTTTCTGTCTATTTAGGCCTCAAGTTGTTATATCATTATGTGGACTATCCTAGGGGGAAAAAAACCTCAAAAAACCAAAACAACCAAAACACATTTAAAAAGTGAAATGAATTGTGCAGTTTCTTTACTGTATTTGTATTTCAAAGTACCTTTTGATTGTTGACATCCACATTATATATGTCTTTAAATATGTAAAGCTTTTCAGGACACCATTACTGGTTAGAAAATATGCCTATCCAAAGGTAATGTCAAGAGGTTGGCTATCATTACAATAAATAAATGTTGGCTTCTGCAAGATTACAGAATGCTAGGGAGCACCTCAGGATAAAAAAAAAAAAGTTGGGATTTATAGGACCCAATTAGCATGAAGCTTTTTAGCACTAAAGTTTTTTATCATACACTCCACCATGAAGGTCTGAGAGCAACTGGCTTATTTACAAGGAAAACACGTGCTGCTTTTTCTCTGGAGATTTTTTTTCCAGTAGATTTCAGTTAATTGGTAAAGAAGAGCAGGACAAAAATGAGAGAGGAAGAGCATCAAAAGCAGCACTTAGCATTTCTTAGGCACAAAGAACATAACCAGCTGTAGCATCAGGTCAACATGTCAGAACATTATGTCCTTCTTCCACAGTAGGCAATTGCATCACACAAGCATTTTTGAAGTTCTACCAAAGTGGAAAGACAGTGGGAAGTTTCTGTTCTTAGAAAAAAGATAAAGGAAAAATTGCCAATTTGAAATAAATCTCTCACCTAAATTTACTAAAAAGTCCCCTCCATCATTTATGGAAGTGGGCCGTTAAGTATTGACAGTTTCTATATATAGATTTTGCAAAAAGGAGAAAGCTAAAGTACTTCTGTGAAGCTGACATTTGTTGCTGATACTCATAAGCATCATATATGACAAACAGTTTTCTGTTACAGCTATTGAGGTATCACAGAATATATGTGGAGTGCATGGGTTATCTGAAATAATTGCTTCAGTTAATAGCCCAAGCATTCCTTAAGGAAAATCGTGCAGAAGATCACTATAACTGCTCTGTATTGCCTGGCATCAAACTGAGGAGCATAATACTTTGTGTCCACAGAACTTTGCAAGTCAACATATACAAAAATTTAAAATAGAGTGAGGAAAGGAGAAAAGCAATTCCCTATTTCATTTTGATGCTACATCAGTAGTCTACACTCCCTAGGAAGTGCCTGAATTCAGTGGAGGAAGAGATGACCTTCCATAGAGTGCTTTGCAATAGGCACTTATTGTATGTGTTCTTAAGTCACTCTGAGTACCCTGTCTTCCAAGGTTCATCCAGCCATTGCATGTACTGTTTCCTTGCTGTGGAGGTGCACCCTGTCTCTCAGGCTGAAGACATGGGATGAAATACATCATACAAGTTAGAGCTAGTCTATGAGTCACCCATTTGGTCATGCTACTTTACATGTCAGTTTGCATTAAAAAACACCAGCTGTTGCTTCACTTCAAGACAAAATGTGTGAAAGAGATCTGTCTTAAAACATGCATCTTTTATCTATTGATGCAGACATACTTCTACTTTAAACATTAAGAAAGATATGGCAAATCCAAGACTTCATCTCTTCATTTTTTTTTGTTCAGCACTTCACATCAGCTTTCCAGCAGTCTGAAATTATTGAGGTATAAACCAGTCAATCTGGTCAATACACAAGAAGGGAAGAACCCTAGTACTTATGCCACTGATATTAGCTCGGTTGGTCAGAGCATGGTGCTAATAACTCCAAGGTTGTGGATTTGATCCCCAGATGGGCCATTCACTTCAAAGTTGGAATCCATGACCCTTGTGGATCCCTTCCAAACCAGAATATTCTGTGATACTTCACATACCAATATCCAGTAGTTGTAGCCTTCTGCTTCCAGTTCAGTAAGGGCAGGATTTGGTAGTTGTTGCTGTATGGATTCCCTATACATATATAAATGATTGTAGTACCCTGGATTGAGAACACCTATAAGGACTTCCTGTATATGCTTATGATTAAATTATATTTATTATTTCCACCAAACTTTGGTTGCTTTGTGGTTTTTGGTTTTTTTCCAATGTAAAGAATATTGACTAGAAATAGTTGAAAAACATGAGCAGGGTTTTTGTATATATTCACCATTTCCCCAGTGCATATGGTTTTATGTATGTATGCACCATGATTTATGTTTGCAATTTGCACTAACCATGAAAGAAGGCACAGTAGCTTTTGGCTGGGTTTTTTGTGGTCTTGGTTTTGGTTTCGTTTGTTGCCTTTTTTTTCCTTTAAAGAAAAAAAACAATCATAAATAGAAATCTTAGAAAAGCCCTGGAAATAATTGCATAAAATTAAGTGCATAGAGAAATATTCACACACACACAGAGTTAAGCTATTTCATAAAAGGAAAAGGCGAGATAGAAATGAATGCATCTAAGGCATTTTTGAGAAGGATTTTTTCTTTTTAAATAGTGAGAACTGTTGAGGAGGCAAATTGTTTCTTTTATATTTCTCTTCAGAGAAAACTGCCACCAAAAAAATTATACAAGCATACGCATTCTCACATGTGTATGCTCATGGGAGTAAATGCCAAAGTAATACATTATCTGAGACACTGTTGAAATTAAAAAATGGACCTTAGAAATTCCACAATACTGTGAAGGTTACCAAATGAATCTTTTACTCATGCTCAAACTAATAAACAGATCAGATATACTCAGAGTAGTATTTTTCCCAGTTGTGAAAAAGCATAATAAGCAAAAAAATAACCTAAGTAGTAACAGAGGTAAATTTTTTTGAACATCGATAGCCTAGTTTCCCAGTAAGCAAGTCTCACCTGACCACTTGCACTTGTGCTTATGCAGCAATAATAATTGTTGAGCTTGTTGGCCAGTACAGCAAACTTTGATGGGGTGAGGAGGAGGAGGAGTTAGTTCACAAAATTCATAAGGTGGCTGTGGAAGCAGGTAATTAAACAGAGAAGGGAGGCTGCAGCTAGGGGAAAGCCTGTAACCTAAGCATATACATTGTACATCAGTATATCTACATAGGAGAAAGTGCATTCTTACAACTGCCACAATTTTAAGAAATATTTTAATCATCAAGGAAAGAAAGAGAGAAAGAGAGAGAGAGAGAGAGAGAGAGAGAGAGAGAGAGAGAGAGAGAGAGAGAGAGAGAGAGAGAGAGAGAGAGAGAGAGAGAGAGAGAGAGAGAGAGAGAGAGAGAGAGAGAGAGAGAGAGAGAGAGAGAGAGAGAGAGAGAGAGAGAGAGAGAGAGAGAGAGAGAGAGAGAGAGAGAGAGAGAGAGAGAGAGAGAGAGAGAGAGAGAGAGAGAGAGAGAGAGAGAGAGAGAGAGAGAGAGAGAGAGAGAGAGAGAGAGAGAGAGAGAGAGAGAGAGAGAGAGAGAGAGAGAGAGAGAGAGAGAGAGAGAGAGAGAGAGAGAGAGAGAGAGAGAGAGAGAGAGAGAGAGAGAGAGAGAGAGAGAGAGAGAGAGAGAGAGAGAGAGAGAGAGAGAGAGAGAGAGAGAGAGAGAGAGAGAGAGAGAGAGAGAGAGAGAGAGAGAGAGAGAGAGAGAGAGAGAGAGAGAGAGAGAGAGAGAGAGAGAGAGAGAGAGAGAGAGAGAGAGAGAGAGAGAGAGAGAGAGAGAGAGAGAGAGAGAGAGAGAGAGAGAGAGAGAGAGAGAGAGAGAGAGAGAGAGAGAGAGAGAGAGAGAGAGAGAGAGAGAGAGAGAGAGAGAGAGAGAGAGAGAGAGAGAGAGAGAGAGAGAGAGAGAGAGAGAGAGAGAGAGAGAGAGAGAGAGAGAGAGAGAGAGAGAGAGAGAGAGAGAGAGAGAGAGAGAGAGAGAGAGAGAGAGAGAGAGAGAGAGAGAGAGAGAGAGAGAGAGAGAGAGAGAGAGAGAGAGAGAGAGAGAGAGAGAGAGAGAGAGAGAGAGAGAGAGAGAGAGAGAGAGAGAGAGAGAGAGAGAGAGAGAGAGAGAGAGAGAGAGAGAGAGAGAGAGAGAGAGAGAGAGAGAGAGAGAGAGAGAGAGAGAGAGAGAGAGAGAGAGAGAGAGAGAGAGAGAGAGAGAGAGAGAGAGAGAGAGAGAGAGAGAGAGAGAGAGAGAGAGAGAGAGAGAGAGAGAGAGAGAGAGAGAGAGAGAGAGAGAGAGAGAGAGAGAGAGAGAGAGAGAGAGAGAGAGAGAGAGAGAGAGAGAGAGAGAGAGAGAGAGAGAGAGAGAGAGAGAGAGAGAGAGAGAGAGAGAGAGAGAAAGAAAGAAAGAAAGAGGAAGGAAGGAAGGAAGCTTCTATGGCAATTAGGTATCACGACCAGTTCTTTCTTTTAGACATTTCTGGATATGGGAGTCTTGATCCCTCCCTGCAGTCCATGCCCACTTCTTGGCCACATTGCTGAGTTTGTGCTGGAGTATGCTGTTCTTGTCTCCAGGAACTATAGAAAAGATATTTGCCCTGGAAGATTGCTGCCCTGCTTCTTCATGCCCCCTTCTCTAACCACATCTTGCTCTTTCCTATGGCACGTTATTACTAATGAGCCTTGGTGATTACCAAGAATCTTTGGTTATTCCTGACAATCTTGTCAGTTATTACCAACAATGGCTGGCTCCACCACCACCCAGCTACTGCTGTTTTAAGATGCACACATTAACGCTTTGTCTGCTGGGATTCCACAGTGGGAGACTTGTTTACTATTTCCACTCAAGAAAATATGGGACCCACATCTCGGAACCTTTGAATGCCTCTTCTTGTGATGCATCTTTGTGGGAAAAATACTGGGGGTTAAATTACATTTTAGGAGGTGGAGATTCTGGTCAGGATACCCTGTGCCCTCCCTCTCCTCTCCATATATGGTAAGGGAGAAAATCAGGTTACTACTCCCGGGATAGAATGTGGTCAGCATGCCCAGCTTCCCACCAACAATGCAGGCTAAGGAGGGATTCAATGAAGGGTGGAGTGGAATCGAGACACCACAGCCAGATCCTGTTGAAATCCTTTTGGAGGGGGGAACTCAACTCAGTTGTACTTTTATCTAATAAACTGCACAGCAGCTGTCAATCAAGGGAGGTAAGAGCAGATGTCTTGCTCTTAAACCAGCAGCTGGGATGAAATCACTCTCCTCAGATGAAATACTGATGGATATCTCCTTCCCGAGGTTACCTCAGATGTCATAGTGACATTACCCACCTCCAAGATACAACCACCATTCATTGAACATGACATCTGACATTCAAGCCTCGCCGAAATTTAAGAAATATATGTGTTAAAGTATGTTTGGAATAAGGAGAAGTTAGGGAAGACTCCATCCTAACTTCTGGGATTAGTCAATGGGCTGAACCTGTCTTCTTCTCCATAGGGACACATAGGGTAAGAACTATAGTCTATGCACTCTGAGTGATTATCTTGAGCTAGTTTTTGTTAGGGATAGAACAGGTTTGTGTATTGCTTGAAATGTATTTTTGCAATTGGCTACTATCAGTGGCAATCCTTGAACCTCAGCCTGTCATAGTTTGATTAATAAAGAGTGTT
Organism: Orthonyx spaldingii; assembly: GCA_013397795.1. Lineage (NCBI taxonomy): Eukaryota > Metazoa > Chordata > Aves > Passeriformes > Orthonychidae > Orthonyx > Orthonyx spaldingii. Next base: position 206,684 of record VZTJ01006079.1, read on the forward strand.
ATTCTCTAAATTGTCAGTAGGAGTCCTTCAAGAGCATTAGCAGTTGCCAGCAGTGGGTATCTTACTCTAGTAAAATTGTGGAGTCCCAGAGGGAGTCTTTCTGATAGCTGGTGATCCTGAGCAAGTTAGTCAAACTGCGCTCTGTTCTATGGGACTGCTCAGTAAAGAGTCCCCCTAATGGGATTCTGAAAGACTGGTCAGGCAGAGGGGTCTCAGCTTTCCTGAGGCACTGGCAGACTAATCAAACACAAAGGGTTTGAGTAACTTTTCCTCTTTCACACGACAATCTTCTTTCCATAAAATAGCATTTCTAATTAATGCAGAAAACAAAATCCCAACAGAAATTCCATCTTTGAAGTCAGTGTTCAACTGTTTTTTATTGAAATAGAGTAACTACATTTTCCTTCTTAAAACATAGCGTAATAATGACAACTCTTCATTCTTCAAACTCTTGAGTGTTTAAAGTTGTTTTTTTATTCTGGAAAGGATCTATAGAATGAAACCAAACCAAGGAATTTAAATAATACATATTTTCAGTATAAATCTAATGCAATTATTTAAAAAATTAAGAGTTTCCAAATCTCTTGTATTCCTAAATTCTGGCAATTTCTGAAGTCTCAGCCTACTAATCCTTTTCATCTCTTAGCTTGCAAGATGAAATTTACAATATCTCTCTAGGTTTGCTTCTTTTATTTCATAGAGCATCAAGTCTGCAGAGAAGTAAATAAGGTTGCTAGTTGGATCTGCCAAACTGTTTTTGTTAAATAAGCAAGTTGCGGTGTTTAAAACCAGTCTGTGACACTGTGCAGCATGGCTGCAGTCACAGAATCCAGGATCCATGGCTACGAACTGGCACAAGGACAGAACCACACAAGGAAAACCATATAGCTTTCTTATAACCTTGGTAAACAGCACAGTGCAGAATTAATGAATTAATGAAGAAATCGGAACGATTTTTTTCCCATGGACTAAATGACGTTCTAAAAATTAGAAGACTAAATTATAAATAATCTATGTTCTTCTCCTGTCTCCAGACAATGAAAGAAACCTGCATTTCCCTCCGAATGGGATCTTTTATTTTGAAATAGGTAGCTCAAACCCTAGATACTGAAATTGCAGTACAGTGCTTTATTTGAATTGGAAAAATGACTGACAATGGAGAAAGAAACTATGAGCAAGGCATAATAGTTCTAGCAAAAATATTGCCACACTTGTAATAATATAGTTTTAATCAAATATTGATTTCATATTATAAACCAATTTGTATCATGCTGCCTCATGATAATATAAAAATAGATGTAATTAATTTCAGCAGCAATTAAAATAATTGTTGACAGAAATAAGATGACATTTATAGTCTAAACAGAAGAAACTTTTCTCATTAATGTCCCTTACTAGAATCTTTTTATATGTGAGACTGCAAAACAGTTTCTTAAATAATATTTAGACCATTTTCAGTATTGTTAAAATCCTTCTTTTTGTAAAACCTACTTATCCTTTGAGCTTCTTAGGGTTTCCTGTGCAGCCTCATATCAGCTGCCAGAGCTGGGCAGAATGCAGTTATCTAGATATGCACGATACCAATGACTTGTAGGAACTAAAACCAAAGAGAGCAAGGGAAACAGTGGTAGATGCAGCACCACAGTTTGTAATTTCTAACATTCTTTAGATGTAATTTATGCCAGATTCTTCACTTGGACAACCAAGAACTGAATTCCTGTGCTTTGTCTTTTTCACCCGCTTTATAATTCCAGAGATCTCAGAGTTTACATAGAAAGAAAAATCTCTAAGAAATGTGGATAAAAATTTTCTAGTGGTTATACATACGGGTTTTACTGTTTACTTACCAGAACTCTCTTAAGACTCCTTTGAATCTCATCTGTCTCTGTACGTATTGGATGCAAATTTTATAGGAAAAGCTAGCATTACTTGCTATGCTACTTCTATCATTTTCTTTAGGTATTCATATTTATGACTATAAGTAGTATTTAACATCTTTTATTCTATTACACACAGTTAGAAGAAAGTAAAGATACAATAACTCAGGATTGTTAAAAATTATTGTCTCACACAGCATAAATTTTTGGCCTTTAATGGAAACACTGTGAAAAATTAAAGCTGTATTTTTGTGGCAAAAAGTTGCAAAATAATGTGAGTCAGTTATTAAAAACCAGAAATCTTTCTTTGCTACCAATTCATCTTAAGAAGTGTGCATTCATGAATTCTCCTTGTGGCAGGCGAGGATTAAAGCACAAGTAACTGTCTTGCAGTGAGTTGTGGGAGAAGCCAGGATAGAACTGATTTTCCTGAGTTGATTCCTGTGTGACGCTACACATGCTACTTAAATAAATTTTGTATTTTATTTTCTTTTTTCCTCTAACCCCGCATCTTTTTTATTCTAACCAAAATACTCCCCCCCCTCACCCCCCGCAATGAGCAAAACCTGAGTTTCATCCACATGTTACTTATTTTCTGGGTGCCAGCTAGTCAATGGTCTCAGGACTAATATTCGTTTGCAACTGAATTGAATAGAAATTCTAGTGGATGATCTAATAATAAGTGGCATAGAAAGTCACATGAGGAAATTAATAGCTTTGTCACCAGAATAGCACTGGAATAATGTGTGATATCTAAGGCCCAGGGCAATCCAATTAATGATGAAGAAAGAACAGCATATCAAATTACTGATCACTAAATGAGAACAATCCATTTTGTATACTAAATGAGGAAAGATTCTATGAAGAAGGAAAAATATGACTTTGTTAGTTTAATATTGTAGAATAATGCATACTCACAATGTCTTTGAATCAACCTTATATGTCCAACATTTGCTTTATGACAAAGAGTCCCCATTAAGCTTTCTTTCAGTTTTTGTGTAGAATAAATACCTTTTTATCTGTTTGAAATTCCAGTTGTGAGAATCATGGCACCTGAAATTTTGATTTGTATTTGGGGTGAGTGGTTTTACTTGGCAGGCTTTGAGTTTCGGATTTACGTATGGAAGACTGAGAAGGAAATGGGCAGGACAATTATAGGTGCTTTATTTACACCCCTCCTTTTTTGCAATGCGTTAGCCATACACTGCCAAATTCTGTTAGAGCAATCTTATGCCCGACCTGAGGTAACAAGACAGTAAGAAGCAATGCTAAGAATAGGAAACAAGTATATTCAAATATTCCTACCCTACCCCTTTCTGACCATTTCAAGTCCCTAATAGGTAAATTCTAGCAGACAGTTTGAGCTCTTCATGGGCATAGTTCACACTTCTTGTTAGGACTAACTGCTATAAGAAATCCACAGTAGTGTAGTGTATGTTTGTGATATTTTTTTCTGTGAACTTAATTTCAGAATGTAGAAGCATGTGTATCTTGAAACATGTAAACACCAAAATGATCTCCAAAGCTTAGACTTTGACAAGTGGTACCCTACCTGTCTGGTTGCTACCTGATATGTGATGGGTGGGAAGAAGTTTTCTACTATGTTTCATGGCTTTCTTTTTATATATCTGAATTAAATGTAATGGTTGCTCCCCTTTGGTCAATAAACAAAGCTTTGAATCTGTAAAAGAGTGGGAGAAAAGAGTTACTTCTCTTATAATTCCTATTTGGGATAGGACATATAATTAGAATGGCATCAGTTTATCCACACAGGTGGGCTCTGAACAGATTTGAAATATTTTGGATCAAGAGTACAAAACACAGATATGTGAATCTTTGATTTTGTTTTAAATGAAAAATGAAAATGTAAACTCCCTTCAGGATTTTAAGGGTTTCTTTAAGGGCTTCAAGTTCAGATATTTTTAGTTGAAATAAGCAGAACTTTCAGATGCTAGTTTATCCTTCAAGAGTCCAGGTATCAAGTGTTTTATAAAACCCTACCATCCTGTTAACATAGTTTAAATGGTGAAGATGACCTGAAGTCCTTAAAGGAATTTTATCTCATAGTTTAGCAACTCAAGTCTACTTAATAAATTAAGACTAGCTGCTGCAAATAGTCAGTCTAAGTCAGGCTACATTCCTCAAATATGGTTAAGTTTTATCACCTGGTGTCTTAAGAGATATTGACCATCACTTTTGTCATCTAGTTATGAGCACAATAACCTGTAAGACAGTTGAAAGATCACAACCACAGCTTCTGCATGGCTCTTGGGGAAGAATCTTTTACTCCAGTATTAGCAAGCCTGCACTTGCAATTATTAGTACCAGTTTTTGACAATTTTCTTTTCTACTGTTTCTTTTCTAGTGTACTCAGGTTTTTTTCTTGTTTGTACTTGTTTATTTTCTGTTTGGTTTATTTTCTGTTTGTACTGTTGCTCTCTTGGTTTAAAAAAAGCTGTCTGAGTGGAACACCAGATCTGTTACCATGTCAGCCTCATGCTCCATTTAAAGAGCAGAGTTGGCCAACTGCTGGATTTTTCTGAAGGATAAGCTACCTACATAATCATGCAGTTATTTTTTCAAAGGTTGTATGTACTTTTGCTGCTGTCTTTTGATAGATAGATAGATAGATAGATAGATAGATAGATAGATAGATAGATAGATAGATAGATAGATGTCCTCTAAAGCATTTTCAACAGTTTCCTTCATTTCATAATTGTTGCTGGTGAGAAAAGGATTCCTTTCTCCAGATCAAAACATTTCTCTGGACCCTGTTGCCCTCCATGCCAACAAATATCTGCTGGATCTTTTTGTAACAGCCTTGTGGTGTGAAGTGTTAAATGTTTTTGAAATGGCAGCCTGTGGAAAGAGTGCACAGCAGATAAATGCATGATCTGTTTTTCTGGAATACAGGCAAATGCCCTGTCAATGCACAAAAAAAAAGAGGTGTATTTTTTCAGATATCTCTCACTCAATCTTTGACATTGTTTCCTTGTTTAAGTAGTGACAAGTTCAGTAACTAAAGTTAGATAACTATTCTTCTATGCCTTTATATAAATAATTGTGTTGCATGCATTAAAGAAAATTTCTGTGAAATTTTAACAACATTTTTCTTTGAATTTCTTTTTTTTTATTAATTTCTTGCATTTCCTTCAATGTATTTCAATGGTATTTTGCGGTTGTTATTCTAGAATGAAGGCATCACAAACATCTAAGTATGTCTTAGTCTCTCCTGATTAAAAATTAAAACTCTTTGTTATTGTATTTGAGTTACGGATTCCACAGTGAAAAGCAAGGACTGTCTTGATATCTTGAACTACCTTTTAATTATGATATGTTTGATGTCCTATCCTTGATGATGTGAAAGGTGACTGAGTAGGTATTATGTTGAAATATTTTGTGTGGAATTGCAGTGCAGACTACTATAACTTCCCAAATGTGATAGAATTTGAAGTGCTGTAATTTTACTAAAACAGAGATATAACATAATTTTGGGTTACTCAGAGAAGCATCGTTTTTCCATACTTTTATATTAATTTCTACCTATTTAAAAACCCTACTGTTCTCTTTACCCCTGTGCATATGCAAATTCAAATTTCTTCCCCACCAAAAAAAAAAATTAAGATATGAACTATTTCATTCTGATCAATAAGACCCTGAAGTTGTACAGCTTAAATATATCAATAACTATTTTATTTTCTTTTTTTTAAATAATTTTGTTTCACTTAGGATTATTCAAAATAATATATTAGAAACAGTGGTTTTATTCTATATCCTTTTATTTCACCTTTTTAATCTTGCTGCTCAAGTTGACAAACCTTTGAAACCTAAAACCCCAGATGCATTTGGCTCTGTATGATCACCATTAGCCAGTATTGACTTCTGGACTTGTAGTTTTGCTTTATTAAGAAGAAATCTGGATATATTTTTGAGTAGAGTCTTTATTTCAGGTAATTACATAGAAGAAAAACTGTAGACTTCTCTGACTGTGTCCTTTAAGATCATACTTTGCAGGCCAAACAATGGAGTGCAGGTTTGAGGGTAGGAGCTGAGGTAGGAATATTTGAAAGTCAACGACTAATAAACAACCAAATAAGAAATGCAGGATCAGATGCAAAATAATCAGTATGTAAAAGGCAGCATGTGCTACTCTTTTCCTTACTGATGCACACTGAAATTTTCATTACTCAGTGGTGGCTGGGACAGGAAACTGCTATTTCAGATTTTAATTTAGTGCTTCTTCAGGCATCAGTTGATTCTGTTCCTAGCAGATTATTTTGCTTTTATTTAGAATAATGAGAATAACTCTGGACAAAATGCATAAGATATATAATGCATATTTGTCTTGCATTGTCAATTTTGTTTTGCCCATTGTCAGTTGTATTTGAAGTTAAATTATGTGTTTGATCATATTATTCATTGAAGCATGTTTGGTTGTAAATGTCTGCGGGTTAGCAATGTGTTATGTGGAAAACTATTGTGAATTTTTATATTACACATTGAATGATGAGCTTTTTTCAGATGAAATGAAATTTTCTGAGTGCATATAAACCCATATAAAATTCAGTTGTTTATTTATGAAGTCTTCTGAAGATTATTCCAGAAGTAAAGACTTAATTTAAGGTATAATCCATAATGGTAAAGGAATGTATAAGGAAATAAATGACACTAGACAGGTAAATACATGCAAAGGAAAGCATGGGTCCAAGTTCTGTTTTTGGACAATATACGATTATCCTATGATCACATAGCATGGAGAAAAAATATCATAATTCTTTCTGCTGGCACCTGCCTAAATTCCTATGCTTATCAGAATTGATCCTCTGGTCTCATGCCTTTTTTATATCCTAGGTAAAACAGAGTTTTCAAGAAACTCTAGTTGAGCATCTGCAAAAACAAATATTCCACGTGAAGGTCATGTGAAAACACACATTTAATACATTTTTTCTTCATTATCGTTCTCTCGCTCTCTTTTTTTTTTCTCTCATTCTCTCCAATATTTGCTTTGAAACACATTGGTATCTGCCAATATGTGAAACAAGAAGCCAAAGGATTTGGGCTCATACACTTAGATGGTAAAGAAAGCCTTCCCATAGTCCTCTTAGTAGACCTTTTCCAGGTGTTAAAGGTCAAAATGATGTGGAAATTTTATGTCCAAAAACACATTCAACCAGACTGACATGGGAAAACATGGTTTTCTAAGGACTTTTGTAATGTCAAATGCATACACAGCAGTACCTCCAACTTCATCAGTTTCTAAGAATAGAAATTCTGGTAATAGGTTCTCTTCTGAGGAATTATTTCATCTTCATAAACTTGTTGAGTCTCATATGGGTAAAAGGTAATGGCTTGTGATATGCAGGAGATTAAATAAGAGATTTTTTCATTCCTTTCTGAACTTGCCTTTTATGAAACATTGTAGCTCTGGAATATGTCTTTTTGAATTTTCCATTAATACCAGTGAGGGGAGGCTGTCAGTGAATAAAATTTTTTGGGCACATATTCAAGAAATAAGTACAAAAGCTTAAGCAAGCATTTTTTTGTGTGAAATTAAGTAGCATGACTTTAATGGAACTTTATTTTCAAAGAGCATTAAGATATCATTTCAGTACTCAAACACACATAAATGGCATTCTGATTCAAGTAAGTAGAACTAAACTTGGCCCTCATTTTACAGTACCTCTGTGATTTCTTTTTTTTTT
>VZTJ01006079.1:214311-257455 GCA_013397795.1 Orthonyx spaldingii
TACCAGACCTTTTTCTGGAGCATCTGATGTGATTGAAATGCACACAGACACAAGGCTGTTGGTTGATGGTTTACATCTAGTGGCACTCACTGATATTAGCTGATGTCAGTGAAGCCCTCCCAGGAATCGGCAGGCTGGGTCACTGAGTCACTGAGAGACTGGAACCTAAGGGGTGGGGGGGGGAAGATTAAAATAATACTTATACCTTTTTCATATAGAAGAATTTGTGGAATTTATTTACTGAGTTTCAAGGCTTTCATACACAGAAAGAACAAGTTCAGGGGAACATTAAATAGAAACTTCCAGTGTGACAGGAGGTTATTTCATATTTCATCCAATATTTCAAATATAAATGCTCTTCTCTATATAGAACCTCTCCCCAGACTCCCAATAGGAGGCGTACAGAAACAGGAGGAACAGTCACATTCTGTAAAGCTCCTGATGTCACAAAGGTTGTATGAATTGACTGCCTCCCAGTAAATCTCCCCATATTGTTCCTGGGATGAAATTTACTCTTGATTTACCCTTATAAGCCTAAGAAAAAAATTATCTCTAGCATCTGTACTGGAGATTTTCACTGCATATTCTTGTATTTTGCCTTGAACTCCTTTTGCCGCCAATAGATTTCCTTGATTAATAGAATAAGTAAGGCATGTCCAACTAGAAAGCAATATGAGATGAGAGATCTCCATGCTGTATGTTGTACTGAATTTTTTTGTCATTCTGAAATACCTGAAGTGTATGTGTGAGCAATGCCTTATGCAAAGCAGACTCAATAACTTTTTGAACCTCAGTGACATTACAAAAGTCACAATCTTTGCTTCTTCAAAAAGAAAGCAGGAAGTAATGTATATCGATTTATCTGGTGTGATGAATGCAGTGTTAAAAATCTAATAAAAATATTATCCACCAGAATTGGCAATTAGTTTATAAAGCGTGGCTTTTTCATGAAATAAAATGTAATTTTTAAAAAATTGAATCCTTGAAAAAAACATTGAGGAAAAGACTTAGTAGAAGTAATCTCTCTTTTTTTCTTTTTTTCATTTTCTTTTTTTAAAGTTTCAAACAATTTTTTATACATTTCCTCCTGCTCCAACAGATTGATTATTCTGTTTCAACAGAATGGTAATTGCGGTAAATTCTGTAAACTACTGAAACTTTCCTTTGAAATCAGTGTGTGAGTGAAGCAGAAGTATTTTAGAGAGGGTTTCTGAAGGAAGAAAACTGCTTCAAAGAATGTCATAAATAAATGAACAAGAAAATGGTATAAGCTGATAAAGAAAAAAACCAGGCTGATTAAGGAAGTGTAAGTAGATAATGGAAGAACACAAGTATCTTAAAATGTTTAGTCATGGAAGAAATACTAATTTGATTTAAGAAATATATGTGTTCGGAAGAAAGTGATACTGAAGTTAAATTAAATTTTCAGTTGTGAAAGACTTGTAACGGAATTACTATTGACTTCTGTATTGAAATATCCTGATATTTTGATCAGAATTTTAGGAAACAGAGAGGATATATGTCACATAAAAACTAGTTCACTGACTATTCTCAAAAAGGAATTGTTTCTAGTAAAGCCAGTAACAACTGCTGTCTCTATTGGAGTTTCTTAACACTAATTTTTGATGCAATAAGCCAGACTGGGTACTTTCCTTTGGTAAGTTGCTGCAGTGTAACAGTGTGCCTCTTAAATATTGTTAAGTAAAATGCTCACATAGGAACAGTAAAAAAATAAGGTGAACTGTATCAGTGAACGTTGCATCTAGTCCTTGCTTATTGTGTTCTGAAAGTGAAGAGAATTAAAAAATGTCTTCAACCTGAAACAAGCCTTAACCACACAATTTTTCATGAGCTCTACAAACCTCGCATCTTGTGTCAAAAGCTGTCATGTGACCGGTGCAGAGGTTATGTTTTCTGGGCCAGTGAGGGACGTTATGATGCATTCACTAATGCTGTAGTTTAAGAACTTGGATCCAAAGTTCTATATATAAGGTAGAGAAATCTAATTGCAAAATACTCACAGAACCACAGAATCTACTGAGTTGGAAGGGGACTACAAGGATGATCGAGTCCATCTCCCAGTACCGCACCATCCCCAAGAGTCACATCATGTACCTGAGAGCATTGTCCAAATGCTTTTTGAGCTCTGTAAGGCTGGTGTTCTGACCACTTCTCTAGGGAGCCTGTTCCAGTGCCCAGCCACCCTCTGGGTGAAAAACCTTTTCCTAATATCCAAAATAAACCCCCCTTGACAGAACTTCAGGCCATTCCCTTGGATCCTGTCACTGATCACCACAGAGAAGAGATCAGTGCCTGCCCCTCCTCTTCCCCTCATGACAAAGTTATAACTGCGATGAGGTCTGCCCTCAGCCTTCTCTTCTCCAGGCTGAACAGACCAAGTGACCTCAGCCACTCCTAATCTGGCTTCCCCTGAAGACTTTGGAATTTCAATACTGAATTAGCTTATCAAAGAAAGATATGAATTTAACATTACTTGCGGCTTTTTAGTCCTGAATATGTTAAAATTATAATTTGCCAAAATAAAATTCTTCAAATCACATAACTCCATTTTTTTCCCATCGTTCCACCCTCTATCTCCAATTTCTGTTTCTACTTAAAGAGAACGGATGGCAAAATCAATCACAGATCCTTTACATGTCAAGGTCACTATGGGGAGATATGTGCATGAAGGTTTACTCTGAGAAGCCTTTCAAAACCTATCCCTGAAGTCATTGTTTCCTCACTTCTTCATGTGGAAATATTTTTTTACTTTTCTTTTTTCATTATGTTTTGTCAGTTTGTGTTGTGCTCCACTACGGGGAACTGCGGGGACTTCTTTTGAAACAGATGGCCTGGGATGAAATTGTGAGTCTCTCTCATGTAAGATATTAAATGGTTGCCAGGCAAAGTCTCCCCAGAGATGAGCCTTTCTCCCATCCTCTCCCAGTCACCTCCTGCAAGTGGCACGTGTGCAACTTTTCCCCCACATGCCTCTGACAAAGAGTGTTGAGACAGAAATCAAAATTATATTGGCTCCTCACAGTTTGTTATTGAGATAATGGTGTCATGCAATGAGTCTGCCAACTTCTGGTAAAATATTCAAGGTAGCATATGCTGTATGAATTGCATTGTCTTGAGATTCATTTGTTACTTCTGTTGTGATTTTCCTTCCAGTTACATCATTTTTACTGGTGAGCATACTCTACTCCTGTGTTCCTAAGTGCAACCTGCTCTAAAAGTAGGTCCACCCTTAAGAGTTTTGACACAGTATTGAACAGTGTCACACAAGAACATGAACCTGAATATGAGGCTTTCAAATAAAACTTTAATAGTTCTGGAAAGTGATGATAGACTGTAAACAAAGTAAGTTAGTTTAGAATGTGGAAAGGTGAAACTCTTTTACTGATATGTGGGCCTAAAGCCACAGGAAGTTTGACCCACATAGAACACAGCATGGCACATAAAAACCTGTTTATTTCTAATTACACTGGTGGGGTTTTTTTGTTGTTTTGGTGGTTTTTTTGGGTTTTTTGTTTTGGTTTTTTTTTTACAATTTGATTGTATCATATAAATAGGAAATCCTTGCAGGCCTAACCATATCAGCCTGCAATATAATCTTAATGTAAAATGAGAATGTACAATAATAAAGGTTTCAAAGGGGGTTAACTGAAGGAACATTAACCCCTTCTTGGTAAATACCCATAAAATTTTAGACCTCTCACTGCATAAGCCCATAACATCTGTCAGTGGTAGGTCAGAACTACTCATCAGATTGAAGGAGCCACATAAAGGATGATCAATGTCTGTAAGAATTACTAAATTTCATTTCAAGTCTATCTATATATCTATCTGGTAGCCAAAGCCTTTGAGATTTGTGTCTTCTACTGTTCTCTTTCTGACTGTGTAGCCATACACTTGAAGGTGCAGGAATATTTGTCTTCTACTTGAGCTAGTCACAAAATACGGTTTCCTTTCTTTAAAGCCTTATAGTAGGGAGAAAAAAGTGTAAAATTTCAGGAGAAGCAATTCTTATTGGGAAGATATTGATCATGACCAATTGAACTACGTGAACTACTAATACTTGCCATGCAAATCTGCCTTTTCAAAAGGATTTTTAATTTGTTTATTCGTTATCTCTCATATATTTAAATTTTGTAACACTTGCTACTCTTAGTACTAACAATAAGTGGTAGATCCTTGTGAGGATGGGAACTGCTGTGAAAATCTACTGGAAATTGACTATTCATGTGGTTTGAAAGTAGGCTAAGATGACTTTTCAATTTATCAGGCTGATAATTTTGAAATAGATTCTAAACACTGTTTGGAAAAATATACAGTATGTTCTCCATTATTTCCTCTTATTAAAAGTTTCAGAAGATAATGGCTGAAGAAATAATCTGATTCAAGGGTAATCTAGACTAAGACTGTCTCTTCTCCAGTTATTTCCTCAAAGTAATTTTATGGTTATGTCTTTTCCACCTTACCAGGTACCTAGTGTAAATTTTAGCTGCTATTAAGTCCAACTCAGAGATTGATTTGGAGAGTCACTAGTAATTCAGTTGTGGATGAAGTTTCTACCCAACACAAGTACTGATTTTCTCTGTCACGTTCCCAGAGTTTCCCTTTTCAGAAACAGCATCTTCTTTCATTTCATTCTTGCCGTTTTCTTGTCTGAAACACACAGCTCAAGCTTGCAGCATGTATTTAAGTTTGTCCTACAGCTGTCACCTTGTCACCAAAAAAATCACTATTTTTTATGACAATTTATCATCATGCTTTTGTGAAACTTTTCTCAGTAATTTTTTCCATTTTTGCTTTCAGACTTTACGTACCCACTTTTAACACTCTGCACTCTTCCAAAACCCTTCTTCAAGTTTCACTTCATGCAAAAGGTTAAGGGGCAGAGAGTTACTTTCTGCCCTTTTACCTTCTGTCCACATTTCATAGAATTTTAGACTGAAAGAATGATAGTGTCAAAATCACAGAATGGTTTGTGTTGGAAGGGACGCTAGAGAGAAACTTATTTCAATCCCCTGCCATGGACAGGGACATCTTTCAGTAGACCAAGTTGCTCAAAGCTCCATCCAACCTATCACTGAACACTTACAGGGATGGGACATCCACAGCTTCTCCTGGTAACCTGTTCCGGCACTTCACCATGTTCACAGTAAAGAATGTCTTCCTAATAACCAATATGATTCCACACTCTTCCAGTCTAAACCCATTCCCCCTTCTCCTATCACTACATACTCTTGTAAAATACCCCAGAGCTGGATGCAATATTCCAGGAGAGGTCTTATGAGAGCAGAGTAATGTGTGAGAATTAGTTTTACAAATTTTTCTTGATACTTTCATCTCTCAAGAGCAGTTTTTTTTCAGGGTTTTCTTGCTGAGTCAACAACAGAATGTGCCCAATGGTTCTTCTTTGAAGGAACAAAATACTATCTACAAATCATATAACTGTAAGTGTGGGCTTCACATATGATGGGAAGAATATTTTCTGTTTTCAGCTGAGAATGCACCTGACAAAGCAGAGACTGCATACTCTATGTTCATTCTGGTATGAAATAGCATAGTCGTGAAATTTGGGAAGCCAGGTATAAGTGAGATGGGCCTGTAAGCTCTTTCGCCTTTATGCTACCTCTGTCTCCTTTATCTTTTCCATATCATTCAGTTTATCAGTACAATTTATGTACTGATAAATTTATTGTTTACCTGTACATGTTTTTTGCAGGACCACAATCTACTAGCAAGGATTTTCAGTGATTTTGGGAAACTGGCCCCTTCAATCATAAAACTGGTTGAAAAGTGGAAAGATTAAATGAATTACAATATGTGTCTAAATAAATGTTTTTTATGGAGTTTGTTGTTGTGTCTGACAGTGCAGTGGAAAATTACAGACTAGCCTTATATGGGCTTTGTTTTGTTTTCCTTTTTGTTTTTTTTTAATGGTTGTAAATTGGATGAGATTTGGTTTTGTTTGTGCTTGAGTTTCTGACTTTTGGTTTGTTTTTGGGGTTTTTTTTGACTTTGCTTTCTCTCCCTGTAGTGCTTGCCTTTATCTGACATAACTTTTTCCAACATAAAAATTGAAGAACGTAGTTTTCAGAAACTTATTGCTCAAATTATCCACTCTGTTTTCATTCATGTGAAGCTAACAATGCTCCTCTTATATAATTGATACTTAGATAGAGGTTTGTAATTTATTTAATTTTTTGTCTCCTACAAGATTTATTTTCACTTCTGCCTGGTTATTCATGCAGCAGCTTGAACTAGTGGAAAAATAAACCTGCACTTCTGTATAATTATAAAATCAGAACTTGCAAATGACCTATAAAGAATATTTAGCAGGAAAATGGACCACTTTCCATCCAGCTATTATGATGTGCTTACAAAACTTTTTCAAAAACTGCATTATCACTGAAATAGTTAATTAATTTTATTTTATAATGCAGTCAACTATTTAACGTAATTTGTCTTCCCATTGTTTTGACATTCCACTTTTTACAAAGATCCAGAGCTTCTAAAAACCAAGGTAGCCAAAGTATGTGAACATACAACTAAGGATGAAAGCTATTCTGGGATAAAAATCTCTTTTGCGGCAAGTTTTGCTTTCTGTGGTAGTACTTTTCTCCCTTTTCCATTCATATAATCAAAACCCAAGTTAATAGAACTAATTGAAAAATCAGCAACTGATCACAAATCAGCTAATATCACCATAAAAATATTTTAAAGCACTTTAATTAACCCCTTGAACACCAGGGAAATATGCAAATTAATTTGCTTATTTCCCTGAGCTCTTTTTGGTGCTATTTAATTAACATGCCTTTGCAAATTCTTTGTTTTCATAGTAGCCCTACAGTTCGGGCACAAGGGGAACTGGCTCTGAATGCAGGACTAAAATTTTCTTTCTTTAATGATTGAATTTAATCTTCAAATTTGGCACTAAAAAAATCTAGAGATGATAATTAATTTTTTATGTAATTTTTTGGCACAATTCTTAATAACGTTTATGAAGAGAACATTCTGAAGGAGTTCCATTGTTTTAGAATTATATCCTCTACACACAAAGTGACCTCTGCCATACTCTCATAGATGCTTCTTGTGGTTGGATTGAAATTTGAGTCCCTGGGAACTATGGGCATCAGAAAATCTGGATAAAACATGGTGTAAAATAAGGCAGCAGTTTGTTTCCCAGATATTGAACACTTTCCAGTTTAGACATTACAAACAAGCATGAGACAGAGTGTTGGCTGAATACCAAATAAGTGCTTTCATAAATAAATCACTTTACAAATTTTGCTAGTATCAACTGAATAATTCATGTGACAAATAGGAGATGGTCAGCAACAGTGCTCCTTGAATACAAAGAACATCCCTGTTAATTGAATTTTTTTAATGAAAAATTAGTAATTTTCACTGACTTTTATATACAACAATTGTTATTCAATTAGGTTTACAAAATAGCAGTCAGAGGGCTTCACATTGCTGGTAGCAAGATACGTCATCATTTGAGGACAACTTAAATTTTTTTTTATACTCTTTCTCCAATGGTCTGTACCACTTTTGTTCCTGTTCAGCTCCAGTGCTAAGTCCCGAAAAAAGCTTCTCTGCTCAGTGTACTAGAATCATCATGTGACTTGTCATTGGCCCAGCAATTCTTCTACTTTCACGTCACTGGCAAAGTTTCAGGTTCATATTCCTCTAAATTGAAACACAGACACTTATTCATATAAAACACTTAATTTGTATCTGAACATTGCATAATGTCCACTTTCACCCATGGAATTAAAAAAACCCTCAAACACAAAACTTCCCAATATTCGATTCTACAGTTAGGAACCATACCTGGTTATTACAGCAATTATAAAAGTGATTCCAATGAACTTGAAGAACTCAAGTGCTGGATTTGTTATTGCCAAGTATTTGGCTTTGTAGGATGCATTTTCACTACTCAAAAGCTTAAATGACAAAACCTTTAGATTAAGCAAACCAGTTAAATTTGAAAATATTTCAAATTTATTTAGCTTTTTGAAGACAAACAGAATAAACTTAGGGCTTGTCAATTTGTCTAGCAACTGCTAAAATGTACTGGAATATCTTCAGTTAGAACCGTGCCATACATTTGTTCCAGTTTAGCTCTGTGATTTAGTTTAAAGTATAAGATCTTGTTCACAATCTGTAAAAATTAAGAGATAACTTAATTACCAGAGAACTGATGATATAAACAAGTTGTTGTCTTCTTTTATTTACTGAATATTCAATAAAATATCTGGATGACTTCCAAAATGTTTCTGGAGAAGTTAGCTGTATAGGGGTTTATGGAACAGCAGTAGCACTATTTCTTCTGAAATGGAACTCTAGGCATCCTGTTTCTATTCAAAGTTTTTTTAATAACATTTTGATTACACATTGGCATAACTGATAAAAAGGATACAGGCCGAAAAAGTCCAAACATGACCACATGAAGATTTGCATGAAGGCTTATTTTCAGCTATTGTCAACAGTCTGGCTGCTCAGTGAAATGCATCAGGAACATAGGCAGGTGTGTAATGGATGCAGATTCATGGCCTTCTTTTTACCATGTGAGTGCAGTGGGAGAGTTTCAGATTAAACAGATGATCCTGGAACATATGGCTGAAGAGGAAGGAGTTATTGAATGTCGTGTGATTGAAATAAATATATTTTGTTTAAACTAGTATAATTTAAAATATCATTCGATAGTGGTTATTTTCACTACAGCAGGTGCATCCTGACTTTGTAGAAAATGGTATCACTATAAAAAGGAAGAGCATGCCATGTTTAGGATAGGAAACAGATGTAAAAACAGAAGTGAATACTCCATTCACCCAGTTTGACTTCCTAAAGAACAAATTATTTCTGGGTTTATGGCCAGTAGCTCTGATTGAACTGTAATATTTCTACTATAAAAATCTCCCATCTTGCTGTAACAGCTGTAAGAGAAAAGAAACTACAATTATATGTGGTAAATTTTCTAAGGGCAGGGAATCAAATTTTTTCCTGTATTTCTTAGCTATGCAAGGCAGCAGTAACAAACTCTTATCCCTATCTAGAGTTTTGTTCCTTTTAATATTTCATTTTCAGTTGTAATAATTGTAAAGAAATATGAGCCAAAGATGAACAGGTATAATCAATAGTGCAGGAAAGATTGCTATATGAACTCAGAAATCGCCTAATGGGTTTGCTTGGATGCTTGTCTTTAGGGTATTCTTAAAAAGTGCCATAAATCCCTTTTGTCTCTATTGTACATATTATTAGTTTTGTTTTAGCATAGGCTCTGTGTAGTATATCTAAGGAAGCATTTTTTCTGTCTGAAAACTCAATAAGGCTCAAGATGTCATCTCTAAATATTTAAATTTTTACTAGTCATATTGAATCTTCACTTTTGCAGATTTCAAGGTGCTTTTGAAATATGGTGACTCCTTGGCTGGTCTTGGACTTTCTATCCAACATTCCAACCATGAATGGTTCTTTTCAGAGAAATAATCTCATTAACATTCCCAAGACTTAATCAAGGCATTAATCTTGAAAAACAAGCACCTCTGACAGATGCACATTCATCCAAATTTTGTCTGTTGAAGGATGTTAGCATTTCTATTCTGACATCTTCTGTTGAATTAACATTAATCCTAAAGATACTTTTGTGTTGTGTTTCCACAACTTTTGTTGTGTAAAGTAAGCTAGGTGGCTCTGTTAGCAAAGTTTATTTCCTAGACTGAATCATTCTTTTGACCCTTTGGATTCTGTAACATCTTTCAACTCACTTGAACTGTAACTGCTTCTGAAGTATTTTTACAATTCTAGTGAGTGCACTGGTCAGTACAGATTTTCATTATTGACTTCATCATGTTCCACAACACAAATGGGACCATTAACTTATGTAGGCTAGAATAAGTCATATTAGATGAATGGCCTCAAACTGAAGGAGGGCATTTTTTTATTAGATATTAAGAAGAAATTCTTTACTGTGAGGATGCTGAGGCACTGGAACAGGTTGACCAGAGAAGCTGTGGATTCTCCATTTCTGGTGATGTTCAAGACCAGGCAGGCTACATGAGGCTCTGAGTTACCTGGGCTAGTGGAAGGTATCCCTGCCCATAGAAAGGGTTGGGAATTAGATGATTTTTAAGGTCACTTCCAACCCTAACCACTACATGATTCTACGATTCCATACTTTGTTTACTAAATGATGCAGATTGTTCTCTTTGCTACATACAAACCTTGTCATAATCTGCGAATTTCTAATTACTTTTCTTCCTGATCATCAGTCGCTTTAGCACACCTTTGTCACACACTTTATGACATTTCCTAGTTTTCAAGACATCTTTAGGCTCTATCAATTACCTAGTTTTCATCCAAAATTTTGGCTAACACACTGCTTTTAGTCTTGCACCCAGAAGCAAGATAAAATATAACAACTAGTAGCTAAAGCTGGAAAAATTCTGTTGTAAATAAGAGATTCTTTTGATGGTCATAATTAACTACTAGAAAAAGCTATTTAGGGATGTTTAGGAGCCTTTTACCCTTTCCCAAACTGGAAGGCTTATTAAACACTTGCAATCTTATGGAGCTATTAGTGTTTTTAAATATACAAATGAAGTAACAGTTTTCTAAAGCTTAATGAAATCAGAAGGCTTTAATGGGTTTTTAATTTAAGCTCCTTTTTTCCACTTCATTTCACAATATGCTTCTTATTTTTAGTCCAACAGTGAAGTTGGGAAGATATTGATCTCAGAAACTCTTCAGAATATTTTTTATCTTTTATTTTTTATCTAGTAACTAGCACTAGCAAAAATTGATATTCAAACCTTTCTTTAGAAATTTGCTTTTAGGTACCAATCCCTGTCCTTCAGTGCTTTATTTCATGCTTCTATTACAATATTAATCTTTCTCTTTAGGCAAAAAACCTCCACTAGAGTACTGCTTTCAGTCAGCAGGACAATGGAGAAGACTGAAGGGACTGGTAGTGATGCTGACCCTCCACTAGGAAGCTGTCTGCTGCTTTGTCTCAACTCAGGGAAATTGTGCCTTATCCCTCTGGCAACAAAGTTTGGACTAAAACATAGCTTAATTTTCTTATTTTTCAAGAACCTTACAACTTAAAAGCTGATACATTTTTAATAAGTTATAGCCTATGCAATTTCAAAGTATCTCTTCATAATTTCTCAGTGATCTTTCTTTCTAAAGGAATATAAAAAATAATCACTTTGGAACAAACTGAACAAATAGGTGAGACATAAAAGCTGCAAAAGTTACATTTTACTTAACTGGAGCATTCCTTTAGCTTTGTGTATTAACTTTTTAATGCAATTTAGTTTTTATGCTTTTCAAAATAAGATCTTAGTGAATAATGGGTAACAACATTCAAGTCACCATAAAATAAAACGACAAAATGACTTCATAAAAATGCCAACAAATGCAAGCTAAGAGCATTTCGAATTTATCTGCCAAGTTTCTAAGCACTCATCCAAAATAGCTTTGTGATTTTACTTCCAAAGCTATTATCTGAACCTAAATAAGTATCTGTCAATAGCTATCAGCTATTATGCTGACCTTTTTCTGTCCGAGGCAAAATCAGAACAGGTCTGTTGAAAGCTGTGCCTGGCTTCCAGTATAGAAGATCCCATTAGCTGTTAATTCTTTACTCAGGTCTGAGGTCAGTGTTCTTGTCACTGCCTTTATGGCAGGTCTGCAACACTTCAATAGTGATATGCTCAACTGCTGTGGCATTCTTGTTATGCTTAGAAGAAAATTAATGAAAGCAGGCATGAGAATAAAGGCAAACATGCTTTTTTCCTAAATGGATTCCTTATTTTACCTTGAAAAAAATTGGTCTTAGATACATTTTATAAGTCTGTAAGTCCATATGTTTTATAAGCAGATATATAATGTCACATTAAGTTATGTCACTCATACCCCAATGTCATGTTATATTGTGTAATGCAAATAGTCTCACAAAACTTACTCAACTTTCATGAATTCGGAAATAAGATTGGTGCTGTTTGAGCAGGCTGAATTCCTCAGGAGGAAAAACTAATAATTTCAAAGAAGTAAGAACTGCTGTGATTACAAAATAAGAACCAATTAATTATAATGAAATTTAATTAAGCTTCACTCAGCTTTGCATTCTCTCTCATGTCTTTAAGGACTGATCTTTAGGAAAGACTTAAAATCACATTTCTGAGGTAAGTTGCTTCTTATTTAAATGTATATGATGAAGTTCAAAAAACCCCCAAACCCCCAAACAAAACAACTACGTAATTTAATCTTAAAATCTAAAACTGTTTGATTTTCAATTAAGATGTAACTGCTAATCCTGAAGTTACAGTTGCCTATAAACTTATGTTTTCTATCTCACCTATTGCTAGGCTATAGGCAGATGAACAAGGGATGGGTCTCCCAAGAGTGACATTTCGTACTGGGGAGATTGTGACACCTCAGAGTCAAGTTTTGTGTTCCCTTTATTTGCATGTCTTCAGTTCTTACTTTCTCATGCACTGACATCTGTGTTCATTATGCTACATGCGACCACAAGGCAGATCTTGAGGCTTTCAATCAATTTGAACTACTACCAGCAACAGATGCAGAAGCACACCAGATTTTCAATCACCCTCAGTCTTTCTGTAAAACTTCCCAGCTCACTACTGTCCATAATTCAGGATAGTCAGGAGTAAAAGTATTCTCCATGACTTTTTTGCACTATCTTCTGACCTTTGTGCCTTTCCAAAATTATTTACCAAATGGTGGTATGCTCAAGATTACACATACAATGTCCAAGCAAATATCTCCAAGGAAGGCAGGATTGTAGAACCACTCTTTTTGAGGTTTGGGAACTGGCATGAAGGACATAAGTGATGCTAAATACTCTTAATCTGTCATCATATAGGTATGTTGTAATAGCACCTGGGCACTTTTATTTCATAATACTTGAAGGGTTTGTGCAATATATTGTCTAGTTCAAAAAACAATTCACTGTTCAGTGGCAATAAAAAAGCATACTGGAAGTATAAGGGAAAGTGTAACACTCTTACAGCACAAGTAATCTGTTGGCACTGTTTAGTTTTTCAGATTTGTTTTATCTGTAAATTCCAAATCCTGTTAGTTTTGCTTTTTCAGGAGAAACCTTGTAAACTAAATATTTTTGCCTTGCTTCTTTCCTTCTCCTTCCCCTTCCCTGGACTATGCAAGAAAATATCCTTGAGGACAATTGCATACAGATATTCAAGCCTTTATTTTTAGCTGAGGTTTGTAGTAGAATAAGTCTCCATGTAGTCCGTGATAAATGTGATCCCTATGTATGCACATGTATGTGTGGGCATAAACTTTAAATAAAGTTATAATTAGAGTGAATAAAAAGTGTACCATATTGATTTCCTAAAGTTACAAAACTGCACTATCATAGACATTTACAATATTTTGTTGAAGATGAAAAAACATTGAAAGGTAATGTAAATAATTCCTTCCTTATTGTGCTTGGGATTTCTACAAGTGCCTACCATTGTTTGGGAGAGCTATAATAAAATATTGCTTCAACTTTTTGATAACAGTTGTCATTTTGACATTTATTTTGGTTGTCAGAAAAGAGTTTTGTCTTCATACAGTTAATGACACAGCAAGTTAAGATTGTGACAAATTCAGGGAAAGCAAAGACTTTAAGGACATCATAAATTTTAATGCATCACTTACTATTTATCATTGATGTCAAACACCTTGCCTATATCAGCACATCGTCTTGTTCATGAATTTGCCTGATGTCATGAAAGATTCAGATTTTGTATAGACAACAGCTATGTTATATCAGTAGTCATAATATTTCTTCTTGGAACATTTTTCCTCTCCTGAATGTTCTCCATGAGAGCTTTTAACATCAAAACCTAACTATGCAAATAATTAATCTAAAATATTGAATGTATTTTTATTAAACACATTTTTGACTTGTCAAGAGGTAACTGTCTTGGACATTCATAAAAAAGTAAAGAATGTAAGACAAAATTATTTTTTGAAATGCCATACTTTATTTGCTCTAAGGTCAGTCATAGTAATCATAGCAGTAATTTTTACCAGCTTGAAAGTTATGCTTAGTACTTGTATGCAGCCCAGTGCTGCAACCCAAAGCTGCCTTCAATTTTTCTTCAAATCCTTGCCTAGTATCAACAGCAGGTTGTGTTAGGAAACTGGTAAAAAAACTAATGTAAAAGAAAATGGTGCAACATTTGTAGTAGACTAGAAGCTTTTATACTGTAGTATTGGAAAAGTTTTTTGGTGGTCTGTGGTAAGCTAGTTGAAAATGCCTTTTGTTTGTTTTACTTGTGTAGTGGTTTGACCTTGGCTAAGCATCAGGTGCCCAACAAACTGATCTACCACTCCCCTTCCCAGTAGGACAGGGGAGAGCAAATAAGATGGAAAACAACTAGTAAGTTGAGATAAGGCACTTTATTATAGGGAAAAAAAAGGCAAGCAGAACTTTGTGCTCGCATAAGCAGAATGAAATTATAGGGAAAAAAAAGGCAAGCAAAAGTTTGTGCTCGCATAAGCAGAAGAAAAAGTTGATCTCTACTTCCAATCAGCGAGTGATGTTCAGACACTCCCTGGGAAACAGGGCTTCGGCACACAGACCAGTTGCTCTGGAAGGAAATCATTGTAGAACAACCAATGCCCACCCATTCCTCCTCCCTCCCTTAACTTTTATATCTGAGCTGATGCCATAAGGTGTGGAATATCCCTCTGGTGAATTTGGGTCAGCTGGCCTGGTTGTGTCCCCTCCAGAATCTTGTCCCCGCCCAGTCCCTTGATGTGGGGGAAAGTTAGAGGGACATCCCTGCTCAGCAGTAGCCAAAGCACTGGGGTGTTATCAACACCTGGCCAGCTACCCACGCAAAGCACAACACTGTGAGGGCTGCTAAGGGGAAATGAACTCTATCTCAGCCAGACCCAATACAACTTGGACCAAAGATATTTCATTTTAAAAAGGCAGAAATCATCCATTAAATGTTTTCCTTGTTATTTTCTCTTTGTAAGCAGTTTCTGTAATAATCACAGGGACCATTAGTACAATACATTAATGTCATGAGTGGAAAAGGAAATGGTCTAAGAAGTAATCTTACCTCAGACTGTGATCTACAGTATAAAAAAGTTTGCAAATTCCTATACTAACCTGTTAATTATGATATATTTGTGAAATATGACCCCTGAAACATGTAACATAGAGAGTTGTAAAAATACATATTAATAGTGATCATTAGTAATAAAAAAGTGAATTAATAAAGTGATTCAAGAATTTTATCAACCCTCTCTTCTATCTGACAGCAACTTTAGTATGACAATACTAACAGAAGAACCTACTTCCAGTGGAACATCTACTTTCTTAGCAAATTTTCGTTAAGTATCTTCCTCATGTCCAAGGCATATGTTGTTGTGAAGACTGTGCTATCTGATGAGTAAGCAGGAAGCTGATTATCTTTCTCCTGTTTTACAAAACAGTTTGAGTACACTTTCTGACAGTAAGCAATACAAGTATTATAATTACAGATGTATCACTGGTTATTATGGTAATAGGGTTCATGTAAATGCCGTGCTGGATAGGGACTGGAAGAAAACTGCTAAGACTCACATAGGTTTTAATTGTGTCATAAATCTTCAGAAGAAAATGAAGAATGGAAGAGTGTAACAGTAGCCACAGTGGTAGTTACTATGCAGTGGGAAATGCTGATAGTTATATACACATTCATGGGTAGTGAGAAAATTATTGTAAAATTTTGTCAGCAAAATCCCCACCAGTGCAATCCATCAAAAGACTGAAGACACAGTCTCTATATATGTATATAAGTCAGATAAAGGCCTGAGAGATGAGAAAACCTAGTCAGACAGTCCAAAAATTGTTCTGCCATTTAAAATTACTCTTTCCAATCTCTTCCAATGTATTCCAATTTTATTCTGTGTAATGCTATATAAAGGACTGGATGACAGCATGTTAATAATTTCCCATGTGTTCTACTAAAAACTCTGCATGACTATGTCAGAAAAAAAGAAAGCAAATATGGTTAATTATTATGTTTGAATTTCTCACAGTGCACCCCCATAGGCCTATGCTTTTTTACTATAAAAGAAAAACATTATGCATAAAACTCCATACATTAATTTGTATATTTATAAATTCAAACTGAATAATTTCACAAACTATATGCAAAATAGAGTCAACATTTGTCTTTTCCACATGGTATTGAAAGTGTTCATGCTGACTTCCATGCATTCCTTTTCCTTTGAACACTTATGTTTGATTTATATCTCTGAGTCCAACAGAATGTTTTGAAGGGGCGATAGCCCTCATGTAGACGCTTCAGCCAGTGATGTTGGGAGAAGGTGGGCCAGCTATGAAATAGAATTAGCTGTTTTTATCTTAGGGGTTTTTATTAACTGTTTTTATTAGAAGGGGCATCCCTTCTATACCTTAATTCAGAATAATATACTTTGCTTTATGAGGTTTAAAAGAAATCTTACTCAATAATCACATGACTGATTCTAAAATTTTACTCATTTATTCATTGCCATTCCTTCTACACATATGCATCTCTGTAACTAGCATATACTGAGATAGGACGGGAGTCATCACCTTTCATTTAAGATGTAAGGTAGCGCACATTATTATTTATATATTCAAATGATGGCCTAAGGTTTTTGGTATCTTTCATGTTTCACAGTAAAGTTCTTAGTGGAGAGATTTTGACTCATGTTATACTTTTATTTTCCTGCTATTAGAACTTATTTTACTTTGGAGGTTTGAACCTTTGGTGTGAGATTACAGATTCTTTTGCCAGAAGAGGTAGGCACTGGCATAACAGAATATTTTGGTACTCAAAGATGAGGAATGTGCAGCTGACACAGAGAAGTGAAGTATTTGTATTAGGTCACAGCATTTTCAATCTATGTTTCTTGCTTTCAATGTGGTATATTAAGATTTTTCATAAGCATTTCACATATCTACATAAAATGGAAAAGAAGTTCATATGTGGTTGCCATGGTTTAAGCTCAGGCATCAGCCAAGGCCCACACAGCTGCTCTCTCACTCCCACACCAGCAGAGCTGGGGAGTGAATTGGAAGGGTAAAAGCCAGAAAACTCATGGGTTGAGACAAAGACAGTTTTTTAGGGAAAACAAAAGCCACATACACAAGAAAAGCAAAACAAGGAATTAATTCGGTAGTTCCCATAGGCAGACAAGTGTTCAGCCATTTCTAGGAGAGCAGGGCCCTATCACACATAATGGTTACTTGGGAAGACAAATGCCACTAGTCCAAGTGTCCCTCTGTTCCTCCTTCTTCTCACCACCTTTACATACTGAGCCTGATGTCATCTAGTCTGGAATATGCCTTGGGTGAATTGGGATCACCTGTCCTGGATGTGTCCCATCCCAACCTCCCATGTACCCCCAGTCTCCCTGACATTGTGCCAGTATGAAAAGCAGAGAAAGCCTTGGTGCTGTGCAAACCGTGAGCAACAATAACAAAAGTATCTCTATATTATCAACCCTGTGTTTAGCACAAATCCAAAACACAGCCTCATGCCAGACACTGTGAAGAAAATTAACTCTACCCCAGGTGAAACCAGCACAGCGGTTCTTTAGATTTCATCAGTACAAAAAAGGGACCACACAGAACAGTCTTTCCTCAGGATGACTGATAAAAAACTTTCTGCTTCACAATTTATGATATCAATTGTTGATATATGAAAATTCAAAACAAGGTAGTAAAAAGTATTTACTTTTTTTCCTAATTTGGATTAATCTGATGCAAGATGACTGAAATAGATAGATCTTGATTTGGAATGTTGAATATTCTAGCTTTTCAAACCTTAAAAATCAATAATAATAACAATTTTGCAGATGATAGACATAAAATTACAGTGCTATAGAAATGAGCATCAGAGCTCTCATTGACTGCATATTGGCTGAATTTCACGCAATGCTTTTAAAATTATTTAGGACAGCATTAACGTTAAAAAATAACCCCTAGTCTTTTGCAAATGCAATAGATCTTTGATAGATAAATCAAACTCAAGTGCTTTGGCTTCTTTATTACAGCACATCTGTTAGTGAAACTAAAAATCTGCACCACATAATATATTCAAGTAGTAACAATCGTTGGATATTTTACTTATGGTTTAACTACCATCTTTCCATTAGCTTCTTTCATGGTTATTAAGCTGTGAATATATCTTGCATTCTCTTCTCCTTCTCGGCTAAATTATACAAGGCACTGATTTTTGGAAGGCCACAAATAATCAATAAACATTACCAAGAGTCCCATGCTTGTCCTTCTTCTCTAAATCAGGAAATCGATAGAAAAACATAGAGCACAGGTGAAGCTGTCATCTTAATCAGTGGCATCCCACATCTTAGCTGAGTTTACTACACTCCTATGCAGCACAATGCTTGCTTTTTAAAACTGAGAGTAGTGCCTAAAGTGGAATTCTTAGTATTCCTTTTAACCTCTAGGTTTTACCACATAGTCAAGAGTCTCACTTGAAATCTATGGGGGAGACCATTTTCTCCTATCTAAAATACAGTGGTTAAGTTAAGCATTAAGATTTAGGGGGAAGTTTCCTGCCTTTATATTGAAGTGGATGATTATTTTTCATTAGCAGTCAAACTAGATCCCCTTATACCTTCTACATTATACAATCTTTCATGAGAAAAAAGGTAAAAATAAAGTCAGTCTCATTTTACTGTTAATCTAATACAAGTCCATTTTCCTTTGTTGCTAGAACAAACCAAGATGAACATGACCTGATTTCTCAATAATCAGGGCAGTTGATCAAGGCAATTCTAATATCCTCAGCAGTAAATCTTTAGGCTTAATAATGATTACAGTTAGGTCAACATAGAGTCTGATAGGCCTCTATTAAAGAGAGGCAAATTTGCCACTAGTCAAGGAAACAAATATTCAGATTATGTACGTTACTGTCATTGTACAAAACTTGGTGATTTGGGCACTGCTTGTGTCTAAAAATTTTTTGCAAGAAGTTACAATTTTAGTAAAAAGAAAGAGCATATGTGAAGAGGAACTTCACCTGACAAATTAAAATAAAAACAATATAAAACCATTTAAATGTATGAAAACCAGAAGGAATGAACAACCTTCCTTCCTTCCTTCCTTCCGCACCTTCCGCACCTTCCGCACCTTCCGCACCTTCCGCACCTTCCGCACCTTCCGCACCTTCCGCACCTTCCGCACCTTCCGCACCTTCCGCACCTTCCGCACCTTCCGCACCTTCCGCACCTTCCGCACCTTCCGCACCTTCCGCACCTTCCGCACCTTCCGCACCTTCCGCACCTTCCGCACCTTCCGCACCTTCCGCACCTTCCGCACCTTCCGCACCTTCCGCACCTTCCGCACCTTCCGCACCTTCCGCACCTTCCGCACCTTCCGCACCTTCCGCACCTTCCGCACCTTCCGCACCTTCCGCACCTTCCGCACCTTCCGCACCTTCCGCACCTTCCGCACCTTCCGCACCTTCCGCACCTTCCGCACCTTCCTTCCGCACCTTCCTTCCTTCCTTCATTCCTTCCTTTCTCTCTCTCTTTCATTCTCTCTTCTTGTCTTTCTCTTTAATTAATTTCTTTCTTTCTCACTTCCTTTTAATCTTATTCCTTTATCCAAAACACTTTGCCATGTGCTTAGATAGTAGATCAGGAACTAACATACCTAGTTCGATGCCAAGCGTGTTATTTATTAATAAACTTTTTTTATTAATCTGTTTTTTCAGACCCTCTGACTTTTATCATTTCTTTCAACCACAAGCATTTACAAATCTTGGCTGCTCTCTTCGCCTTAAGGAAGGGTGTCACATGCACTGCAGGCATCCTGTTATGCTTTGTTTTTTCAGTTACTCTTGTTTGTTAAATGTTTGAGGGTGTCATATGCGAGACGTTGCTCAAAGATTGTATTTGAGGTTGACATGGTTCTTCCATTTGTTGGCCATCCTTTATGGTCCAAATGGAATACAATCCCTACAGACATTACAGGAGATAGAAATAGCTTTTCCCCCACATTAGCCTACTGTCCTAGGTTGCAATATAAGATATATTCTATTACCATCTCCACAAGCTGTTAAAACAGGTGTGGCACTGTTCGTTATCTCCTGTCATGACTCACCCCCTTATAACTCCCTCCGGGTGTTATGTCTGTTAATGGGCCATCAAGCAACCACCACATGACTCATGGAATTACCTCATTGGCATTACCTCACTGGAATTACCTCATCCCATTGTGAGATGCTCTGCCCAGGGGGGAGGAGCCAAGCATTCCCAACTGAATATAACCTGGGCCTTGGAACTGCAAAAGTCAGCCCTGCCTACGGGTTTCCCAGAGGACAAGAGCTACCACTGGACCTTCAGGTGGAGACCAGACTTTTCTACAGGATCACCGCTTCAACAGAGCCACTTTACTTGGACTGCCACCACCACCCTGACTAACAGGGTGTCAGGTTGTATCCAACTTTGTCAGTGTTTTTCCTTGTACTATTTCATTTCTTTATTTTTTTCTATTAAATTATAATTCTGACTTGCAATCTCCCACTGGTTTGTTTTCAAACTAGCACACCTACTTCTCAGGGAGCTGGTATTTCTGATCATGATTAGTTCAGTACTACTCTCACAAGGAACCTCTTTGTTAAATATAATGCTTCTTGGGGACTGCCACAGGAAATCACTAAAACAGTACATTGGTCCTATTCTAGAAAGCAACATAACACAAGAGGAAATATTTAAACAGGGCTAAATGTCTTGGCAGGGACTTTACTTTGAGGAATTTCTCACAAAATTTAGAATCAGCTTACATTTTGACCAGGCATGCTGCCCAACATTAGCCATGCATGATGCCTCAAACAAATAAAGAACAAAAGAGAAAGAAAAAAGTGAAAAAAAATTCTGGAGACAGGCACAGTTGCACCCAATGTCAGAAGAAACAACAGAAGCAAATTAAAATAATAAAACTATTCAAAAGGTAAAGCAGTCTCCACCATCAAGTGTATAGTAGCGTGCTAGCAATGCTCTATTTGTGCAAAGTAGTCCAAATTCAAAGAATTGAAAATCTATTTGGCATTCCCAGTAGAACTTTCATTTGTCTGCAGTGTAAGCCCACAATTTTGTACAATTTAGTATGTCTAGCAAGCATCTTGGCTCAGGAGCAGCCTAGAAATAAACCAGACAGTTGATATTACAGGACAGGATTGAAGTGCATTAGCAGAGCTGTGTGGGAGTTCTGCATAAAGCACCTGCTTGCCTTTGGACTTGCTCAAACCAATGCCTTTTACCTTTTGGTAAATGGGCCACTAAATTCCTGCATAACAATAGGAGCAAGGGAGGTAAAAGAAGGAAATCAGAAGTGCCCTGTAAATGAACTTGCAAATCCAGAAAAGTATGCAACCAGCAAATAATACTGGTCTATTTTATGTCTACTCTGAGCCAAAAATCCATCGTATTCATAACAGTAAAGATGCCCAAGGAAAAGGAGTTTTACAAACAACTGGGAACTTTATCACACATTGGCAAACTCATAAACGTGCAACAAAAATTCATTCTATTTTTATTCCCTCCTCTTCCTTTTTCCTAGACAGAGTGATAACAGTTACTTTATCATGTATGTGACCTCCGGGTGCTCTGGGAGATGCTCTACCTCATGCTGCCACTCCAGAATGGTGGTCATTGGCACCCACTTTTAAGTCACCAAATGCCACCTTGGAGTAAAATTATGTTTGATGACACTGTCTATCACTTTTCTGTAATTTTTTACCCAGATTGCTTAGCAGTTCAAGTGGCAAAACTGGTGTTGCCAGACTCTGTGTGTGCATGTGCTCATTAAGTGGAATTAAGTAGGTTAAGTGGAATTAAAATATTTCATATTTTGATTCAGGTAACTTTTAGCAGAATTTGGGGGATTTTTAAGTCTACTATATGAAACAGAGACTGTTCCTTTATTCCTATTCCATATGGATTGAAGAAGAAAATGCTTAATAGCAAACCATTTCAAGGAGGAAATCAGCAACTCCTGAAATTTTTGCAAACCTTATATTAAAAGATGAATCAATGAAAAAAACCCCATTATATGGCCTAGAGAAAAGTAAAAACTGACTGAGCATACTATCTACAAATGTTCTGTGAAATAATTTCCATTTTTTATTTCCATGGACATGGTTTCATATATTATAATCTTATATTCTCTATTGGGTTCCATTTACTGACTAGGAGCTATTTTTAAAGAGACCTGTAGGGATATTGGGTCTATGAGGTAGCTCTCAACCCGACATCATTTTCCATGTGGAAACAGGCATATGTTGCTATAAGCAGTATATACAACACACATACTTGCTTTACAGGTAAATAATAATAAAACAAAGTTTTGTTATGAAAGCTTCTGTAAAATGTATAAATTAATCTTTGTATGATTAAACAGTATGAAATATTCAGGCCTTTATAAATAATGCACCTTATTGTAATGTTAACTCTTCTAATGAAATAACAAAATGTGATTATTTAATGAAATAGCACCATTTAATACTCTAAATTAGCTTTCTGATGCTAATTTCAGTGTAGGAAAAGTGTTTTATGGCTTACCATAAGTCTTCAGTCTGTTTCAAAATCTGCTTGCTCTCTCTCACTTTTGTTTTTGACTACTTAATAATCTTCAAGGCTATCATTGAATTACACAATGTATGATGCCTCAATGCAAATATCGATTGCTTTATTAAATTTGAAGGAGATACAGTTCAAATCTATAACCAGTTGCAGTAGTTTGATCCTGACTGGACTCCAAGTTCCCACCAAAACTGTTTTTTCCTTCAGCTGGACAACAGAGAGAAAATATTAAAAAATATTGTATTAAGCTAAGAACAGGCAGAGGTTGAGAACAGGCAGAGGTTGCTCAACAATCACTTGAGCTATAAAGACTGAAAAAATTTGGGCAAATTACTTTCTTGTCAATAAAATTACAGTAGGATAATGAGAAATAAAACCTAAACCTTAAAAATCCCTTCTTCCTGGGCTCAGCTTCCCTACCACACACTCCCACATCCTTCCAATGTTGCAGGAAGGTGGAATGGGTGTTGTGGTCACTTCATCACATTTCTGCTGCTCCTTCTCCCTCATGGGTAGGGTTCCTCACACTCCTCCCCTGCTCCAAAGTGGAGTCTCTGCCATGATAGATAGTCCCTCATGTACTTCTTCAACATGAATTCTTCTCACAGGCTGCAGTACTTCACAAACTGCTTCAATGCTGGTCCCTTCCACAGGGCACACTCCTTCAAGAACAGATTTCTCCACTGTGGGTCTCTCACCGTACAGGTCTTCAAACTGCCTCACCATGGTCCAGGAGCTGGAGGGGAACCTCTGCTCCAAAACCTGGAGCACCTCTTCCCCCCTCCTTCTTCACTGGTGTCTACAGGACTGTTGCTCTTATATATTCCTCTCCTCTGGGTACTGTGCCCCTGCAGGATCTTTTTTCCTCTTCTTAGCTACATGGTCCCACAGCTGCTACCACCATTGCTGATGACCTCAGCTATGACTGGTGTCAAGTCAGTCTTGGAGTTATCTGGCACTGTCTCTGTTAGACATAGCAGAAGCTTCTGATATCTTCTCACAGAACCCATCCATGTAGCCTCCCTGCTACCAAAACCTGGTCATAGATGCAGAACCAATACAGCAGTTCAATAATTAATAGAATGAGACTGTATGAATTTATAATCCCAGGTGGAAACAGCACGCTAGAAGTAAAACTGAAGTTGCTCTGAGGAGGCAATTTTTTCACTTACAAATTCAGTGAACACTGATTGACTGTGTTATTTTTTTTTTTTTAATTTTTTTTAATCAATATTGTTGGGGAAGAGAGGAAGACAAAATAGTTGTCCATTTGAACAAGTCAATAAAAGTAGAAATGCTTAAAAAATTTCACAAGAGAAATAATTACATTGAGAGGATTTCATTAGTGTGGAGATTACCTCAAAGTAAATTTCAGGATCAGAAGTCAATAACTACCCTGGGTGTTTTGTCATTATTTTGCCAGTTCTGTGGTAAAGACAGGAAAAGGTAAATAATTAAAATCTGCTACCATATTTTGAATAGGAAAACTAATTCTGTTTCTAATTGCCATCTTTTTGATGTTGGTGGTGTTTGCTTATGCTTTATCCTGCTTTGTCATCTGAAGGGATAAATTGCCATGTCAACAAAAAGCTCTAGCTCTCCTGGTATACAGCCATGCAATATGTTGTTCAATATCACCTATTAAATCCTGAGTACATGCTTATAGTTGTTCAAACAGTTTCAAAGCCTGAGAAGACTCAGTCCTACAACAAAACAGAGTCAAGAAAATTGGTCTCCTACTTGATTTTTGGTCTGATAAAAACCTGTAGGGTAAAATTCCATGTTTAATACTTGGCTTTATTTTACATGGTTTTTCTTATTAGCAAGGATTAGAATATTTTATCGTTTTTAGTTTGTGACTTCTAAAAAACACAATATGAATTGAGATAGAAAAAAACAATAAAGGAAATTATGGCTGAGGAAAGCAATATTTTTTTTCTAATCAGTAAACTGGATATCATCATGGTTTACCAGTACTATATATATCTGTATGATATCTTTTGTTCAATCCTGTTTTTTTGATCTCAAATTCTTTGGCTGCTTGTATCACAACATATATTCATAATAAAAGCAGAAAGCATATATATCAAAAAAAACCAGTGAGATATTCTTAAATTTTAATATTAAACTGCCTTATTATTAGAAATAGAGTTAAAAAGCATGCTTGCTTATAGCACTACTATACTACAACACTATTATTATTACAATACTACTACTACTACTATTTCTAAGCTGCTTGAAGAAATCTCTCATCTATAGATTTGGAAACCGTCATTTATTCCTGAAACAATGAAAAGTTGTCTCTTTACCCAGGGGTGAAACTGCTTTTAAATGCAAAAACAAGTTAAGAACTAGAAATTGGTACATCCAATAGAAACAGATTACAATTATGTGTTTATTTGTCCATAAAAAATAATTGAGTTTAAGTGGCTTCATATATGAGGATGAGGTTTTCTATATGAGTTAACCAGTAACACTGTAGCTACTTTTGTAGGTGTTGACCAAAATAATAACTATTTTTGAGACAATTACACTTGCAAATAAACACATCCCTTCCCATACCAAGAAAATTGTGTCGATACTGGTATTTAACATCATTTCACTAATTTATTTAAATTCAGTCTTTTTGTTAATTTGTGGGAGTTTTCATACATTTCAAGACACACAGTTTGAGATTTGAAGTACTCCAAAAGTTCCCAGGAATAATATGAGGTTCTGTAGACTGGAGCCTGACAGTAAGAGGATGTTTACTCCCCTGTACCCATTCATTAGATTATTTACTAAAAGCATTTAAGTTTTAGAAAATAATTATTAAATGTTCAATTATTTCCATGCAAAATTTATTTCATTCCAAATTCAAATGTACATGTCTCGGTTCTTATTTTTAGCTAATACCTTCCAGAATGCAGTTGATGGTTTTTTTAGAGAGGTGAAGGTTCCACTACTGCTTATTTCAGGGTTTAATTGCTTTCACTGTTCAAAATCTACTTTTTGGTTTCATTCCAGCTTCTGCCTCTGGGTGTTTTACATCTTTCTCTGCCTGAAAAATTGCAAAGTACTTAAGCAACTGGCTTTTTCTCTCTGTGAAAGTACTTATAAACTGCAATTAAGTCACTTCTCAGGTTTTTCTCTCAAATGTGAAGTGCAAACTCTTTATGTATCTCTGTCATAAACATTACTTCTGCCTCTTGGAAGTGACTCTTCTGTGACTTTTTTTTGCACTTTGCCCAATTCTATATGTTGAATTTTAAAATGTGAGTGTATGAATTGTACATACTTGTTTTGATAATGCCAATTTGTACACAACAGAAAAGGTCACTTATCTTTTTTAACTTACTCTCTATAAGCAGATGATAAGGTCACAAACTGAGGTCAAAGGGAGATTTTAAATCAGTTATTCAATTTCTGTCATCTCTTAACATGTTTTATTTCTTTACTATACAAATTTAAGTGTTTATGTATGCTAAATTTCACAGAATGTCTTGTTTCCAATACTTTGATGGAGGGAAGTATACCCCAAAACAGACCATCACCAGTTTTCTCTTGTAGATCCCCATTTATAAGGCCAGTATCTTAAAAACAAATGGTGAATTATTGCTTAGAAAAACTCACAAAGATAAAAAATATCCACATTATGAGAAACTTCACCACAAACTATACTCACTTCTTCAGGCAATTCTTTCTGTCTTATGTGCAAGGGACTCTATTTTTATTAAAAACAAAAGAAGTCACATTTTATTCCAGCAAAATAAAACAGACCCAGAGTTAACTTACAGTTAATATAATTTGGCTTACATTGCTATGATATCAATTGCTGTCAATTATGTATTCTGCACAATGTAGTTGAAACAATTTGCATAGAATAAATTACTGGTTATTCTGAAACTATTTTCTCATAGCACAGTATTCTAAATGTGCTATAATTGCCTCTGATATCTCTCTGACAGGTTTTGGTATTTCATACTCATTGAATGAACAAAGCATGCACTCTATCCAGCAGGGTGCATTAAGAATAAAATGAAATCTGGCACTTACATGCCACTTCCATTGATATGCATGAAGGAAAATGTAGTTTAGCAGCTCAGTCCAAGACTCCTCAAAGTGAATGGGAAGAGTCACAGCAACATCTATGACAGCTGAATCACAAACAGAGGCTTGGCAGAGGCAAGCTACCTATGACACATGAAAATGAGACAGCAAGCCCAGCATCCATACTGGATGAAAAATAACAAGACTGTTCTTAACAGTGTTAATCTGTCTTGCAGTAAATATATAATAGCCTTCTGCTTAAGTTCAAATAAATAAACAAGTCCTCTAATAAATTATTCAGGCATTTCTATGCTGCTGGTTATGTACCAGACACATTTCTTTGACTGTCAGCACACATACCCCATTAGCATTCTTGTAGCAAGTTTTTATTTTTGAATGAGAATAAAGTCCATTTAATTTCTCCTTTTATTTTTTCTTTTTTATGATTATTTTCATTGTTGTGGTAGCATCCAATGTCAGTGAAACCAAAACAGCATGAGAAGTTTATGCCACCAAGTGAATGGGATTTTAATGAATTTTTCTGACATATAAAATTACACCAGTACCAGAAATAATTTCTTTCTACAGTAAAATTTTGTGGATTTTGGAACAGTTTAAATTTTGTAAAAATATATTTCAAACCTCAAAGTTGTTTCCAGCATATCAGTTGTCTTTATTTCTGTGTGTGTCTTTATTTCACTGTTTCCAACAAGAGTTTGCACCAAAAATCTTCAATATTTAGACAGATATCTATTCTACTTCTTGGGCATGACTCCTATAAACACACTGGGATGCACCTTGCAAGCTACCTCCAAGACTGTAATATGTTACTTAATTAGAATTTCTCCAATGTCGGTGCTTTCCCTAAATTATTACTCAAGTTTTTACTTTAATGAAATTGATAGAATTATAGAATGACCTGTGTTGAAAAGCACTTTAGAAATCATCTAGTGCCAATCCTCTTGCCATGGACAGGGACACCTTCCACTAGATCAGGTTACAGAGAGCCCCATTCAACTTGCCCCACAGCTTCTTTGGGCAAACTTTTCCAGTGCCTCACCACTCTCACAGTAAAGAAATTCTTCCTAATATCTAATCTAAACCTGCCCTCTTTAAGTCTGAAACCATTCCCCATTGTCCTATCACTACATGCTCTTTTAAATTCTCTCTCTCTCTTTCTTGTAGGTTCACTTCAGGTACAAGAAGGTGGCAATTAGATACACCCTGATGCTCTTTTTCAGGTTGAACAATCCCAATTCTTTCAGACTTTCCTCACAGGAGAGGTGCTCCATCCCTTTAATCATCTTGGTGGCCTTCGTCTAGACTGTCTCCAACAGGTCCATGTCTTTCCTGTGACGGAAACCCCAGAGCTGGATGCAGGTGGATTATTGACATACCAGAAGTTGCATATGCACTTAGGTTATGAATCCAGGTCCAGTTATTTGGTTTAATTTCCCTACACGTAATGAAAATTTTCCACTTAATTTGAGACTTAATTTAATCTTCCTGAATAACACTAATTCTCCTCCTCATTTTCATGAGCAATTTGTTGCCTTTGAAGGTCCTGACCAGTCACTGTCAAGAAGCACATCTTACACCTATGTCATTGCAGTGACTGATTCCTGTCGAAAAGCTTTCTACTGGTAACAAAGCAGTTCTAGGCTTGTCAGAAGTGTAGTATTTTCAACTGTGTTTATAAAGTAAACACTTTTTTAATCTGAGATTCTTCAATATATGACCATCTGGTTGCAAAATTGGGGAAAAAAGCTTTAGTATTGTTCAGTATAACCCATTTTCCAAAACTGCTAGCCTTTATATTGACATTTAAAGCTAGGGATAATAAAATTGACACAATAATTCTAGGGCAAATTTTAAATAACTGGGGAAAAAGTATGTTTTTTTCCTATAAATATAAATATCTTGTTTA
The DNA here is from genome assembly GCA_013397795.1 of Orthonyx spaldingii. NCBI lineage: Eukaryota > Metazoa > Chordata > Aves > Passeriformes > Orthonychidae > Orthonyx > Orthonyx spaldingii. The sequence continues at coordinate 242,918 of VZTJ01006079.1, forward strand.
AATCGGGGTTCACTTCATCATCCTGCATGGAAGTTACAAACCAGTCAATTAACCTATTTTTGTCTCTACTTACCCACCAATTCCTGATAGCTGTAATCACTATACAAGTTGTTAAATAGGTAATTAATCATGAAACAAACTGTTTTGTTGCCAAGATCAATTCATACTTCATACTGTTTGAAGATCTGAATACAGAGCTTAATTTCTTTCCCCACTTTCCCCTGCATATTGCAGAGTACTTGTTTCAGAGACTATATAATGCTTTATATTAATAATGTATGTGTAATTCCTTTGAGATAAATATCTACTAAAGTAAAAGTCTTTATGAAGTCTTACTGACTGTAAGTTTGAAGGCAATTTCTTAGGAAATATATCAGAATAGTTCAGGTTGTTTTCAAAATCTTTAGCAACACATTTCCTTAGTGTTAAGTTATTGACTGATCTAGAAAATAAGTTACTTCAAAGCAATCTTTTCCGTAGACAATGCTGGTTTTGTAAAGTTAGAATGGTCTACAGCAAAGCCCATTTAGTTTTGACAAAAGATGTAATTCTTTGCCAAGACAAGAAAGGCCATTTAAGTTATTCTAACCTGTAATATTTTCCACTAAGTATTGCAGGTCAGTTCATTACATCTAGATTCACGTTTTCTGTACAATCTTCCCTCTTCTCAAGTCACAGAGAATTTGCCTGATCTCAAAGGAGATACCTTAGAGCTCATACATTACAGGATTTGTATTTCCTCCACCAACCATAGCAGACAGAAGTCAAAACTGGTTTCAGAGCCTCAGTAATTCAGTCAAGCAAATTAACAACTTGCAAAAATGCAGTTCACAATCAACTTAAAATCAATTATGTTAATCAGTTTAAATCAAATTTTAGATTGGAAACAGGTCTGAATGAAAATACTGTTGAAGTTGTGTTCTCAGAAAAACTTTTTTAAATTTTTATATTAACCAAAGTCTATTTATCCTTAAGAAACATAAATTCATCAAACAGATGTCTGAGAATCTCCAGGAAGAATAATATCAGTTATAACTTCATAACCCTTGGTGTGCTCTAGATGCTTTGGAAAAGGAAATATATATTTTGTGTTACAAAATGTGTTGTACAATGCATGAGCGGGGAATAAAGAAAGTGTTTTGTCATGCATTCTGAAATCGTAACGTGTTTGCCATTCTGCCTCATACATATAATTTCCTTCAGTTTAAGGTTTTCCTGCACACAAACTCAGTGATTTGTCATATATTTCTCCATGCAGAGGAAAATAACCTACAGGGAAAATAATATACAGTGGTTCCAATGTGAAAATTGAGTAGCATATATATGGGAAAACCAGACTCAGTCCCACATATACGCAGAGAAGCCACATACACACAGGAAATATCTCAGTGACACCAAAGAGCAGAAATATCTCCTTGAAAAATGTGGCTCAGCTGACTAAAACCTGTCACTTAAAAGCCTGCCATAACCACAGGAGTTCTAGGGTTGTACTCTAATGTTCTGTGTATCTATTTTAGTTTTATTTTACAACTGTGAAGAAGATTTTTAGAGCAGATATATAACCTTTTGCTAAGTGGCTTTTAACCTTGTTCTTTTCCAGCTATACCTTTGCACCCCAGAATTCACCAAATTATCCAGATTTCAACTACCTGTGCAGAAGGATTTTAAAAATAAGCCTTTCAACTTTATCCCTTGAAAAAAATGGAAATTTGAGAAAAAGAATTAGAAAGAATCTCTGGATTTTCTAACCCTCAAAAAAAAAAAAAAAAAAAAAAAAAAAAAAAAAAAAAAAACGGGGGGAATGATAGCTTTTGTTCTTTAGAATGTTTTCCACATTTTTCAGTTCTGACACAGAGTTCTTACAAAAACTCTTGCCTTGTTGAGACTCTGGGTCAAAGGCAAGGGAACTGTACAATATAGAACATTGTTTCCATTAATATACTGTTTTGTGGGCAATCTGCATTCGCTCTCCTTCAAAAGGCAAAACCATCACACTCACACAGCCTGTGAGAGTTCTAGAATCTTCAAAAGACAAATAATGAAATCAGGCAAGACAACTGTTGAGAAAACACTAGCAGGTTTTTTTTCATTAGTCTTTAGCAGGCTAGGCTTTTCCTTTGTTCATGTTATAAAACATACCATAGACCTCTTTTACAGAACAGCATTGATCACTAAGCTGAATGTCAGCATATGACCTATTATTCTATGTCTATGTTACAGTATTGACGGGGACATCTGAGCAGACCACCTCAGTAAAAAGCAAAGACAAAATACAAGCTGTGTCTGAGAGACTACCACTCAGAATGGGCAATGGTAGGTCTGGAGCAGAGGTTATCAATAAGTATTTCCATTTCCCATACAACAGTTTCCCTACAATACTGTGATTCAGGCTATCATGAGAAGGTTAGTTTAAACTAAAAGCAGGTACAAAGGCAAAAATATCAAAAAACCCACAAGTGTTAGACTTTAGTAGCATATCCCAAGAGAAAGAGAAAGAAAAATAACAATGTAACTGATGCAAATTCAGTTGGCTGAGCCATATTTGAATTACATTGAACTTGGCAGCAGCAAAGGCAGGTAAGAAAGTCTTCTCCTTCCCCCTGAAAACCTTGCTTTAAAAGTCTACACCAAGTGTGATACAGCCTGAGGCTAAATACCAGCATGTATAGAAACAGATGACAGCTCTGTTCATTTCAGTTTTTCGAACTTCATCTCAAAGCTCTCATTCAGTATGTGTTGAAAGCAGAAAAAAACACTCTGACTGTAATTCTAAGATCTGCAGGAAGGCATGCATACATAATGTGCAAGCGTTCAGCATTTTCTATGTATTGTTCTGGTTTGATATGCTCACAGAACTCGAATTGAAGGGAAAAGCATATGTACATTTCAGCCCATAAATGGACAAGAAAAGGAGTGTCATGTACCTCATATGAAGTAGTAAGGTAAAACAGTCTTTTTCAATCACTGTTGGCAGATATGTGTACATACAGGTATTCATGAGGTGAATACTGACAGTGAAATTAAAACTGACAAATGATAACTCTGCACTGCATGATGTTTTGCAAATTTGATGAACCCACAGCAGGACCTAGAAAAGCTTAATTTTTGCATTTAACTTTAAATAAGTAATTGCCTTTTATTAAACTATGAGCAGCAGGGACTCAAATTTCAACTAGAACCTTGAAATTTCATGTTGATCATTGTTCCAAACTAGCAATGTAAAAACCCAGTGTCAGTTACAAATAGATGCAGTACAGATAGGAACCTGGGAATCTTCTTTAGGTACAGTTTATGGTATACTTATTGGACTGGTTCACAGTTCAGAATATATGCACCTTAAAAAACACAATAAATGTTTACCAAATCTAAATTTAAGATTTGGAAATAGTTTGCAAATGTTTGTAATGACGGTATTCTTCAAATTTCTTTTTTTAAAAATTTGACTCTTCACAGAGCTTTCAGATATGATTTACCTTCATGTTCATGGATGTTTAGAAGAAAGGACACATCCTTTTATTGGCAACCATTTCTGCAGGATTCAAGAAAAGGCCTTTTAGTTAATAAGCTAAGTAAGGACATCCATTTTCTCTTTGAGAAATTCTTTCAAAAATGGAAATCTATTTGAATGCTTGTAATGCACAAGTCCAATTAAAGAAAAGGTGCCTGCTATCTCACAGATTAAACTATTAACAATAGCTTCCTTTATTAGGAAGTAAATTACTATCTATCTCTAGGTTTGCGGTTTTGAGACCAATATCAGGCAATGCTTAGGAGCTGTTAAAGAAATGCTGTTTATTGTCTTTGGATCATATTGTAGTACTTTTATAGTTATTAATACAAAATAGGGAATATATTTCACCACTTGCACAGCAGCAAATACTTCTAAGGGCTCTATGTGAAGCACAAGAGCATAAGAACACATTTCAAACTCTTGGGCCATATCTGCAGTTTTAGATTATAATGTTTTGGACATTTCCTTCTCAGTTCATCATATTCCAACTTTGTATATGGTATTTCTTTTACCTTCATTTGATGCTTCTTAGCCTTCATAGATATTCTGCATTCTTGTGCTTGCAGCTAGTCTCTACCACACTGAAAGTAAGTTGTCAAGGTGAAGAGGCCAGCATAAAGTACTGCATTGTTTCTTTGATCAGTGTTGATGTTTTCTTAATGATGTGTACTCTCAGCTGTCCTGTTTATTATATTTTGTTTGCAACTAAACCACTCTCTGAGAATTCATCATTATCCAGCCTGGTCATCAAAGGTTTCAAGGGTGCAGCAGTATATGTTCTTTACTTAATAATTCACCTGATGCCTAAGAGGTCAATGTAAATTACCAAAGTCCTGTAATTTAAACATATCCTGGCTTTCTGCTTCATTAGTTTGATGGACACCTTAATGGTACGACTAAGATTATTGAGGAACATAAAGATCACCCTTTATAAAGAGTTCACAGCTGCAAACACTCTCCCAATAAGCTTCAAATTACAGTTGTGTTTTCTGAAACTAGATTTGTATTTTCTGTCGGGTATACTTAATACCTGCACAATGCTTCTGTCACATGTGTCATTAACTTGACCTGAAATGTAACGATCCATCCCTTGTAAAATTACATCTAATAGGCTGCCACTTTTCTGCAATGAACTCCTGATATTGCAAAGGTTGTGCTTTATTGAAGCTTTTCTTTTGGATTTCTACTAAGGAAATTTGAGAAATTCTTGATGGTTTCATATGAAATGATTTGCACAAACAATGACAAATTCTTGATTAAACAATCTGGCAACCAATTTTCATCAAATTGAAAAGCTATTAAATTATATAGACTTACTTTGCTTTAGCACTCACACTGCAATCTACATTTAATAGTTGCTAAGCATTCTTCTGATGTCTAAACTATTTCTAGACAGAAACAAAATGGATTCTGTAATAAAAGCAGAATTAAAGAAAAGAAAGTAATTGGAATCTATTAATTTTTATTCTCTTTATTTTGCACCATCTGTGTGTTAAGGACATGGTAAATGGTATAGTAAACAAGTGCACATATGGACAGGAATATATGCCAAAAAATTCTCCAACAAACTGAGAAGTTAAAGTAAAATGATAGGTAGGTAGACATCTTTCTTCTGCTAACAGGTGACTTCTGTTACTGGTGTGTTTACTTGATTTTTAGGATTTGGGAGGTTTGTTTTTAAATTAATGTCATCCCTTATTTCATCCACTTAATAAAACTTCAATTTTGTCCTGAGACTGCAAAGAGAGCAAGAAGCAATACAAAAACTCCTGCCACTTCTGGAAAGGAGTCATAAAGACTGTTAGCTGCATTAGTAATTATATTTTACCATGCTTTGCAAGTTGTGAATTATAGGGATAGGTACCCTATGTGTTCTTGGCTAGCACTGCTTCCTGGGGTGTCTAACTGGCGTTTGCATTATTCAGCATACTATAAGAAGTTTTCTTTACTCTTAATGCACAGTGCAGCCAGTTTTACATAGCACAGAAAACTTTTTTCCCCTCAGATAAGAACTAAAGACAGCAAGGCATCAGAAATTTCAGGGTGTTGTTGGGCTAACATCCACAAGCCACGCCCAAATGAGGTAACAAAATTGCCTTTCCTTCTAGCATCATCTTGTTCTGAAGTTTCTGTTAAAAGATGAAGAACCATAGTGTAAAGGGCTGGACCGTGGGGGAGATCAGAGTAACTGGTCATTACTACTTGAAAGTCAAAATGACCATGCCCTAAAGGCTTACTGGTCTCAGAATCTTGTATCAGTACTATCAAATATGCAAATGAATATTCAAAAAGTATCTACCTTTTGTGAGGGGCATATCAATTTGACCTCTGATTTGGGGTTGGGAAATAATAAGTCTTTCAGGTAACATTCAAGCTAAACCAACTAGAAGCCACTTTAACTCGGGCAAAGATGTGTGTAGAGTTCCTGCCTACCTCAGAGTACGATTGGTCTGAGGTAATAGGACTTTCCCTCATTTTGCTGAGAGCTCTATGGAGCCTTTTCAGCCAACCCTGAACATTCCTTCAAGTTCCACCAGCAGAAACACGCTTTTGTCTGCTTAGATGTGGGGTGCGTGCTGGGAGAAATAGAAATATAAAATGAAATAAAAAAATCCTTCTGTTTTCCGTTTTTTAATGACTAACCACTAAAACATGGCGTGGAAAATCTGGACATCATGAGTGAGAGCCCTGTCCCTGATCCTTTCTATATTAATACTTCTTGTGCCAGAGCATGCCTTCAGGACATGCAGTTCAGCCTCCAGGACAATAATTTACAGCTGTGAAAGACACTTGTACCTGAAGTCAAAACACTCATGGCAATTCCTGAGGAGCCATAAATAAGTTCAAGGGGCATCTACAGAGCAATAACAGTGTGTTTAGGCTCCAGGAAATATTGATATCTGCAGACTCTTTCCAAGTCCCACGAGACAGTACTCAGACCCTCAATCCACTCCACAGAGCTATCACAGTAGCATTAAGCACTGTTGCTGTGAAGGCATTTAGCCATAAAATCAATGTTTTCTACTACCAGAAAAAAATCCTCCCCATCTTTCGCTTGTGCAGTTGCTCTTTCTCCTGCTGATTTGCAAGCAGGTAACAGGCATGTTGAAGCAAGTACTAGCAAACCTTGACCCAATCTTCAGCTTGTTATACAGAGGCACTAAGGCAGAAGAACTAGGGAGCTATTTTTCAGCCCATGAAGGACAAACACATGAATTTTCTCTTTCTCTCTCTTACACATCAGAAAAAAAATGGGATATCAACAAGTTTGATGCATTTCTTTTGTGATTTAGTAAATCTCCAGGTTGTTCCTGAGGCAATACAGTGATGTACTACTTTTCCTTCAGGGGAAAGGGAAACTCACAGCATAGCCCCTGCTTAAATGACATTTTAGAAACACTTCTTTTCTGTTGGCATACCTCCTAGCAGAAGATACCAGCTTCCTATTTCAAGAGAAATACCCTAATGAATTCAGTCCAAGAAACACATTTTAAACTGTGTAAGTCAAGGAGAAATAAAGAGGGAAAAACACATAGCTTGATCAGTAAGTTTATGTTCTAGTACAACCACAAACTACATCTTCTTTCAGTGCTGCTGGCACCATCAGTACAGCTGGCACTAGATAGGTTGCTGAATCTGCTAGTAAAGCTGTGTCAGTCCTGCTAATGTATATATTACTCCAGAATTTATTGTCCTAATGAACTACAGCAAAATACAATCCAGAAATTATGAGGGCAGAGGACAACATTTGAAGAGCAAATATTGAATGATATTGAGACAGATATATTGTTGTGTATATTGGAAAGAAAAAAAATACACTGATTTTTCTCACAATTATCATCCAGTTGCAAAGAAAACAATAAAGATAGAAGAAGCTTGTATATTGTTGGTTTGTTTTTCCTTAGAAGACAAGAGAAAAATAACTGCATATTGGGGTTTTCAGTAGAACTCCAGTGAATGGCTGGCAGAGACAAAAGTTAACAAGAAAGTTGACTCTGTTACCTTCATTATCAGGTCTCCCTCACCCTGTGTTGTTAAATGTTTTGCCTTTGAGTCCTAATATGTCACCGGGCAACATTCTTTCTCCTGCTGTTAGCAAATACAACTTTCCTGTAACCTTCCTCCAAACTGGCTGTCTGATTACAGCTCTATATGGATATTTTTCTAAGCAGAAAATTCCTGCATGTTAACACACCATGTCATAGAGTTGAGACAAAGTGCCCAGGAGAAGTTAGCAAGATGAATTTTATTTGTTGAAGCTAAGTTGTTCATGCTCCAATATACTGACAAGTCTCCATAACAGACCATAGAAAATACTATTTTCAGATAACACCCAGTATATTTTGCCAAGAAATGACATTTGAAACATATCATCCAGCTGCCCCATATCCAATGTTTCTCTCATTCTATTAATTTGCAGTGTTATTTCCTTCATCAGAGCAATTATAAATTACACTTAGCAGCAAAGTGCCCCATATTTCTATTCGACACGACCTATTGATATACCACTCAATGTTTAACCTTTACTCACCCAGACAGTTTTTCCACCTAGAGCTCTTGAGCTCATATCCTAGCAGACAGCCTTGCCCTACAAAAGCATTTACAAAGGATTTCAGAAACTGCAATATTTCCAAAAGATGGAATAAGAAAATCTAATAGCTGAAATAAGTTTTATGTTGTGACATACAAGTTTTTAGCAATCAACAGGATCATGACACTGAGAAAAATTTGTAAGAAGCTTAGCTTTCAGGCATTTTTAAATACTGTGTATTTTATTGGCAAATCTCAGTGCAAATTAGAATACAGTTTTTTTTAAATCACTGTGAAAAAACTTCAAGTGATACAAGAGAGGGTAGGGTCTTGGCCTACCTATCAACCTGTGTCTTGAGTACAGTGAATTTTATCATTCTCAATTTCATTTTAATGCCAAAGTAGAACTTTAATTACCCAAATAAAAAGGTGAAAGAGAGAAGAAAGGACAAGAATGTGAGTGGCAAATAAAATAATTGGGATAAAAAAGGTATGGCTTAATTAGTGATTTAACTTTCATGAGTTAAAAAGTGCTGCTTAAACACTTATACACAAAGCCCAATTTATGTCTCACTGAGGTCTACAGGAGAAAAATCCTCTTCAGCTTTAAAGGTCTTTGGATCAGCCCCATAAATGTTAATTTTTCTTTATATAAGTCTGTGAACTAAGGTTTTCCTTCCTTTCAGGGGAAAGCTGATTCACTAACGGTGTCTGGCAGCTTTGAGATAGTGTGGGTTTTTGCATGCGCCTGCTTGCCCCAGGCCAGTTCTATGTTTATACGCCTTCTCCTGAAATGTCTCAGTCTCATAGGAATTAGCAAAAGGATGCACAGCATGCCTCCACCCTCAATTATTAAAAGGTTCTCTTTCTAAATGGCATTTATCTTCCTTTAGAACAGTCTTTCTTCTGGCCAAGCACGTGTAGTGCTTTATAGGTGACAAAGTCTAGTCAGTAGTGTGGGTACTCAGGAGGTAGCACAGCATCAGCAATCTAAATATCTGTGTGAGAAAGTCTCTGTAGTATCTCCAGTCCAAACTATTTCCTAAAGACATAACACAGAAATTATCTTATTCAGAAGAAATTTGATCTTTTCATGTCATGCTTGAACTAAAAGCCTGAAAGAATAAAATTTAGTAATCAAATTATCTCTCAATAAACATGGGTTGTCATTACATTGTCTTCCTTCTCTTACAATCCTTACTTCTCTAGAGGGTGATAGGACTTTCCCAAGAGAGAAAAACCAGAAAAGAACACAAATTTGTTTAAAATATGATTCACAGATATCCAAGCAGCTCTGGGATTATTATTTTTCAATTTATTTAAATTTCTCCCCCTTTCCTGCAGAAATATAAACACAAAACATAGAAGAGTGTCCCTATTTGAAGGTGCATCTATAGACACACACATACACAGAGATAGACAGACAGATCAATCGATCGATAGAGAGATCTCGGATGTTTTCTTTTACACCTCTACTTACCCAATTCTTCTAATTCTTCCCATAAGCTTCACTCTAATTTTCTTCTGTCCTTGTGCTCCTGCACAGGATTCACTCCTCAGGTGTAAGAGAAATTAAGCAAGTTTTAAGCCTCAGCTCATCCTTCTCTTTGCTAAAGTTTACATCATAAAATCCTCATGGAGTATTTAAACAGCCTCAGACAGTCACAGTTCAATTTTCAACTGAAAGAAATAAATACTTTTTCCCAGATCTCGTTTTCTACAGAAGTGTTTAATAACCTAACTTGTGCTCTAATCTGAAAAAAAGTGGAAAAACAAAAGTAAAGAAACCTTGCTTTTTTCTCAAATTCTTTAATTAATCACCTCTAGATCTACCCAGCTGCTCGTTCTTCTTCATCTGTTCTCCAGAAAAACAAACTTTCCCTAGAATCATTTTTTTTCTTAACAAAAGCATAGTGACTTAAAGTCCAATTTTCCTTTTGACTACTCCAGCAAAGACCTAAAATCCTGGCTAGGTTGACAACTGCAGGGGAGTCACTTTTGCAAATGCCTGTACACCTGTTACAAAGAGTGGTTTATCTTTACAGTTTAACTTAACTTGCTTGCCACTCTTCAGAACAACCTCTTTCATAACTGTAGGTAGTCTTCAGGCAATAGTCATTCAAATAAAGCATGTCAGCAGGCAAGCTTTGCTTTTGATTTTGTATTTTACTGTAATTATATCACATTCATCTATTCGCATAGTTTAATACTTGATGACAGCTGCTTAAAGGTCTGCATTTCCATTTCCACAAAAATTTTTAACTTTCATTGTCAGCTAGAATACGGAGATTAAAATGTTCAAAACCACATATCATCAAGCTTCTAAAAATTAAAATCTTCAATACATTTATTTTAGATACATACACTGATTTTTTAATGTTATATCTTAGTAAGCAAGATCTCATCTCTGACCTTGTTGTATTTTTCTGTCTCAAAGTACCAATAGTAACACAAACAAGTAGTGCTCATCACTTTGAATATTTGGACTAGTTGCCACATGTAGACTTAAGAAGAAAAATATTCCCTCAACATCATAGTTCCTTGACCCTAACTAATACCTTTAAAATTTAAAAGAAATCTATCATGGCAAGTTTACAATCTCATTCTCTGCACCTCAACACAGCTGTCTGGGTATGCTTCCTGTACCAGTCTGCCTCTCCAGTGTGGTGAGCTACTGACCAGAGCGACTCCCTCTCAGATGAACAGATTTCCTTCTGTGTATGTCAAAAATACTCTGAGCCTCCTGAGTCCCTTTCTAGCATAATTGATTGAACTCAGGCAGAATTAGAATTACTTCAAAATGCAATGTATCTTATACCTTTTTAAACCACATGAAAACAAGACACAGAAGGACTTGTAATCAGATTCAGGGGAAAGTGGTGAAGTTAAACTCGTGATTCACCCATCCGAATTTCTCAACATGGATAATAAATGAGGCATTTCTGGAGCAACTGAATAATTTGTACATTTTCACAGTAGATCAGACTCATATAGCAGAAGCTGGTTTTGTAATTGTGACACATTGAGGGAAATTCAGTGACTCAGTGTTCAGTGATTTTCATTTCCACTTTGATAGCATCCTGTTGGAATACAGACAGGCGAATTTTATAAAATAAGCCATGTAGAAACACTTGCTACCTAAAGGATTTTATTTTCTCACACTATCAGTGATTCTTTACTTACATATCCTGTGCAAACCTGAGTCTCAAAAAAAAACTACACAGGAATTTTTATTAGTTTTAAAATCTCAGATTAACTCTGTACACAAAGTCATTTTGATCACTGATATAGCCTTATGCCAGCAAAGCAGAGAATGAAAAAATTTAACACTATCATTTTGTTTAACACCATCAGGAGAAGAACACCATAACCTTTAAATTAGAATAATAAATATCAATATTAATATATATAGACTGTTAACCCAAGGAAGGATAATGCAAATACATTGATAATATAATAAAAGAGGTTAATTGCTTTGCTCCCCTCTGTGCAGAAAAACCAAAGGAGGATGTGACTGCACAAATTACTTATACCTTAAATTGGAATATAATTTCCTTTATATGTTTCAAGACTAAAAAAAAAAAAAAAGTGTGACTTAAAAATAAACTAACAGAAGACAAACACTTTTTTCCCTGAGTAGATGTTTAGAAGGACATTGTTGAATAATTAAGTCAGTAGAAGGATTTACATTGACATGAGCCATGGAGAAGATCCTGCATATTTAAGAGGAACCAAAACAGCAAGAGTTCATAACATGGCTGACTGACAAAAATCTCTTTATGTCTGTGCAGAGGTAAGTTCAAACATAATGCCTTTAGGAAGAGAGTTCTCCACTGCGTGACCTGTTTCACAGAATGGCATCAGAAAATAGTTAATTAATTCTGAAGGGTAGGTATCAACTTACCTTAGAAAATAGATATGAGCGTTTGAAAGATAGCATAGTATAGTCAGGTTGATTTTCTTCTTTTATCTGTTTTTCATTTTTTTTAAATCTTAACGTTTCACCATAGCAATTGTTCTTCACCAGCTTCAAATCCGAGGTGTAGACAATTAGCCATTGCATATACTTTTATCTTCCTCTCTTGCCTGAGACAGAACTAGCTGTTGTGAGGGTGCTCCTCAGGTCCTCCTCTGACATACTAGGCTGCATAATAACATGAGGTCAAATAGAAACCTACACATACCACTGCATGTTAATGATGCACCTGAAACTATTTGAGAGGATATTTGCCCAAAATGTGGCAACTGAGGGGGCTGAAAATCAGCAACCATATTAAGCAGTCAGGGAAAAACCACAAAGATATTTTTCAGTAAAATAGTCAGCCTAAAGAGAGGTCTAGGAGAAGCACAAGGGTTGCAGTGGCAGAAGGGATGGTGCTGAGCAGATGCTCTCAGAGCCCGGTTTGATGCCACACACATCACAAGGTGGTGTCCTGGCTTCTGCCCTCCCAGGGGTGCCCTGAGCAGCCTCTCCTACTCTCTGCCTGGTCCAGGTGCTGGGGGATGAAAAAGGACCCGTGCCAGGATGGTGGCTGGGAGCTCTCATGGCAGCTCCACCCCAGGAGGGTTGGCAGCCAGGGATCTCAGGAGGGGTGAGCCCCCATCACCTGGGGGCTTATCCAGAGGAACTGCAGAGGATTGCAGGGATTAGTAACAGAGGGGTGCTCAGAGATCAAGGATGTTTATCAATCAGCATTTTCTGAAGGGGTCATGACGTATGGTTTATGAGTTGCATCACCGACACTGATCTCTGTATCTCATTGATTGCCAGTTAATTATATGTCATTAATAAATCAATAAACCACTTCAGTCCCGATTCAGCCTAACAGCATGAAATTACAATCTTTCCCCTGTGAAAGCTCATGATTTAGGGGCAAGAAATGGATTCCCTAATGTTTTATAACATTACATTTTAAGGTGCACTATAGATATTTATTCCAGAAGAACTGAGTCTTTATAGCCAACAAAGTTTTGCTCAGTTTTTACCACTGCAATTCAGAACATGATGCCATATGCCTGTGGATTTGAAGCTTCTAATTAATGTTAGCTTTAGTATTTTGGAAAGGGGCTCAACTAACTCTATAATGAGAGTATCAGAGTTAAAGCAACAGGTATGACAGTACAGAGATTTCTCTTGCTGGTTTTTTTGGTTTTTTTTTAATTCACTTTTGGTCAGATCCTTTGCCAATTTTTTCCTCACTTTTTCTTTTGCTGCATCTATCTAATTTTGGAAATAGAAAGTGAAGTATGCTTTTAAGCAGATTGTGTTTGCCCTTTACAGAATTTTTTCCTTCATTTCCGTGAACTCTCCAGATTACATAGCTCTTGATCTTTTGCAGTCACTTGAACAGCAGGTGGGAAAACCGGCTAATCTTAGAGACATGTTTTAGAGACTGCACAAAGGTAAAGATGCTGTTTAGACATACCTTTTTATATCATTAAAAAAATGCTATATACAAGGTCTTAATAAAAAATGCTGTCATAAAAAGCCTCACATGCATATACATACAAAGGGAGGGGTTTAGTTTAAAAATGCAACAGGAAAAATATTTTATTGAAAGGACAAAAGTTTATGAATTAAATCTTATGTATTCTCAAGATTTCTGCAAGAAAATTACTGCCTCACTTGATACAAAACAAACTATATAATGAAATCTGTTAGGAGACATCACCAAGTGGTTCTATTCTGCTGCATAAGAATCTTTTAATGTTTTTTGCATTAAAACATTTGAATCATATTGAAGTTAAACCTAGGGGCTGTTATGAAATAATTTTTCTGGGAAAGTAAGTGGGTCTGATTGCAGATATTTATTTTTTGTATATTTTAAAAAATCCATTTTACAAATAACTTGATTTCAGTCCTATAGTTTTTTTCTTTCATGAAGGAATGCTGTGAATATTCTATATATTGTGAGTCTGGATAGTTTCTGAAGCATGCAAAATGCAGGCATCATAAAAGGTGATTGAGAGCAATTTGAAAAAATAATTGGCTTGAACCAGGCTGAAAGATCCCTCAGGGAGAGCCACGTCCCTTGCCTTAGGGCTCATGTAAATCTGAGGGGGACATTGATTAAATGTCTCTCAAGAACAGGATTGAAAGTTTTCTTCACATGTCTGTATTCCATGTAGGATCACACAGGTACAGGCAAACATCAGCATGGTGACACCCAGAGCTGTTTTGTTCCGGATAAATGCACACTAGCTCCTTTAATAAAGCCACATGTCTTCCACATAAAAGCCAACTGGAACATCCTTTTTCATGCGCAAAGGGTACCAAACATGAGGGATGATCTCTTGGTATGTCAGATTAAACATGCACCTCTCCATGCACATGTAGACTTACCCCTTGGTTTAAAATAAGTAAATCAATTAATAAATAAATTTAAAAGTTATTCTGATACATCATTGTGTTGGGTTGTGGTTTTGGGGCTTGGTTTGGATTTAGTGGTTTTTTTATTTTATTTTAATGCTTCCTAGATTAAAAAAAAAAAAAAAAA
>VZTJ01006079.1:257502-340552 GCA_013397795.1 Orthonyx spaldingii
AAAAAAAAAAAAAAAAGTTGATTCTTAGTCCTCAGCCTGTCAAAACATAGTGCAAGAAATTCTTACAACTTGTTAACTCTAATGCAAGGTTCACCTGAAGTAAATTGTAAATAAGTAGGGATATTCTTCAGCAATTCTGTTACAGTCCTTTCTACGCTAGTGCTGTAGAATTAATGATATAAGGAGAATACAGATTTCCTGCAACTAAACTAAAATTAGATGTACTGAATACATAACCAGCGGGCATCAGTAGCCTACACGATGAATCTGAATAGAAACAAAGTTTCAGGCTACAGCTCTGCCTGGGAAATCAGATACAAAATGTAACAGTTAGAGTTTCTTAAGAAATCTTATGTCAATACTAGTGTACAAATACAGGGAATCTGAAATATTCAGTTAAATTCTGATTATTGACCAGGAACATGAATGTGACAATTGACCCTGAAGTTGAAAGTTTCTTGCCATAAGCTGAATTTGCTCAAGTATCCCATTTTAGTCCCATGCCAATATACCACTTCTGTTATAGTCTGAAAGAAGAATTATAAAGGAAGCAAATAATCAAAAGCTGACAGCAAAACTGAGAAAAACAAATAAGACATTTAACAAATTACCCACACATTTTCAAATTCTTACAGACATAAAATCTTAAATTCAATCTTATTTTACTGTACTTTCATGCAATTATGCTATAAAATACTGCCTCCGCTACTGCTACATCATATTGTGATTTTAAAAGATGAAGCCCTGGTTTGATTGTGTTTCAAGAACTGAATATGCAGAAAAATGCTTGGCTAAAGAAAGACAAAAGTGCTGTTATATAAACATTAAACTATTTTTTGCTTACTTCCCTGCTGTAGCACTGGTATCAGAGATACTGTTTATTTCCCATCCACTTGAAACTTGTTAACCTGTAGTCTTTCTTTTGAAGTAGGATACTTTTTATTTGTGGATACCATTAAAACACTGAAGTGTAAATAAGTGGCTTCTGTCATAGAGAGCATTTTGAAACTTTGTTCTGAGATATTTTCATGGAAATTATAAATCCCTTTGCTCCCTAGACTGTGAGAATATGTACCTTCAGAACCAGAACATGTCAAATGCCTGTGAAGGGCTGGGACTCATTTCAGAAATCTGGTAAGGGATTCTGGCTTTTCAAACTGGTTTCCTCCAGCTGAACAGTTTTTGCTGTTCAGAAAATTGAAAACAATCCTTTGCAAAGTTTGAAAAATTACTGGTTTTGAAAAAACACCTTACTCTGAGAGATTTTTGAGACTTGCAATAAATAATGATCATAATTTATTTTAAGCACTGCCATTTTCTTAGTATTTCAGTAAGAATGGGAAATTTATGAGAAGGCCAATTATATAAGTATGTGCATTTCAGTTGGCTGAATACTGTTAAAAAGCTGTCTCTTCTCTATATAACATTACAAAAACATACAGCTGGTTTAGGTTCTGGAAAGCCAAACAGCAAACAAAATTTTAAAGTTGAAAAAAGAAAAATTGAGACATGATGTAGACACTAGCATCCTTGAGTACCTGAAATTGATTTCTTCATTTTTTTGTTTGTTTTTTGTTATTAAGAAGATTGTCTGGAAAATGAAGACAACTATAAGGAGCAATTTGATGACAGCTTTGAGGCCACTTGTATGTGCAGGTATGCCTGGCACATACATATGATACAGATGAAACACTCGGAGCTAAAAGTTGTTGTACATGCCCATATTCTGAATACATTGCTGAAAGTGTTAAGTGTCTGTCGGTTGACCAGACCTATAATAATCATCTGGCCTGCCTTTTTCTTTTTTTTTTTATACATATATATCAAACGGCCTGCTGATTCTCCTACAAGACCTCTTTCCTGTTGTTAAGGAGAGATGCTACTTGTCTCACACTACAGCGTGACTGTAACTGCATTGCAGCAGTAGTGAGAGCAACGGGCGCAAAGGTATGTACATTTCTCTACTTATTTGTTTAGCTATTTCTGCCAAAGTCACGTTTCTACCCCTTTGTTAAAGGTCAGGTTTCAATACAAGGGCTCTACTATCCTACTGTCCATCATAGTTAATAATAAAGCAGATAAACAAGTCAAAATGCCTGCAGTATAAATGTGCAAACATTGATTTCCATTTTCTTGTCCTAAACACACATCTTCTTGTGTTCCTTTGCTGTATTCTTTTATCGTACATCAATTCTTTCAGCCTCATGGCCAGCAACCCAGTAAAAAATACAAGGTTTTCAGTTAATCAGTTAGTTACTCTACATAATTTTAATGTCTCTATTTTAAAAAATATTTTTTCAAGTAAACTGTACACTAATATTTTCTATAATTTAGGCTGAAAATCTCCTTTAAAAGAAATTCTTTTAGACTGATTTTTCTTTACTAAATGTGTTTACCATCATAAACTCTACACAGTCTAGAATGAAAGAATAACCAGATGGCAGATATCTACTTTTCTAGGTTATTTTACCATTAACTCTACACAGCCTAGAATGAAAGAATAACCAGATGGCAGATATCTACTTTTCTAGGTTATTTTACCATGTTCCCTGTTGTAGTTGTCTAAATACTACTGTAAGGATTGTTCATAGCAGTGTTAATAGTCAAGCCCTTCTGGCCTTGCTTACTTAGGGTGTCAAACAAGAAAAAACACATATACTACTTACACTGATGTGCTGACTATGTCAGTGGACAAGAAAAGGGCTACAGATGTCATTTATCTGGACTTCTGTAAAATCTTTGACACAATTCCCCACAACAGCCTTCTCTCTTAACCGGAGAGAGATGGATTCAATGGGTAGACTGGTGAAAAAGGAATTGGTTGGATAGTTGTCCCCAGAGTGCAGTGGTCAATGGCTAAGAGTTCCAATGGACATTAGTGACAAGTGGTCTGTACTGGGTCCAGTGTTATTTAATATCTCCAGCAATGACACAGACATCAGGATCAGGTACACCCTCACCAGATCTTCAGGTGACACCAAGCTCAGTGTTGCAGTTGAAACACCTGAAGGATGGGATACCATCCAGAGGGACCTGGGAAAGCTTGACAAGCGAGTCCATAGGAATCTCATGAGGTTTAACAAGACCAAGTGCAAGGTGCTGCACCTGGGTCACAGCAACCTCAGGTACCAACACAGGCTGGAGATGAACAGATGGAGAGCAGCCCTGGGGAGAAGGACGTGGGGGTGCTGGTGGGGGAGAGGCTGGACATGACCCAGCCATGAGCACTCCCAGCCCAGAAAGCCAAACATGTCCTGGGCTGCATCCAAAGCAGCGTGGGCAGCAGGGCCAGCGAGGGGATTCTGCCCCTCTGCTCTGCTCTGGTGAGATCCCACCTGGAACACTGCATGCAGCTCTGGGGTCCCAGCACAGGAAGGACATGGACCCGTTGGAGTGAGTCCAGAGGAGGAACACCAAGATGATCAGAGGGATGGAGCACCTCTCCTGTAAGGAAAGTCTGAGAGAACTGGGATTGGTCACCCTTTAAGAGAAGATTTTGGGGTGGCCTAACTGTGGCCTTCCAGTACCTGACAGAGCCTACAAGAGAGATGCAGAGATACTTTTTACAAGAGCATGTAGTGACAGGACAAGGGGGAATAGATTCAAACAGAAAAACAGTAGGTTAAGATTAGATAATGAAAACAATTCTTTACTGTGAGAGTGGTGAGGCAGTGGAAGTGGTTGCCTGGAAAAGCTGTGGATGCCCTGTCCCTGGAAATATTCCAGGTCAGGCTTGGGGGCTCTGAGAAACCTGGTGTAGAGAAAGATGTCTCTGTCCATGGCAGTGAGATTGGAAGTAGATGACCTTTAAAGTGCCTTGAAACCCAAACCATGATTCTATGATTCTCCCTATCCACTCTTTAGCCCAACCCCTGGAAAAAGCTCCCTTTGCCTAAAGATACAGTAAGCATTCCTGTCTTTTGAAAGGTCAGAATTCAACTTCTGACCACACAGAAACAAATGTGCAATCTTGGATTTTTGTCTTTGCAAACACACAGAAGTTTTTCTGAGTCATATAGTATTACATACCAAGGAATTTGCTCCTGAGTTTTGAAAACCTAGATTTGACAACTTATACGAAAGGTACATATGAGAAAAGGCACTTAACTCAGCTCCTTTTCTTGTTGAAACTCTATTCTAAAATATACCAAGTCTCCATATATTTAAAAAATGCTTAAATAGTTAGAGACTCTGGTGCCATCTCAACTTTAAATAACGAGAGAAGCATATACCTACCATGTTAGATCATGCTCAAGAAAAGAGGCAATTCTTGTGCAAAACCAAGGCATATCTCTTATTTTAGACAGAAAAAGTAGTTGTTTGTCAGAGGGGCTGACATTCAGAAGTGAAAAGTAACTTTCTTGCAGCATGGGCATCCAATGTCTACCAACCACTGAGGAGACTAAATGTTATATGAGTATCATGCAAACACCTACTGCATTTCAAAATAAGGGAGAATTAAGAAAAAGAACAAATAAAAGAAAGATAAAGAAGCAAACAAATACCACTCTCCAAAAAAAAACCCCACATACCTAACATTTTCAGTGTGTTTGAAAAAAAATTCTAAGTCAGTCTTTCCCATAACATTTCAACATTTCCCTTTTCATCAGCAAAAGAATTTTTACAAATCCTTTTTGAAATGAAAAGAAATTGAGCTACTAACTCTGGAGGCCCATAAATACTCTAATTGAATCCTAGAACTGCCTAACCCTAAACAAAGACCAGTATGATGGGAGTCTAGGAAGAAGGAAATTGTTTCCTTAAACGTATTTTGCCTTCCACACTGGTGTAGATATTCTGTTCTTTGCCTAGCAATGATCCACAGATATTTTTAATAATAAACTAATATATGGACTATTCCAAACAATGGAGACAAGAAACACAAACTTTTTTAAATATTGCAAAGACAAGCCCAAGACTTTTTATTGTTCATTCTCTGTACTTCTTCTAATCCAAGTTTTCCAGAGAGCTAAATATTACATGTAGACTGACTTGACCTTTGGAGCAATGGGCCTCTTAGGTACTTCTGATGTAGCACGCCTCTCAGTATGAGGGAAAAAATATCACACTTGCAACATTACTGAGAACTAAATGGATATAATTAGTTAATTTACAGACCTGGTACGCAGATTGTACTTCATGGCAGCCAAACCTAGATCCAGTTGAACTCCTAACAGTGTTCAGAAAACATGATTAAATATATGATTTTCCTTTCTCAAGTACCTCAGAAATGCTGGTTTCTATGAAAGCTATAAATTTTGTAATACTGCATAAAACAGAACAATACTGATTCTGCTGCCCATGAGGGAATATCATTCTATCATCTAGGCTCTTCCTTTAAGATACAATTTATTATCCATGGAAAAAAAGATGACAGTATAGTAGTCTACATAGTAGGGATACCTATTTGCACTCCAAACAAACAGTAGAAGATCACTAGACAGTTTCTCTCCAATAATAACCAAGACTTTTGTTAAGTATTAGCTATTCACTTCCAAAGTAGGTCTGATCTATGAATTAAGCCTATGGGTCTTGAAAAGACAAGTCATTATGTGACAAGTAGGATAAACTTACTTTAGAAGCTAGTGTTGCTATTTCAGGGTGAAAGTATTCACTGTAAGCAGTTCATGACTTTTTCAGTTTGTCAGAATAAAAGGTTTTTCAGCTAGCACTTGGATTTATTCATACAGTTGAAGAAAAAAAATTATTGGAAGCTTAGTCTGTTCTCTTCTGTAGATTGTTCCAAGCATTTCCAGGAAAATTGAAGTAGTCCTAGCTTTCCCTCTTGCCTTTGCCATTCCATATTTAGCTTCTCTTTGGGAAAAAAAAAAAATAAGACATTGGTTTTAAAATATTCCTTCAAAATATGAAAAAAACACAGTACAGAACTTGTCAGCATCTTTTATATGGATGCATCAATCCACTAAATCTTAACTTAGAAACATCCAAACCTCCCCTTAACCTCTCCCTGTGGATGTTGGCAAGTTAGGTTCTGGTTAACTTTGCACAGCTCTAGAATAGCAACAAAGCTATGTTTTTATGTGTCTATGTATTTCAGAAATTGTTTTGCTCATACGACAGTCCATAAACTGTAATTAACATGTACAACTGAAAAAGAGGAAACCCAGACTCCTTGATGATATATTATTTTGTGGTTTCATGTATTAGGGTGTTTTATTTATTGATTCCTTTTCATCAAAATGTTGTTGACTCAAGTAGTCTAAATAGGATTTGTCTCAGTGTACCTGAGAAAAAAAGTTAATTGTGTTTTAGTTTTACTGCTTAGACCTTCTATATTTCTGGTGGTATTTTGAGATACCCTTGAGCTCTCTAGGACCTTGTTATAAACAAAACATTGCATTTTAAGTACATATTAAGAGCCAAAAAATTAAAGAAGGGAAATTTAAAATTTCCTTTTTTAGAAGAGAGTAATTGCTGTTGAATTCAGCAACTTAATGATCTTTGAATGAAACAGAAGATTGCTGGAATATTACTAACACTATGTCTGTACTACTTCAAAGGTCATCCCATTTGCTTTCAGCTACACCTAGCATTTAAACAAAAGAGCATGAGAAAACAATAGTGAAGGTCTAAATGACCCAAAAGGAATTTAATTTTGAAGTTTGCTACAGCTGAGCCCATTGTCAGAGATCACAGAATAACAGAATCAATTAAGACTGGAAAAGACCTCTGAGATCATTGGATCTAACCTTTGACCAAACACCACCATGTCAACCAGACCATGGCACTAAGTGCCACAAGCAGACTTTCCTTAAACACTTTCAGAGACAGTGACTCCACCACCCCTCTGGGCAGCCGATTCCAATGCCCAATCACCCTTTCTATGAAAAAGTATTCCTGAAGTCTAACCTGAACCTCCCCTGGCACAGCTTTAGACTATGTTTTTGTCCTGTCACTGGTTGCCTGAGAGAAGAGGCCAACCCCCACCTGGCTACACTCTCCTTTCAGATGATTGTAAACAGTGATAAGGTCACCCCTGAACCTCCTTTTTTCCAGACTAAACACCCCCAGCTTCCTCAGTTACTCCCCACAAGACTTATCCTCTAGACCCTTTCCCAGCTCCATTACCCTTCTCTGGACATGCTCCAGGCCCTCAATGTCTTTCTTGTAATGAGGGATCCAGAACAGCACACAGCACTCAAGGTGTGGCCTCACCAGTGCCGAGTACAGGGGGACAATGACTCCCCTGGTCCTGCTGGCCACACTATTGCTGATACAGGCCAGGATGCCATTGGTCTTCTTGATATTTTGGTCACAGCTGTCTCATGTTCAGCTGCTGCTGACCAGCATCCCCAGGTCTTTTCCACAAAACAACTTTCCTACCACTTTGCTCCCAGCATGTAAATCTGCCTGGGGTTGTTGTGACCCAGGAGCAGGACGTGGTATTTGGATTTGTTGAACCTCATCTAATTGGTCTCAGCCCATCAATTCAGCCTGTCCAGATCCTTCTGAAGATTCTTCCTACCCTCCAGCAGATCAACACTCCTGCCCAACGTGATGTCAGCTGCAAACACCGGGCACTTCAACCCAGCTGAATAAAATTCAAACTGAATGAATAAAATACCCATCTTAGTTATCCTATGCTCAAGCTGATTAGTGATGTGGTTATGTACAACAACATGCTTGTGATTACATTTTTTGTTGTTGCATATAGTGCACAAATGATTAATATTATAAAAGATACCACACTAACCGATGCCACTGAAAATGCAAATGTACTTGGGCATCTGCCAGTACCAGCAAGCATTCAGGGTAAAAGACTATCAACTGAACACAAGGTGAAGGGTTTATGTTTCCAATATATTTCAAAATCGATTACAGTGAGCTAATTATTATATGATGCTTTGAAGTTTGCTCTTGAAAAATGCAAATTCCTCTTAGGACCTAATAAGTAACAAATACTACAATACCTACTTTATATACATAGTGTAGAGGCATTAGCAAGGCAGACTGCAATAAAATCAGGGATCTTGAATTTTATTAGCTATTTTAATGCAAGTAAAATGTAGAGAGTATTTAAAGTTTCGCTAATGCAGTAACACTTTATTGTTGTTATTATTGATGATGGCAGTGATGACATTAACACGATGACCTCTTTACCCAGTGAAGTTGTATTTTTGCTACTGTCACTACAATAAATAAATCATTGTCTAAAGCCAAAACCTGATCTTGAACACAAATTTTTCTGCCAATTCTAACCTCTTGATAAGTACATACACACATGAAGTATAAGTGTTAAAAAAATATATTTTAATCATAAATGTATTTATGGTCATATTTTATGTTTTTTTGTTATTCATAATCTAAAGGGATTATGAATCATCAGGGAGCTGAAAACTTGAAAGAACAATTTTGTCAACAATTAAACACCTAGAAGCAAGATACTCCTCGAAGTTTTTTCAGCTATCTAAGTTGAACACTGTCTTTCTTTTCAACATTGAAATCTCCACAGCGTATTTATCCAATCTGTAAGACTGCCTTGAAGTACATCTCCCGGGTGAGGACAGTTCTGGATTTATTTCACACTCAAGAATCACCCTTATTAATAAATGAGATGTGATGCTCAAATCTGTATTTGCTGCACCCTTGGCACGTGAGGGACAAATCTCTTACCAGCCAGCTATGTCATCCTTTAGAAACAGGTCAGTGAAAGGGTAGCAATGGAAAGCATTGAAGCTGCTCAATTTCTAATACTGAGCAGCACAGCATTTAAAGGCAATATAAAACCAATTGCAAAACAGTGACAGGATACAAACACACAAATTTCATATTTCACTGAAAGTCAGGTCCCTCTTTCACAAAAAGTCCCCCTTTTGCACTTTGAGCACAGTTGCATGTCTTCAGCAAGTGATGCAGACAGCATCTGGGGCTATGGCACTCTCTCTAGAGAGGCTTTAAATCCCATATCTGGAAAATAACTAATTTCCTGAGCTCTGTAATGCAAGACTATCATATAACAGAAATGAACATATCCTCCCTTTTCAGACTGTGAGTTTTTGAAAGCAAGTTTAAACATGGAAAGGATTTCAGGTTCTTGTTGTAGAATAGACAAAAAATCTATAACACTCCCTTGCTCCATACTTTTCCTGTTGGCTGTCTCCAGACAGAAAAATGCCAACAGCACTGGATTTGCTTAGCAGTTATTTCAAAATCTGTTAGAGCGTGCCTAATATACTTGGCATTATTCTACAGAGAGCTTTAGCACTTCACTCCAGACCTTCACGACAGGAACAAGATACTTCAAAGTTCAGCTCTTCTACATCTGCTGTTTCTGCAACTTACTGTGCAAATTACTTAAGATTACATGGAAAATATGAGGCTGAATTTTACATTTAAACTCTAATTCTCAAACCAGTCCCTTAACCATAAGTCAGTTCTACCCACATAAAGATACAGATTGACAAATAAAAATATGGAACTAGTCTAAATCAGTCAGTTTCTGCTTTAAGCACAGGTAAAAAACAATTATATTTTCCATGTAGCTGTCACTCGCATACCTAGAAATAACAGCATACAGAACAAAAGCATTAAAACACTGCAATGGTTATTTTTAATGAAAAGTAAATAAAAATATCTCTAGTTCATAGACTGATACTAGAGACCAGGATTTAACATGTAGAGCCCCCCAGATGCCAGCTGGATTTGTATAGGCACAAAAGAAAAAAGAAGAATTACAATAAAGGGTACTGACTGGAGAGATAAAACAATGTTTCCTGCACTGTGGTCCAGGGAGCACAATCAGCAATTTGTAAAGCCAGTTCTGCCACACCAAGGAGGCATCTGTCAGTCTGCAAGCAGGGATATGTTACACAGCAATAGTCAGGCCACAATTCTGTCATGCAACCCAGAGTATTTCTTCAATTAGCTAAACAATGTAAGTCAGGCACAAGCACTGCACTAAAAACTGCATGGCTGCATCCTTGCTGTCAAGCTTGCTTCAGTGCTTGTTCTGACACATGCAGGGATCAACAGTTAAAGTGAGAGTCAGAGAAGAGGTTCAGGAGGACAAAGTATTTTCAGTTGCCCAGCATTTACTATCAGATAAGCTGGAAGAGCACACCTTGCACCTCTAGCCCACAAAACAGGCTAGATGGAGCATGAGTTATTGCTCCTTCCTCTCTATAGCCAAACTGTAGAGCCAAATACATCATATCAGGTCAGCAGGGTCTATCCGTTTTGTGCAGGAAGTCGGCAAGGAAGCAGGCAGTACACAAAGAAACACCTCTTCCAAGCCTGGGAGGCTGCAGGGAGGCCCCTTGCACTCCAGGATTGCAGAGTTTATCAATGAATTAAAGGACTTCCACCAAGTTTCCAGGGAAGCAGGAATAGAAGTCTGTAAAAGTTTCCCTGCCCTAAGTCCTCCCACAGATTTTCTCACTCACAGGTCAGCCCAACACCCATACAGACACACCAGTGTGTTTTGCAGCTCCCTACCTCAACAATACCCCTTTCTGGCAAGAAGAATGGAAACCACCTCTTCCTCTGACTATGGCATAAAATTTTAATTTCATCACTCATTTTTCTGATGCAAGTTGTGATCAAGTGTTTGTAAAGCAT
Source organism: Orthonyx spaldingii (assembly GCA_013397795.1). NCBI lineage: Eukaryota > Metazoa > Chordata > Aves > Passeriformes > Orthonychidae > Orthonyx > Orthonyx spaldingii. The sequence goes on from VZTJ01006079.1 coordinate 268,081, forward strand.
TCTACTGCTGTACTTCACCATTTAAGTCACACAGAGACTGAAAGAAAGTTCACTGAATGAGATGGCAACCAGAAAGCAGTTGAAGTTTCGCTGCTATTTTGAGGACACAAAACAAGACACCATTTCTCAACACATCATGAATTTTCCAATATTTGGATCTACAGTTACTTGGCAGCAAGAAGATAGTGTCTTTTCTTTAACGGCAGTTGATCTTTGAAATATTACAAAAAAAGGAAGCTAAGTCTAATTACCCACTTGACCCTAAATTTAGGTCTGAGCTTTGAAATCTATGTTTAAAGATTTGTGTTTAGACCCATTTACCTGAGTGTTGTTTTTCCTTTAAAGCAAGTGATAAATGTGCACATGTATGTCTCTGTCCGGAAGGTATATATCTATATAAATACCCACATAGAGTGAGAGTCACTGAATGTTTTGGGGCAGTGAGGGTTGCACATAGGCATTTGTGCATGTGCGAAAGGTCCATGTTTGAGGCCCAGGGTTGGGAACAAATGGTGGACTCCAAAAGAATCCACATTTGATTATTCCTCCAGAGACCATGAGTGATCTGATTTGTGTTGATTATTTTTTCCATTTTTTTCCTTGTCATACAGTAAAATTTCTTACCTGTTCTCACCACTATCTCTGATCTTTGGATTTCACCAGTTGTTTTCATGGTTGATAAAAAGATGTGACAGCCCAAACTTGACAGGTTTCTTGATCACTCTTGAAGTTCCATCCTGCAGATAGGATCTCCAGAAGAGTGTTCTTTGAAAAGATATCCAAAGAAGTTCAGCCTACTAGGGAACATTATTTAAGATGGAAACAGTCTTGAATACATTTCTCTGTGCATTGGTACTCTTCACTAGATAAGTGTCCAAAGCAAAGAATCCTCTTTTCTTTGCTGCTCTTTGGAATTTAGGGAGGAAGCAAGTAGATAGATAAAGGTCATCTCTAGCTTCCAGGGAAAAGAAGAAAAGCTTTTAAGAAGCATTTTTTAAAGAAAAAGCATTTAAAAGTTTTTCATTATTTTATGTGCATAGGTGTTCTTTGGTTAAACCTCTTTTTAAATTTATAGTTTTACGTTGTGGTTCTACTTGGATCAAAAAATAATAACTATCAGGATCTTGCTCTTATATCACTTAGGGCTCCACATACATATACCAAGATAGAAAGTTCACTTCTTAGTTGATGTTTTCTTCTTAGCATTAGGGTATCAGAGTCTCTCATCTGTATGGGCACAGCATTGTCCCTATTAATTAACATGGTTAAGGATGACTTGTCAAGGTGGTTACAAGCTCCCTATCTCATTACTTAGCCAGCCCCATTCTCTAAAGAATAATAATTATCTCCTATTTACTATACATTTTACAACTGTTAAACATGGCTTTCAAAAAGATATTAGAAAAGAGCAGTATTTTCAGCTTATATCTTGAAAACAAATGATCAAAAATTCCGAAACTGCTTAACATGTTGAAGTCAAAAAATCCAAGCATTGTCAGATCTGATCTGAAATGGAATAACTTAGTATGTCAGCAACAAATAATGTGGAATTGGTTGATATCTATGTAGAATTATGTTCCTGCCAAGAAAAAGATAAAATTTATATATTCCTTTTCTACAAGGCAACCACCCTTCTTATTAGCTGCTGATATTTTATTCTCTGCAGTCTACCTTTAAGAGTAGTATGTAAACAGTCCTTTCTGTTGTTGTTGGGTTTGGGGGTTTCTTTGTTTCCACTAAGTAAAATCCAAACTCATTCTCTTTTGCTGACCTACAGTATTTGAGTAGGAAAATATGGGAATGGTGTAAATTATATCCAACATCTGATTTACACATTTAGCCTCACAGACTTTCTTATGGGTGCAAGTGTCAGTGAAGCAGAAAAGAGGGTAGTGGTTGGTGGCTGAAAGACCAGGTGGAGATCAGTGAGTTTCTCAGGGCTTTGTACGGGGATCCACACTGTTTATTATCTTGACTGATGAGCTAGACAGCAGGATTGAGTGCACACTCAGGAAGTTTGCAGGAGATACCAAGCTAAGTGGTGTGGTTGACGTGTCTCAGGAGTGGGATGTCATCCAGAGGGACCTGGAAAAGCTTGAGACTTAGGTCTATGGGGATCTCATGAGGTTTAACAAGACTGAGTGCAAGGTGTTGCAACTCGCCTATGGCAACCATTGGGAACAGCAGAGGCTGGGGATGAACAGATCAAGAACAGCCCTAAGGAGAAGAACTTGGGGTGCTGGTGGCTGAGAGGCTGGACATGACCCAGCCATGAGCACTCCCAGCCCAGAAAGCCAAACGTGTCTTGGGCTGCATCGAAAGAAGTGTCATGAGGCAGATGATTCTCCTCCTGTGCTCCACTCTGGTGAGATATCAACTGAAGTGTTGCACCCAGCTGTGGTGCCCTCAACATAAGGAAGAACATGAACCTCTTGGAGTAAGTCCAGAGGAGGCCCAGAAGAAGCATTTGAGGGGGAGCCTGGAACAGAAAATTCACTGGGGAGATCTTACAGCAGTCTTCCAGCACCTAAAGAAAGCCTATAAGAAAACTGGGGACAGAATTTCAGTAGTGTCTACAGCAATACAACAAAGGGTAGTGGTTTTAAAGTGTCAGACCAGTGGATTCAGCCTAGATATAAGGAAGAAATATTTTGTTATGTGTGTGGTAAAACACTGGAACCAGCTGACCAGAGAGGTGGCATATTCCCATCCTTGGAAACATTCAAGGTCAAATTGGACAGGCTTTGAGCAACTTGGTCTAGTTGAAAAATTCCCTGTTCATTGTAGGGCAGGTTGGACTAGATGATCTTTAAAGGTCCCTTCCAACCCAAACTATTCTAAAATTCTAGCATTCTATCATTCTATGACAGCGTCCGAAAAATTCAGTTTTGGGTATTAATTGTGTTCTCTTGTACTTTTTTTTTACCCAGATATGACCACCACTTTCTATTCAAAAATATAATTAAGCATTTTAGGCAGAACTCATGCAAGTGTTCCTCACATCACACCATCTCTCTGAAACTGGCTAACTTCTACACATAAAGATATGGTACACATTACTCTGGCTGACATAACATGATATATTTTTTTGTCACAAAAGCATGCAAGTTCTTGGCAAAAATTCCAATTACTAATATCACCTTTACCCTATTTTACTCTCCAATTAAGTATTGAAGCGAAATACATTTCCCTTAATCTTTCCGGAAACATTTTGCTTATAAAGATGAACATTTAACAAGGTCCTTGTTGTCTGAAAAAACGACATTAGAAAAGAAGCAATTATGTAATTTTAACTCTATCTAATTGTGACCTCCATTTTGCTCTAAAGCTGCACATCTGTATAGCATTAGCCAAAGAAAGCAGAAGAAATTAACTTATGAAAAATTACTTTTATGTCTTTTGACCAGAAAAATATATCAGGTAAAATTGACAAGGTCTCATTTAAATTATTTTCTGCTCTCCTCCTTGATTAGGACTCTGGAATGAACATTCTGACTCTGAAACAACTCTTGGCACCATAATTAGGAAGTTTTTCCTGTGCCCTTCCTTGCAGCAGTATGCTTGCATTGTCCGCTTCTAACAAACTGAATGTCAAGCCTCCAAAAGACCTTCATCCATCAACGTCCTTGCCTTCTAGGTATCACAAGCTCCTGAAGTTAAGAAAAGTATTCTCTGTAGGTACTAGGAGAGGTTCACCAGCACTGCAAGAACAAGAATGTAGGCAGCTATGAGTTTCTCTGCTGGAAAGAAGTCTGCAAGTGTGAGGTTTTATTCTTTTAAACAGGAAACTATACTTTTCTCATGTATCATGTGTGGATTTCTACACTTTTTTTCAGTGAAATCTTCCTAGAGGTCGCTTCACATGCAAAGATGCAAGAGTAGAAAAACTTGAATGCATAATAGGTTCTGAGTCGTAGCATAGTAATTTGAATTTAGTGATCCTTTGCCTATAACACTTTTGAATTGGAAATCACTGGCTACAGACATCCATTTGACACCATAGAGGCTGTTTTCAGAGCCAATTTGCAGTTCCACAGAAGTCATTGAGTCATTCAGCGCTGTTCAGATCATCGCTGAGTATGTTTCAGGTCTTCCACAAAACATCAGTTACTCTTTTGGCCATACATATGCATACACACTCGTGTGTGCACACACACACACATTTTAATAGCTGTCCAACTCAAATTGCCACGTCTTCAGGACATGTTTTCATTGTTGACAATGATTTCCTTAGTAATGCTTCCTCACCAAATGATACAAAGGGAGACTTATAACATCTTTGAGTGTTTTTTATTTTACTGTTTGATTGTAATGAGATGAATTGAACAAAATCTTCACAAGTACCTGGAACAGCTTCTCTGTGGATCCTAGCTCTTCTGAGGAAATTTTGATAACCCTGGACCTGGATTCATAAACATGACATAAATACTGACAGAAACCTTGGCTGCATTGACCAAGAGGTATGAAGAGGACATGCAGAAAAATTATGACCTTGGATTTATGGAGAGCAACTTGTTCAGGTTAGATGAGATGCTGTGAGAACCTACCCTGAACCTAATTTGTGAAGGGATCAAGGACAGATGATTTGTTTTAAAGACCCACTCTTTAAAAGAAAAGGAGCACGATAGTGTTCCTTTTGGATGACCTATATTTCTTAGGTTTCTCACAGTTCACCTTTACTTTAAGGAAGTAGTAGTTTCTCTAACTTCAAATGAAAGTTTTATTACATGAGATATGCATTATCATTCTAAAACAGTTTAAAAATGCTATTTACTATGACTACATTGTTAGAATTAAAAGGCAATGTTAGTACAGACTTTGTTGGTGCATTAAGATTCTGTTATTCTTTGTTAGAACTCAAACTCATCTTTATATTTTCCCAGGTTTACTTGTGTCAATTCCAGAAATTGCAGGGATGGGACTCTTACCAAATTAAAAAAAAAAACAACAAAAAACTCAACATGCATGAGTAAATAGGTCCACCCCATTTATACCTCCAAAAATGTTAATAATCTAAGAATCACTTGAACTGAAATCGAGAACTTTTCGTATTGTGAAGTACACCAACACTAGTTACAAACAAACACTTCAACCTGCCAAAACCTGTATGGGGAACATAATGTGAGACAAAGACCAAAGAAAGAAACTCAAATGAAATTATATATGCAGAATATTGAAAAGGAGACAAATATTTTTTATTGTATAAGAAACATTCACCCTACAATTTTCTCAGTGAATCTGTATACTAAAGATATTTAATCTGATTTATAATCCCACTTTTGCACAAAATGGTGGGCAAGAAACCTAGAAATAAGTGCATGTTTATAATTAAAAGAAACCAAAACAAAGCAAAAGAATAACACTAAAACCCAAAAATCCAGAAAGCCTCCTGCAAAGAATTTTTTTTCAAAAAATCTGGCCATAACAGTTCTACTTTCAATGTTTATGCCATTTATCTACCACTTGTCTTCTTTTCCCTTTCAGAGACTTGCTATTATTGATGATTTAGTGTATTGTTATTTATAGCTTAAAAATCAAAATAGTTCAAGCACTGAAATCTAAAGCTGCATGAAATATGACTGCTTCAAACCCCTGAGGTTATAATATCATGAGAGATTAATTTGAAAACAAAGACCAGCAAATATTAGAACTTGCCCCAGGAAAAAATAACATTTGCTACCAATTAGTAGCCTTTATTTCAAATATTTGCATAATTTTGCCTACAAGTCAAACTGTGGGTTCCTATAAGATAATGCAAGAGGACTATTTTTCCTTTCTAGGGTAATTCAGTATCCTACTATAAAGGTTTAGAGCTGTCTTCAACAAAACAACTAAGTCTGCTGTTGCCTCCCAAAAAGATACGGATGGACAGCAACTCAACTGGTTTCTTTTGTTTAGGTGCTTCCCCATGACTACCTAGAGAGACTGTGCCATTTCCAGTCTTACTTTCTGTTGCCATCCAGCCATTTACAATTCTGTGATTTTATTAAGCCAGATAGATATTAAAGTATGCAGAAAAAATAAAGAGCAAGTTAGAATCTTCCTGACAAGCTAAATACAAATATTGGTATAATTACTTCCTTCCCTACAAAGAACGAAACTGGAAAAGCACAAAGTCATACTTCCAGACCCAAAAGTCCATCAAGTCCAACCATTAACCCAGCACTGCCATGTCCCCCACTAAACCATATTCCTAAATGTCTTTAAATTCCTCTAGGGGTGATGACAGAAACACTTCCCTGGGCAACCTGTTCCAGTGCTTAGATACATTCAGATGTTTTACATAAAAATTGTAGCCTTATCCATCCCTTTTTTTGCCTTGCTTATGGCACAACATAATAAATACAAATAAGAGGAAACATATGGAAACTGCATATAAAGATAGAAAAAGTAGTGCAAGCATTGTATCACATAGATTTTTTAAAAGCAAACCCTTTAGCATCTCATGTAAAACAATTTACATAGATTCTCAGTTCCCAAGTGCTGTAGAACCAATAACAACTACTCTTTCCTAATTTGCTCTTCTCTTCCCACCATTATAGATTTAAAAAATTCATATTAAGTATTAAATATAGAAAGAAAAAAGGCATACTGCTTGTTAAACTCTGGCAACCACTAGGCATGTTCTTCATATTTCCTGCCATAATACTCTGAAGTTTGTGAGGCTGAGCCAGGATTAGCTGCTCACTGATACACTTCAGTGCTTTTTTGACATGAGACATTACAGCAATTTCTTCAAACTGTTAAGATGGATTGTGCTAGCCCTTAGTATTATGCCATTACATTTAGCTATGTCATTATTCTATTCATAATATTATGATAAGTTACCACAAATGGGATTACAAATAATGATATAGTGAGTTTATTTTTTTCCCTTAGCTTTCTATCTATCCCATACATTTGTACACCAAAATATCTGCTTTACAGAAGACAGCAGGTTTGATTTTATCCAGACCCCATTTCACCTGAAATGCTGCTATGACTAAAGCAGTTTTTATTTTCATCCTACCCTGCTGAAATGCCAGTGACAAGATTTGCTGCTGCCTGAGGTCTCTGCCTGAACTAAAGCTCTTGATCCATGAAAATTAAACTAGCAGTAAGGAGGACATATTTAAACCAATCTGGTAAACACAGAGGTTAGCAGAGGTTGTGATGTATTCCCAGACAGTGCCCTGAGGAAGGGGTTGAAGGAGCCAAGGTATTGCTAACACAAATGTTCTAAATAGCTGCACCCCATCCAGCTGTACCATCAAGCAAGGACTGTGTGGTGGGAGGTGCCACTTTACCAATAGCAATAGGTCAGGTTCCAAGAAAACAGTGACTCAGATCATAGCACCATATGATTCCCCCTAAAGTTGTCTATAGCCTTGCAGGCACAACTAATTCCACACAAGTGGATGGTGATAGAGTTTACCAAAAGGGAGGTCAGAGGAGAGAGAGTTAATTGTTTTCAGCACTACCATACTTCTTTAAGAGCTAGTCATATTTACCACTTCCAAGTTACTGAAATTCACATTTAAAAGAATGTATATCCTAAATGTTGCTGTGTTGGAAAACAGCAAATACATACAATGTTGAAATCTTTTTTTTCAAGCAGTCTACAATGCATGGTGCCTCAAGAAAGAAAGGAATTAACCTCAGCATTTGAATATAATGACTAGCAGCTGCCACAAACAAATATGTATCTAATTTTGTCATTGCAGGCTATGCATACCCTGATATTTTTGCATCCTAACAATCTAATTTTATACAATGGCAGCTGAGAATACATTTTCAGAATGGTAAATATACCTGCATGTCTAATTACCATCAAAATTTTCACAGAACCGTGTACAAGTACAGTAAATAGGCATACAATTTTGAGTATAACTATACGTTTATGTAATTCTGGCAAGCAGAGTGTCATAATTATATAAATATTTTTGTAACAATCACTATTGTTGCAAGGAGCACAACATGAAATAAATAAGAAATAGTCTTTTTTTTTCTCCATGATCAAATTGCTTTTTCCATACTCCCATATATCAGGATGAAGACATTTTTTTAAAACAGGTTACTTATTCAATATATTCAGTTTTCTACATATGTTGTGTGCCTATGCAATTCAAAAGTTTCTCTTTCTGAAAAGTGGGTTATAAATTCTAAACTTATTAGGACCAGTCAGGAAATAATTTGCATAACCCATGATGATTCTTACAGATTTCAAAACACAGAGAAGTTTTTAAGGTTACTGCTTTATTTGAATCAAAGTATTTTGCCAATAGTGAGGTTCATATACATGTTAGTATAAGATGTCAAATGAATTTAAAAGCTCATTTTGTCCATTTTTTTCTTTTCAGAACTTAGTTGTCTTATTAATGAATGCAAAAGTTTCTATAATTTTAATTTTTATTTTTATAAAATAAACTTGACAGTACAAATAAAAATGCTTACATCTAGTTTCCACTTTCCATCTTTTACATTTTAATATGATTTAATGTGTTCTGTTGACTAGCTTAGGATAGATACAGATGCTAAGAATAGGAGACGACCAAGTATAAAGAGCTTTCAATCCCACTTTCATGCAGCATTATGTGAGTAATGTTCCTTTAGCTTCCAGTTTTTAGATATTATTTCAAATCAGTCCGTTCTCGACATTCTTTTCTCAAATCTGAATGAAGCAGTCAATTTGGCTTAAAAAATAGCCAAAACACCTGAATAAAAAGCACTTGAAAAATGATGATTTTAAATCTTAATCCTATAAAAGAAATGGGGGGCTGTTGTTTTTTGGGGTTGGGGTTTTTTTCACTTGAGGATAATGGAAAGAATGAAAATACATATTATACTAAATATCTTTCAAAAAAACCTCCCATTCTCCTTTCATCTGAACCCCAACTAAATATACTGTGTAAAATTAAAGAGCCAAAAACTAAAATGAAGGATAGAGCTTCCACATATTACATATTTCTATGCACGATTTTAGAGTTTTTTCCCTGATTAAAAATTAATGTCCAGGAATTTTATTTTTACTTTTCATTGTCAATTCAATGCATGTTTCATATGCAAACTGAAACAGTACCTTCCAGTATACACACAAAGCAGAAGAAACAGATTCAGTTCCTTTCTCTGATGCTTAATACAGGTCATACATCCTCATAAAAATGTCAGGCTGTAGGATATTGTGCACAGGGCAGAGAAGGAGCTTGGCAGTCTGAACTATTGGACCAATGCAAAGAGCATATTTAAGAAGTTGCCCTACACGGTTCCAAAGGCACTGGGTAATTAGGCCATGAATTTGAGGGTGCTCTATTTTATTTCATGCTTTTAAAACATTAGATTCTTCCTCATGACTAAGCCTGATTTGTTAAATGCTGCACCTCATCACCATTATTAGCCATGTCTAAAACATTGTAAGATGAAGCAGAACTTTGTGTGTGGACTGAGTTATTGTGGGTTGCGGTTTCAAACCTCTGCACTGGGTCTGGCTGGAATAAAGTTATTACTGTAATTTTATTCAGAGCAGTCCACATAATGTTGCATTTTGTATTTGTGGCTTAAAGAATGTTGTGTTTTGCCTGCTCCTGAAAAGATTCTCAAACTCCCAAATCTTTCTCTCCTCGCTTGCCCACAAAAGTCAACAGGCTGGGGGTGGACAAGAGGCTGTGAGGGAACACAGCCAACCCCAAGAGACTAAGAATATATTCCACACCATTTGACATTGTACTCACCAGTAAAATCTGAGGAAAAGAGGAGAAAGGAGCAACATTCAGAGGTACAGCATCTATCTTCCCAAGTAAATGTTGCATGTGTTCAGGCCCTACTTTCCAAGGCATGGCTGGACATCTGGTCCATGATGGGAAGTAGTGAGTGAATTTATCTTTTTGCTTTGGTTACACATGCAGCATTTACTTTCCTTGGTTATCTGTCATTCTCCTGGTCCATGAGATTTTTCACCTTTGTTCTATTTTTCTCTCTGTCTTCTAGGAAAATAGAGTGAGGAAGGGGCTGTGTGGGTGTTTGGGTGCCGTCTGGGGCCAACCCACCAGAGTACCAGGACCAAGCTGGGCTTATGTGTAGCTGTATCAGACATGTTAAGATGCAGAAATATACTCCAGTTAACTTTAAGTACGGATTTAATGGCTTGGAATTCAGCAGCTGGATGAAGATTTCCGCGTTCTTTGTTTTGGACTTAAGATACAATTTAAACACCAAATTGCAACACTCAGAACGCACCTTTCCTTTTGGAGCTGGTTTTAGCAGGGTGGTTCTTGCGCATTTGTCCTACAAGATACAAGGCTCGGAACATTTAACAGTGAAAGAGAGGACAGCACCACAGGAAGGGTGGTGAAACACTGGAACAGGTTGTCTAGAGAGCTGGTAGATGCCCCATCACTGTAAACATTCGAGCTTAGGTTGGACAGGGCTCTGAGCAAACAGATCTAGTTGAAGGTGTCCCTAATCATTGAAGGGGGGCTGACCTTTAAAGGTTGCTTCTAACCCAAACCGCTCTATGATTCTGTAAGGTCAGTCGTATGTTTTGGATGACTAAGCAGGGCCTATGAAGAAGGATGAAATATCTGAGCTTTGTGCTTCACTCAGTTTTCCTTCAACCAAAGGTGGAAGAATTCTCTTCTGATTTATGTTTGAACAAACATAATAGTCACTGATTTGAAACATTGGTGAGGGTGTGGAAACTTGGTATAGTCAGTTATTCAAGCTACTAGAAAAGAAAAGCCATTATAATAAAAATATAGAAGTTAAGGGTGACACAGAAAGAGAAGTCTTGTAAAAAGAAAGGTAGCTTGTTTAATTCTGGTTTTTTTCTCCTGTTTGCCTCTTTTCTCCCTACATTCTCTCTTTTTATTCTTAGCTTTGAGCTAATTTTCCCAAAAATTCAGTAATGTTTAGTTTTACATCTTCCTTTTTTTTTCTTTAAACTGGCAGATTCCACTCACTTTGCACTGGTTTTTGGTTGCATCCCATCATCAGAATCTGTATAAATTGCCTCTCTGTGTCCTTTCTTATGATCTTTATTTTTTGATTTTTTAAAGACATATTCCTTTCCTTTCATATAATGCAATTCTACCTTGCAAAGTATTTTATGGTTCCTGGGGTTGTCAAGGTTAACTACAGTGAAAGTGTTCTGTGTCTCTTTCACATATGATTTTTATTTGTTTGTTTCCTTGGTGTGGAAATCTATCACCATCCATGTTGAGTACTGCAAGAACACAATCTGTGTTCCTGCAGCCCAACATATTTTTTATCAATTATTGGTTTAAAAGGGCTGTATCATATTACCATTTATATGCATATAATTTATGACTCTCAGAAGCAATTAATCAATGGTGAATCATACATGTCTACTCTAGTACTTGGCCAAAGGTCAAGTAACTTTCATGATGCAATTGAGCCATTGTTTTCCTTTATTTTGTTTTTATTTTATATTTTGTATTATTCCTTTATTTTTGTTGTCAGATTTGAACTTTCTCTGTGTCCCCTCTTGGTAACAAAAAACTTTGTATATAGGAAGACTGTACTGATCATTACAAATATATACGTAAGGAGCAGAAATTTCTTTAATTATTTAATTAAAAATTAAACACTTCTTTTTAATAGTTTCTTCCTGTTATAAACAATTAATCTTGTTAGTGCCTCTCTACGGGTAACTAACTTAGTATCATAGATTTCAATCTGTTGCTTTTTCTGTTTTCAGTCACGGGTGATAGAAAAGCAATCCTTAAGATACACATTTGAATAAGCTCTCTTTATCTTAATATACATATATGTTTAAGATTTTTCTTTCATGTTTACTAAATCATATCCTATAATGAAAGAGTGCTATCCCTGGAAAAATTCAAGTCCAGTATTGTACAAGTCATTGAAAGGTCAAGGGGAACTTTTTCCTCCTCTTCAGAAAACAGCAGTCTGGGAAGTTTACGTCAAAAAGCTTCTACGATTTTCTTGTATACATGGTTATTATCGCATGTCATTATGCTGTGAAAGTGGGGCTTGTGTACCATGTGAAGTGACTGCTGCTGTGTAAGCTGTAAGTTGTTTTTCAGCAACTAGGGGTTCTTTTTAACTCCAGCACTCCTTCAACTCTTATATATCAAACCAAATTTAATTTCAAATACTTAAGAAATGTAAATTTTGGAAGCTTTTTGAAATAATAAATTTTGATTTTTCTTTTTCCCATCTACGTAGACAACTAAAAGTTTTAACTACAAGAAAGGAAAATAGTGGGGTTTTTTCTTCATTGTAAGCTTTCCCTCTAAATACTCTGCATTAATTTTTTCACTCACAAAATACACTTCTATAAAATTCATAGAGAAAGGTAAAGTTTGAATAATTGTAATTCAAATCTATTTTGATTTTATCTATATTTTTCCAAGTTTCATTCCTTTATATTGCTTTGTGCATGGCAATATTTTTCATATTAGTAGGTGGGAAGTTATGTGCTTTAAAGTTTTTTAACTTTATTTTTTCAGAGATTTATAACTATTATTTGAAATAAATACCTCCTTTTGTGCTTAATTCTACTTGCTGTCAGAAAAAGAATAGAGGAGGTACATCATATCCTGGTTCAGATCTGGGAATTGAGCCCAAACGGAAGGTGGCTATGAGGAGTTGCCTAATGGCAGGGAAACTTCTCAGCTGTATCTAAAATCTGATGCATTGGGTTTTTTGTAGGAAAACTACCTAGATAAGGGTTAACTAGTTTTACAGACACGTCGTGGTCATCTAAGTAGAAAAATGAACTTGTATAGATCCTTTGGATTTTCCCATTAATACCCAAATTTTTGCTGGTCTGCTGCTCACCCAATGCTAATTCTTGTATCTCAGTAACAGAATGGTCTGCATACATGTCAGTAAATGGATTAATATCCATTTATCCACACAGTAACATTCAATGAAAACTAAATAAGCAAATAAGAGCAGTAAATTAAATTAAAATTAGATTTTAATAATACCAAGCACTAAGAAAGTGTTTCCAGTAAAAATATTGTGTAATATATTTATGTACTTTTGTAATATATGCATACAAAATCTAGGGTAAAACTCTGGCGTGTTCTGCATGTCATACTTTCCTATGATAGTATTACTTGTCAACATCCATATGTTGAAGCAAAATACATCTATGAGCCTATAATGTTGTATCAGTACATGACAGCTTTAGACCAGATCTAAGAATATACCACCATCATACTGGAGTTAGGAAAATGTCGTTTTATTTGATTTCATAGCTAGTTATCAAGACACTGTATTATTTAGATCTTAATGCAGTAAATTCCTCTTATCTGTCTTATGTAATTTTTTTGCTTTCACTATCCTAATACTAAATTTCTTTCTTGCCTTTCCACCCTGCCACAGTTGCTACTACACTGCCCTCCTTGTCTAATTTGTCAGCATAAACTGAAGAACATGTAAATATTCAGGGAATTATAGCTATCCCAAACCTTAAGTCAGCTTTACATTTCCAGGGAATAAAATTTTACACACGTGTCATTTTGAGTAGAAGCACAGTTACTACCATCTTCGATAACACACTGAAAATTTAACTGAGAAGTTGTAGAGCTAAAATGACAAGCTGTTACAGCTGATAATCTTCACTACTCAAGATGTCTCATACTATCCATCAACAGGACAGAGATAAGATGGAGTGTGCAATCAAAAAGATAGGAAATACTGAGTTTCATCATGTTACAGGTGAAATTGCAGTAAATATTCCACAGCACAATCCAAACCTTTTAGTTTTGTAATGGGTTAAACAATTTTTAGTACTTAGACATCATAAAAATTTCAGCAACAGTCTGGCAACATATTTTTTGTGATATACTTGTCCAAGTAACATTTTGAAAACATTTTCAGCACTGTGGTGCCAAATCTGTGTTATGTACAGTTCGCTTTTATTCCCTTTGTCCATTGAGAATGTAAACTTTTTAGCTGTTTCCAGAAAGCGCCTGAACAATGAACAATGTTTGAAATGTAATTATGTTTGTGACTTGGTCTCAGTGGAAAATCAGTTGTAATGGTTTTTCAACAAAAAAATGCTTGTAAAACTGGGAAGGGATATGCATGTGGGAGCAAATAATCCGCCAAGTTCTTATTGGAAATGAAAAGAGCAAGTCAGTTCATTTCTGTATTTGAGTTTTCTGGGACTGTACTGATATGCACAGCCAAGAGGAGAGCTAAAACTATTTGTGACTGGATTATGCTTGCAGCCTGAAAATGAATATATATGGTAAAGCTGAAGAAATAGGAAGGCACAAGGTACCTTCTCAGTCTATCTCTTGCTAAACAGAGACATACCCTATCAACCTCTAACCAAAGGACCATAAGAAAAGTTCACACTTCTGAGAGGTAAAGAAGTTGAACAGCAGATAAGAAGAAGGCAGGACTACACGCCTTCAGTTTCCTTACTCTCAATTTCCACACTGACTAAAATAAATTACTAGGAACAAAAGATAAAGCAGGCTACCCTGGAGGGCACTGATACAAAAGTAACAAATACTGCACTGGGAACTCAAGACCAGATGAACTGATTATTGCTTCTAGGACAAAATTATCCTAAATTAGAAAGGGATAAATTCTCATCTGAGGACAGTTATCTCAGTTTAAAGAGTCGATATCAGTATTTGCTTATCAATTACTTTCTGGACCTGGAAGATGATATATTCTGTTCATGTATCCAAGGTCTGATGCAACCTGCTGCTTTAAGTTTCACTTGGCCAAACCATCATATTTTAGATCATGTCTCCAGAGTAATGCCTTCAGTTCATGCAGATGTACCTCATCTAGCTGTGATGCACAGTGTTCAGCACAAAACACAAAAAAAATCTGCCCCAAAACAGGTAAAAATCCTGGATATATGGTTGCCCAGAGCTGCAGGGAATCACTGTATTTAGAAATAACCAAACTAGTTCAGAGGTCTCTGGAGCAAGCCTGCAGTCACTGCAACATAAAGGTACCTGAGGTTATCATCCACAAAAGGGTCAACAATATTGACAGGGAGGTGGTATATTCTTCGGGAGTTGCAAAGTTAGCCTGCACTTTGGACATGCTTGCAAATGTTAAACATTGTTATGATTCTCCCACAGGCATAATGAGGTCTGAGGAATGATCAGCTTTCTCTGACAAAATGAAGTCTTGCATTGTCCTCATTGCAAGTCAGTGTGTAAGCGACAAAGACAGGCTTCAGGGGCTGATGTTCAAAGATACAGAAAAATTCCTTTGGAATTACCTCTCTTTAATTCAAACACCACTTTTTATCTATCTTTTGTTTTGTAACATAGCCTCATCTTTCAAGAAATTTTCTTTGTTCATCCTGCTCTAACTCAATAGTTAAAAAACATCTCTGAAAGCACTTCCACCTGAAGGTTTGCCCCTCTAATGTAACTTGCGCCAACTGTCACTATAGTGATTCCTCTAGGACTGTAACACGTTAAAAAAAGACAGGAAAAGAATCTACTGTCAGGCACAGCTAGCTCTCACGTCTTGAACATCTGATGACGTTTCCATGAGAGAATGCAACTTCCTGCTGGGAAATCAAAAGTACAGCTGTACATTTCACACATACGCACAGGCACCAAGATCCAGAGACAGCACCACTTTACCACCCTGAACATCACAGCAAGGCTGGTGCTCTCCAGAACACTTTTTCTATAAGATGTTCCAAAAAAAAACCCCAACCTAAGCCAAAACAACAGTTCACCAAGATTGTGTAAGAGTATGCTAGAACTGACTTTATTGAACTAGTCTGTGTAGCTCTCCAGTACTCACACAAAAGAGGTAGTCTGAATTTTAAAGTCCACTGTCTTCAACCTCGTCCCTCATTTATACTGAATAACCTGAGGGACTCTAAATGAATATGGCAACGTTGTATGCAGCAAAGTAGGACTCTGGGGAATAAATTTTGTTGTTTGTACAAGAATCAAACCAAACAAATGGAACTGTTTATGCTGCACTTTTCCTTAAGCTGTAATAGGTGCATAACATGAGTCTTAACACAGCATCCATAATTAATGAGACTAGAGTTGTCTTTTAATAGTGCCCTTTTGACATAACAACATTTTAATTGGAAACCAGAAAAGAGAAGACCAGACCAGAATTACTTAGTTAGTGAAGCTGTACAAGGGACAAATTGACTAAGTCCTAATTTTCTGTTGAACAGACCTAATTTATATCCGGCTTAGATTTGGGGTATAATGCATATTTTTGACTCTGCTATGTCATACTAGAAACATTTTTTGTAAACCATGGAAGGTGCACATTTTTTCTTAAACATATGATGATGATAAACATTGCATTCTCTTCCAATTTATCAATAACTTTTAAATGTATCTTGCGGTTAAATGCAGAACAACATAAGGGTGTGAGCTCTACAAATGACAAGAAAACAAAGAACATACACTTTGCAATTTCTTTTGCAATCTGAGAAAGTTATGGAGCTGCAGATTTATATCACTAAATGTAATAATTAGACCATTATTAAAACATGACTTTTAGAATCAATCATTGTTCTGTGAAGACAGAAATATTGTTTTGCTGTCTCCAAAAGCCTTTAATATATCCTCTACTAACAGTTTTCAAAGTCTACAACCAGGGTAAAAGATCAAAAACAGATCTACACAGAACAGCTCACAGGTATAAAAAATTATGATGCTTCTCTTGAAATGCTGCACCATGACAATTATATTCAAGGTAATCTTTAAGGAAATTTGGGGGGATTCATCCTAGAAATGTTTTGAGATTGAAAATAACATAACTTTCTGATGCACAGGGCCTTTGTGAACATACATAATTCTTTGAAAATTTAAATGTCTGGTACTTTAAATTGAGATTGGTCAGGTTGTTCTTGACTCGAAAACAAAAACAAAAGACCTGATTCCTTGTGCAGAATTACATGACTTTCTAAGTATACCATTGCCAATGAGGGGAGAAAAACGGGGTTTTTTTTTTAATTTTCCCATGCGTAAATGTCATATTTTATCATATGATTTTAAAAAATACATATATTTATGCTAGCAGAACCCAAGCCTGCAGCTTAAAATCATGCAGACAACTGTGAAGTAAGCAGTTATTTAGGATTCTGGCAATGCAACTAATCCACAAGCTAAAATTGCAGTTTGACTCAAAATAAATCCAAAACTAAGTACCTCCTACATATGATTATGCCCTTATCCTACCTCTCAGATGTTTTACATTCCTAACCTTTCTTCCAGTTGCCTATCAAATTCTCCATGCCCTGCTGCAAATTAACTTGTTAAAAGACAGTTACCTTTTAAATTAGAAGTGCCACAATTTTACAGGAAAACTATTTTCTTTTCTTGCAAGATACTTTATACATACATGACATGGGCATACGCTGTTCAAGATACTTTCAAATTTCAATGATGTAGAAGTTAAGAGATATGGGTAACATACTGGTGAAGAATGTTTAGCTATGACAGGATGTGGTATGAATTTTCCAAGGAAACAAACATTTACTTTTACCTTTTCTATGTTTCTAATCTTCACTGCTAAGTGCAAAAATAAGCATTATTGCTAAAATATCATAGTAGTTACCTGAAGGAAGTGTCACACCAACATTGTGACTCCAGCATCATCAAAAGTTTGCTTCCTAGTCAAGGAAAGTCTTACTTTAATACAATGTTTCATGTCAGATGATGAGTACAAGTGACTTAAGACACCACTTTTCTGACTTGAAAGGCATTAGTAATGGCACTTGATTTGTAATTCTTTATTGTAAGGCACTCAGCAAAGTAATGCTAAATAGAGAATAAATCTAAGTTAAATACTGCAAATTGAGGAATAGGTGAAGTAAAGTTCTTGAACCAAAATTCATTCATTTGGATGAAGATAGTGGTCAGAGACAACACCTCTAGCCATTATCCCCACTAGGAATGTCACACAAGGCATTGATCCCTCTTAAACTTCTTATGATTCATGACATGCTTACCAAAATGTAGAAGTCATGATCATTTTTCATTAAGCTGTACATCGTGCATGTAGCTCAATGCTATATTCATTACTAATGCACATGTACTACTCATGGAGTATCACAGAACTCCACACCACAAACAGGCGAAAACATGTATGAGACAAACCCTCTCCATGCACACAGACAAATTGAAGGTCACAATTTCAAAGCCTTCACATCAGTTCAAAAAGGGATTCAACAAGCTCAGTCTCTCCTGAATTTTCAGAAGTAGCAAAAAATATTTTGGACCATATATGCAATTCTAAAACAGACGTATACCAAAATGATGAATACTTTCTATTCAAAGATACAAGTAAGATTTTAAATTCAAACTGAGTCCCAAGCCAAGGTATGATTTCATATCAATTTATGCACCTTACAAGGAACATTTGAGCACCAAAGCAGGAGGAACTGCCACTGTTTTAGTTTTAGAAGGCAGTGATTTGTTTTTATGTTTGCCATTTTCCACTTGTATCCTTTGCTCAGATGGCTGAAAACTCCCCTTCTTCCTCTGGCTTCTACAAATATTGCCTTCAGTTTCCATTCCCTCCTTTAAGCTGAAGCTGTTTTCAGGCTATTCAGGAAATTCTGTCTCGAACAATTCTGATAAGATTCTCTATTTCTTTTACATAGTTTACCCCAGATCAAATATATTCTTTTATATAGGTGAAAACCTTGGTTTCTAGTTCTTCTCCTTCTCTCTGTCTAGAGTCATGGTTAGCCCAGCATGGTATACAATGTTATAACTGAGTTTGTTCCCCACTGCTTTCAATGTCAGTATCTGAAGATAGGGTTTTTGAAGGAAGGCTTCAACAAGGAGGATTTAAAAAAACAATGAATAAATAAATTATTCTGACAATGGGATAAATTCATTGGATAACAATCATACAGTTTTAAAGTAGGCAACCTGTCATAGCTTTAAGAGAAGAAAATAACAAAACCTAGGCTAGTACAAGGGTAAGTAAGTTACTATTTATTTTGTGAAAGTATATACAAAATGGCAATATTGCATTTATCTGCCTGACTATTTTTGTTTGCTCAATTCTATTTCTAGAATCACTATTCATAAATAATGCATTTACAATTAAAAATGCCTCTTAATATCTTTATTTTCAATATTTCTTAATGATTGTTACATTCTGCAGTTCAGTCAGATCTGTCATGATCACAAACTACAATATGCCTTCTTAATGTGTCCCACATAATTTTATGAATAATTTTTATTCTCCCTCTACTCCAACACCTCTCCTTCACAAATTATTTTCCCTCTAATTTTATGAATCTATTACTCTTCTATATGCTCTGTTTCCCTTTGTCTTCAATTATAAACAATTTTACAACCAAAGTCTCTGTGAAATGCTGTATAGTTTCATAACACAACTTACTGTATATTTTTGCAAGTATTAGTCATCATTCTACTAAAAAAGATTAGTGATTTTGATCTCTTCACAAGACAGGTCTGACCCAGACAACGAAAAAGTATTTCCTAGAATTAACACACAGAATTTGAATGTTTAAATCTACTCTACAGGTGACACTGTGGTATTTACGCACAGGAAACTGGTGGGAGAAAAATTCTGCAACATGATGTGATTATTTCTACTTATCAAACCTGAAAGATTAATCTGAAAAGCTATGCAGCAGGGAAAGACAAATGTGAAACTACAATCAACATCTTCTAAAAGACTACATAAATTTTCAAAAAACACCTTACTCTTTTTTAGGCTGAGATTAATTTTTTTTAGACTGACAACATCAACACATAAAAGACACTGAATACAAAGTTATCTTTTAAACATAATGTTGTCTGCTAAACATATTCTTTATAATTTAATGATAATTATACCTGAAACAGGTGTGCAAGACTAAAGGTTACATCACTGCAGTCTGGTCACTAGTACTTATATTTACTCTTTTAATATTGTAAACATAATGTCAGAGTTTAAATTTTTGCACACATCCTTTGTGTAACGGTGAAATCTAATGCATGTAAAACAGCTTTATCACTTGCATAACTGGCATGGCTCAAAGGTGTATGTCCTAGTTTTGGCTGAGACAAAGTTAATTTTCTTCCTAGTAGCTGGCACAGTGCTGTTGTTTGGATTCTGTGTGAGAATAATGTTGATAACACACTGATATTTTGGTTGTTGCTAAGTAGTGCTTACCCTAAGCTAAAGGCTTTGCAGGTGCACAAGAAGCTGAGAGGGAGCATAGCCAGGATAGCTGACCCAAACTAGCCAAAGGGATATTTCGTACCATGGAATATCATGCTCAGTTTATAAACTGGGGGCAGTTGGCTGGGAGCTGCTGATTGCTGCTGGTCTGGCCTTCAGTCTGTAGGTGGTTAACAATTGTATTTTGCATCGCTTGTCTTTCCTGGGTTTTATTTCTCTGTATCTGTTGACTGCCTTTTCATCCCTATGTTATTATTATTGTTGTCACCATTATTATTATTAAATTTTATGTTAATTTCATTTAATCTTATCTCAACCCATAGGTTTGGGGGTTTTTTTCCTGTTTCTCCTTCCCATCTCACTGTGTGGTTAGGAGCAGTAAGTGAGCATCTGTGTGGTTCTTAGTTGCTGGCTGTGGTATTTTAAGCTGGCAGGGAAACAAAACCCAATAGTTTCTTCCTAACCAAGCAGTGCCTTATTTTGGATACTAAATACTGTGTCACTCTCTGACTGGTTACATGGGTGCTATGTAGCATTTGTAGTGCCCTGTTCTTAGACCCTTTGATTCCAGCATAATCAAGTGAAAATCCACTGCCTTTTTAAAACATGCACGTATATATCAACCTCTAATTTTCCAGCCTTTCTGTCATGGAATCTATATTTCACCTAATTTAATGTGCCTTTATCCAGGCAGAAACAAAATAAGCGGCTTTAGAAGAAGGACATCTCATACTATAGTACATCCTAACTCCTAGTGACAGCTCAGGGTCAGCATTCAGCACTAGGTTATGGAGAAATGCTGATTAATAAGCCTTGCAAGACTGCTTTAGGTACCTTAGTACAATGACAAATGCCCAGGTTCTAGAACAAATGGTTTAAGACTTTTATATTAACTCCAAACTACATTTTCTAAAGCTGAATAAAATTTCCAAATAAGTAAAAGCCTATTGTAGTCTTTAGCACTTCAGACTTCCATACAGCATGAAAGGGTTTTCAACTCACTAGATTTATTCTGCTAAAGAGACTAGAAAGTTTTTTTTTAGTTGCACACTGACACAAAAAAAAAGTGTTTGCACAGGATACTACTGTTAACACACACAAGTCTACATGGAGTATGTAAAACAAAATATTTTCATAAACTATTTGCAGGGAAATTAATGCAATTGACTAGGCTTTGAAATACAAGTCTATACAACGTGCATTAATCTGATCAAAAACTAAAAATGTATTAAATATATGAAATTCAATATACTAATTTCTATAAAAAGAGAACTTTGCTTAAGCTTACCAGAGATCTTTTAAAAATCTTTACACATGTATTCTAAAGTCAATCCGTAATCCTTTTGTTTCTGCTGGCAAAGGCAAATCCAATGAGATGTGAGCATTAAAAGGAAATCAGGTGCCTTGTCTCATTATGAAAGTACAACGGCACCATTCTGAAATGTAGTACCCTTAAAAAAGGAAAGGCCTTGTTTAAAGCAGTCACCTTGAAGAGGATCAGTAGTCCTGGAAACAAAGAGATCATCTCAAGAGACATAAAGAAATCCTCCTTTAAAATACTAGGTGTTTAAATTATGTTTATTTGTCTGTGGTCTTAGTAAGACCTACCATAAATGTCAGTTTCAGTACCGCACACTTAAAGGTTTCTGCTTACACAGTGGTAATATATAAACACATATTAATTAATCAACACACCTAGTGAATTCCAGATTTGACCAACTACACTGCTCCTTTCACGTTTCTCCATTACAAATGCTCTTGGTATTTATTTCAATAGAAAGGAACAGAATGGACTTACTCCACACAAAGTGTGAGATTACCTGCTATCTTGAAATAGAGGTGTCAAAAAAACCCCATAATTTTTAAAATAGATATTGATATGCAATTGCAAAATTATGTATGCTTTCATGACAGATGAAATCATTGTCTTAAAACTGAAGGAAATATGTTCAAGTCAAATCAAAATGTTTCATTTCACCTAAATGGCTAAGAGGGTATTTATTATTTTAAAATAAAAGTGAGGTAAATTTCTCTAGTATCATTTATTTTTAGTACAAAAAATGCAACTATATAAGTTGGAAATTTTCTAAATAAAACTTTCTAAGAGATCGGAATTGGAAAGAAGGTGAGTATTAAGATGAGACTGTCTGAAGAATATGAAATGCAGTTGCAAAATGTTCTAGCTAATCAGAATCTACATTTTTCACTCTTTCCAAAAAAGTTCAATTTTGTACTGCAGCATGACAAAACTAAGACAGCAGCCTTTAACTTCTGCCAGTGATAATCTGGTTCTGTTATGTCCTGCTCACCCATTGCACAGCTGAGTTTTTGAGTTCCACGTCTTCATCTGTGACCTTCTAACCATTCCCACAGAGACAACATCAAGCTTGGAGGTCTGCACAGTGAGAAATAAATGGGACATATCAAGCTGCTGCTGCTGTCTGCTGAGAGAATCTCAATCTCCTTCTCTTATAATACCCAACCAGGTTCATGAGTTGGATAAAGGATGTTGTTGAGATCTTTGATTGTCCAAAGAAATCCAGAAGAACAAAGAAACTTCTCAAAAAATTTTTGTATTAATGCATCAGATGTCAACCACTCTTGACAGGAGATGGGATCTCAGTTTCCTTTCCTCCATTGTAGAACACATGATAATGGCAACTAGTTCCTTGCACATTCCTGAAAGAATTGCTGTTTTAGAATGCTCCTTTGACTTTTTGCACTCATTGATTTTTATACTGGGTTTTACCTGGGTGTCTCAATCAAGCCTATGAACCAGAAAAGGTTTTTCTTTGCACCCCATGACATTTCTAAGCTTTTCTACTCCTTCATATTATGTTTTCTTTGAAGACACAGAAATCTGCTGGGACTAAACAGCAGATGTAATAAATTTGTTGCAATTGCAAGGAATTAATGGTTTCCTCTTATTTCTCTCTCACCTGAAAGTAGTCAAAATAGAGTTTTACTCACTGAATGTCTGTTTTTTCTGTGGTGGACTGAGGATCAGAGCATTTATTTCCTAATAGCACTGAAAATTATGTAACAGTGCTTTCCATGTGATTTTCTCATCTTAGCAGATGCTACCATTTGCTTTATGATAGGTCTACAAATCTGTAGAACTGGCCCATTATTTTCCAAATGGTCAGTCCACCCATCTTAACATTTTGACACTTTTGGAGTTTCAAGGTCAAAAAATATACATAGTTTACAAACTTTCATTCTGAGCCCACATAATCACTACAAAATTCTAGAAAGGCTGAATCTAGCACACTTGGATTAGCTCATAGGTTAGAAAACTGTCTTTTTTCAGTTTTCATATTCTTCCCAATGTTTAAGAAAACGCTAAAGTAAAAAGAGGAAGTCTGAAACTATTCAAGAGCCCTTTTTCAGCATACTGCAAACATACTTTATCCTTACATTCAGTGTTTGTCCATACACTCAATACCATCAATCCAAGAACAGAACTAAGCACGCAGGTATTTTCAGAAACACCATACAATGACACACTGTAGATTTGAAGGAAGTATTTCAAGAGTTATCCAAACAAGGAAAGGACTTACTCTTTTCTTTTCTAATGAACTGTCTTGCACAACACTAGTTTTCATATAAATAAAGACATTAGTACTCAGTGCTTCAGGGGGACCTCTGCAGTGGCGTTTGCCAGGAGAATTTGTAGAGAGGCAAGCAAATCAATAGTTGTGCAAAGTTCTTCAGAAAACATTTAATGTAAGGATTCTCTACAATTGCATTCTCTTCCATACGTTTGTTGTCAGTAGATCAAATTAGCCTAAAATGGAACAGTTTGTCACCTTACCTAGTGATCTGCTCAGCCAGCTTCATCTGGAAATTGAGTTTGCAAAAAGCAGTTCACAGAGTATGATTCAAGAGAGAGCTGTTGACCCTTAATTTTTAGACCTGTTCTCAACAGCTTTCTCAAGATGTACTTTTGAAAACATTATCAAGTATTTGCAAATTGCCTGTGCACCCCTATACTTTAAAAGAACAAAGTTGTTATACTCATCTACAGTAATTTTTTTACACCTTTTTCATGTGGAAAATCAATTCTGTTGACTTGTAGAAGTCGTGTGGAAAGCAAAATCTATTACACCCAGTGAAGAAAAATTATTGGATTAAATTAATTTTCTTTAAATATCAAACTGATTTTCATCTTGCACATAACATATGCACTGCAAAACCAATTATATTGTTAAAAACTGCAAAACCGAATTCATTGTTAAAATTCAAGAATAGTAATCTGTATTCTGTTACTCAAGGTATCTGAAACATTTTCCCATGACCCTCTCCTTATGATGGACCATCTATCCAAGTCAGTGTGGTGAATTTGGCTTGATAGACCAACAGTAACTTTCACAATATGCTGCAGATCTCAATAACCAAAGCCATATAACACTTCTCCTTTTTCAACATCCATATAAAAACTTATCAAGTCAGCAATTATGCTGATGTTTTGCCTTTTCTATTTCAATGACAGATATTTTGTTGTAGAATCATAACATAATTGGTGTACTCCAGGAGAAAAGACAAAAGGAAAATATTGGTTTGCATTGCTTGTCAGCTACAAAACCAACATGGAGTTAAACATTTTAAGCTTATTAAAATAAATCTGTCATCTAAACCAGCCAAATATATGAAAAACATATAATTTTACTTTCCACAGTGGACTTGATCTTAAACTAAATTATTTGGGTTGCATGGTTTTTGGGAATCTGCTACTCAAACTATGTGTGAGTCTTGAGCACCATCTAAGAAGTACCTCACTGACACATTATTTTATCGATCATGAAGTCAAACAACTCAGTCCATCTGTGCAGCACATATAGTTTTTACTTCTTCAGGGTTCCTAAGATTCATAAGATAATCTGTATTTTCTTTGCAAGTGACTTTGAAAAGTTAAAGACTGTCTCATGTTTCAAATGAGTAAGTAAATAGTGAAGGAATGAGAAGAAGCACTTCAGATTTCTATTCTAAACCCATTTGCGTTCTAAAGGATGAAAAATGGAAAAGTCACAAACGAACACTTCAGAAATATGTGGTGATAGACCAGCCTGAAAATACGTCTTTTTTTGTAAGTAAGCATCTATATTTGACCCAAAATATAAAGACTTTAAAAGAAAAAGTCCTTAGCTTCAAGAAAAGTGCTAATCTTTCTTATGCTTGTATCTTGTTTTCAATGCAACTTTCTTGTATAAAAATATAAATGGCTTTTACAATCTTTTCTTCATTTGTTTCAAGTGAAGGAAAACCCAATAAAACAAGCCTTGCTGGCCAGCTAATGTTACAATATCTTAATTTTCCTTCAACAAAGTAGCTGAAAAGAGCTACTGTCATTATTTCAGCTCAGCCAGCAGCCAAGTCCCAGACAGCTGCTCACTCCCTCCCCCAGCAGGACCGGGGAGAGAATCGGAAGGGTAAAAGACAGAAAACTCGTGGGTTGAGATAAAGACAGTTTTATAGAGAAAGCAAAAGCCACACAAACAAGCAAAGTAAAAGAAGGAATTCATTCACTGCTTTCCATGGCCAGGCAGGTGTTCACCCATCTCCAGGAGAGCAGGGCCCCATCACACATAAGAGTGACTTGGGAAGACAAATGCCATCACTCCAAATGTCCCCCTGCTTCATCCCCCCACTTTATGTACTGAACATGATGGTCTGAAATATCCCCTTGGTCAATTTGGGTCACTTCTCCCAGCTATGTCACTTTCCATCCTCCCATGCACCCCTGATCTCCTTGCCATTGTGATAGTGCAAAAAATATGAAAGGCCCTGGCTCTGTGTAAGTCCTGATCAGAAAAAAAACCAAGATCATCTTTATATTATCAACTCTGTGTTCAGCAGAAATCCAAAACACAGCTCCATGCCAGCCACTGTGAAGAAAATTAAGTCTACCCCCACTGAAATCAGTACAATGCCCAATGTTCTATATAAGAGTTTTAAACAAAAATTAAGGCATATTAGAAGAAAAAATATATTTGGGAGGTGTCATTACAATCAGACTTCATTGTTTTTAAATCACCATATGATACAGATGTTGGTACTGTTTGGAGATCAAACAAAAGCATTTTTTTAAGGTGGTGATGATATTCATAAAAAATAATGAGCATTAAATTCGTTATTTAAAATGGAAGACAAAAAGCTACAGTGATCTTTGCTGTCAGCCTTTCCATCAGGATATTATGTTCCTGTGAATATGTGATTCTCAGGCTGCTTAATGAAAAACATCAGGTGAGTATTTGCTGAAAATTCTAATTAAGTTTATACAACGGCCAAGGAACAATACAGGAAACTTAGTAACAACACAACAATTACAATTTCTCCTGGAAAGTGTCTACAACAAGCTAAGGAGCAAGCTGTATAAAGCAGATGAACAGGAAAATATGAGCTCCATCTAAAAAATAAGTGTGCAGTGTATTGACAGTAATTTGATTCTGGTATTTGTACCTGATAAGCCAAATAGCAACGTGCTGTTGACTCCCTTTGAGTCCTTAGACAATGGATTGTGGTAAAATTGGTATCTAAACAGATATAATGATCTTTGCTTTAATATGTCCTCTGTTCAAGAGGCCTCTTTTTTTCTCTTTTGAAGACCTCAGAGGTCATACAAGAAAAATATGCTATTGGGATGTGGGTGCAGGGTGTGCATGGGAAAAAGACAAACAAAACAAAAAACAAATCAACAAAAAAACCTACAAAACCCCACAAAAGTACTCCCAGTCCTTTAGGGAGTTTAATAAGCTTTCATACTATTTATAAGCTTAAACCTCGTTTATAAAAGAGTTGTAGGAACAATGAAAGAGCTGAAGGACAAAGAGACCCTTAGATTCCTAGATTTGGGCAGCTGGATTCTTATTTAACATCCTTCAAATTTGCATGTCCAAGTCAAATATATTAGATTTCACAGAACTTCTGGATAAAGACATTTTTTCTTTACCACGTCCTAAAAAGTTTTATTCTTTTTAAAAAATCGAGCATACAAATAAGCTTCTTCGTGTGACTCCACACCTCAGTATATACAGTAGTACTCCAGATTTATGGACAGAACATTGAGCATGTCACAGGCATTAAGTCTTCTTTTTATCATATTTACTGCAGCCTATGGCTGCAGCCTGATGGACTCTGTTCAAAACAGAGTTTGCCATGTTTCAGGCTGTAGGAAAGACTCTCAAACAGCATATAACATCCCCCCCACACACATAATCCTATTCACTGCAGCAAAGTTCAAAATCAGGGTCTTTTATGCAGTCCCCAAATAACATTACTATTGACTACACTAAATTAACACTTGTGACCTGAAAAGAACAATATAGCAGCTAATTGAGTTAACAGGGAGTAGTTTGACATTTCTTTGCTTATTGGCAGAATATGTAAAAAAAAGGAAATACTATTTTTTCCCCCCCCTGTTAATATGCAATGAATAAGGAAGAAGGAAATTAAGGAAAGATCTCTAAGGAAGTTTTCAATGACACACAACAGAGATCAGAGCAGACATTGCTGGAGTACCAGACAGGGTGTGAATTCACATGCCAATGCATGAAAATTCAAAATTCAGTGTTATCATGTTACAAGCTGAAGATCATTAGCAGATGGTATATCTAATTAACACAGCAGAACAAGAGAGAAGTGTTGAAATGGGGCTTTTTAACACTGTCAAAAAATTTCTAACAGTAATTATTCTCCCTTGTTCTGCAGAAGAGACTGAGGTTCAATTCTTAAAGTATAGTGGAAAATATGGAAAATACAAAAATCTGCTTTGCAAAGTATCTAGGACATTAACAGATCAGTATTCTAAATTAAAAATGAAAAAAAAAGACATCTCAAAAATGAGGGCCTCAAAAAAGCTTTTTTCTTTCTCCAGTTTAAACAGTTCCACATGCAGAAAATTGGAGAGATATTTTTAAGAAGGTACATTCTACACACCATGTACAATGTAAATGTCAAGCCAGTACCTTGAATTTCATCCAGAAACTCACAAAGAGGTTTTGAAGGTCACAAAAGTCTAGTATTATGCACTTCAGATTGGGTTTTTGGCTTAAAACTAGGACAGAGCAGTCACTGACTGAAAGGGTCTCAGTTGCACCACAGGCTGTTTCTGGGAATTGAGGCAACGTGAATACATAGTCAGAGGATACTGTTTTTCCCCCTAACAATTTTTATAAGTACATGACATAAATGGAAAAAATTCCAAGTAATGGAATTTATTTCACATTATCATGAGAAAATACAGAGCTTTTCTTTCTGATGCAGAGCCTGCCAAAGTAATCTGTGCCTTTATCGTCACAAAACAATTTATCTTGTATCTGCTTCACATGAGACTGAGCTACAAAATCACTCAGGCTAAGCAGGAAAGGTTGTGGTAAATGGTCAGAACTGCCCAGTATTGCTGTAGAGTGGTGAGTTGAAGAAGTTGGTTGACAAATAAAGAGCTGAATCTCTTGCTTACCTTGCATCTTGCTTAAGCAAAGCCTAACAACTGAATGATGTCTAGATTGAAGCAGAGGTCTCATGGCCTGATGTTATTTCAGCGAGGCAGAGAAAAACACCACACCCTTGTACCAGCCAATTGCCACACTCGTTTCAATAAGATAAAACAACCCTTGTTATAAATTTGGTTCATTAAGGAGACAAGGATGAGCACAAAGACCCTCTGAAGAAGGTCAGGCAGCCTTTGCTGCAATCTTAGTATGTGAAGGAGGACTGAAGTGTTTATTCTACCTCTTCTGTCAACTATAAATCCTGACTAAAATCCTGACCCTCATTAAGCCCACTTAACAGATTAATTTAAGCACCCTTTGGGATGTAAATGAAGGAGAACATGTGTTGTGCAATGCATATATGACGAAAACCACCAAACCCCATCCATAACACATGATGGTTCCGTCCCCTTGGGATGGGCCAAAATTATATAGAAGGCAGGCTTCCGTGCAGAAAAGGCTGAAGAAGGAAAACATCTCTGGAGGGGGAAAAATCTCTGCCTCTTTGCCATTGATTGATAGACTGTCTCTCTCCTCTTCCTCCTCTCCTGAAGGGATGCCCTTAGGTGAGCTTTACACCTCCAACTGCATTGTAGCACACCGGAGAATATTCATTTTCATATATATATGTACACCACTATTAGAATATCTCTTACGATACTTTCTGATGTGACACATATTAACACTCTGTATTTCGTGCATTTATCACTGGCAATCCTGAACGAGCTCTTCTGTTGATTTAATAAACCTCGTTACTGTGAATCTGGATTGTGCACAGCACTTTTTTAGTGCAACCAGACCTATAGTGCTGGACTGGTAAACTGCATCTCTGCTTCAAGTTCTTCTTTTGAACTCAACCAGACTTGCAGTGCTAAATTTTACTACAGTCAGAAGTTAAACCCAGCCACACTTAGACCACCTGATCTTTGAGTTTGAGCTGGGGGGAAAAGGTGTATTTTCTGCTAAATTCCCATGCCCTTGAGGAAACAAAGGACACTACAGTTTGTTCATTGAGTAGAATTATACATCGGCTGCACATAAGCTACTATATTAAAACTTCCATTAGATACTCATTGCAAGATTTAGTACAATAATGACCTTCTGCAGCAGCAAGATTGCTCTAAGTGCTTTAAGGGTAGGCCAGTAAAAGATACACTTTATCACCTACCACACTGATCCCTCTGAAATAGCCAGCCCTCTGTCTTAGAAGAACACCTGGCTTTACCAAAAAGAAGGGCATATGCCCACAAGATGTTGCTGATAGGAGGGTCTCAGTATTGGCAATTGTTTGTTCTCACCTGAAGCTTCATCTTGTCACCAACTCAGTTCCACTTATCTAACTCGCTTCTCTCTTTAGATGCATGGCAAGCAGGTGATCTGAGGGTAGGTACCTTTTAAGGCACTACTGGTTTTTGCACTGTACTTTGTATTTTACAAGGTATAAAAATAAATAATATCCTCATCAGATATATAGATAGTGAGATCAGATGCACTTTCAGCTGAGTGGTGCTGTTGACACACCTGAAGGATGGGATACCATCCAGAGGGACCTGGACAAGCTCAAGAAGTGGGTCCATGGGAACCACATTAGGTTTAACAAAACCAAGCGCAAGGAGCTGCACCTGGGCCAAGGCAATCCTTTGTATTAATATGGGCTGGGAGATGAACAGATGGAGAATAGCCCTGGGGAGAAGGACTTGGGGGTGCTGGCAGTTGAGAGGGGGGACATGACCCAACCATGAGCACTCCCAGCCCAGAAAGCCAAACGTGTCCTGGGCTGCATCCACAGCAGCGTGGGCAGCAGGGCCAGGGAGGGGATTCTGCCCCTCTGCTCTGCTCTGGTGAGACCCCACCTGGAACACTGCATCCAGCTCTGGGGTCCCAGCACAGGAAGGGCGTGGATCTGTTGGAATGAGTCCAGAGGAGGCCAGATCCCCAAGCTGATGAGAGATTTGGAATGCCTGTCCTATAAGCCTGGAGAAGAGAAGGTTCCATGCTGACCTTCTTGTGGCCTCCCAGTACCTGAAAGCAGCCTGCAAGAAAGTTGGAGAGGAAAATTGACAGGGAAATGGAGTGATAGGACAAGGGGGGATCACTTGAAACTTAAAGAGAATAGTTTTATGTTAGGTCTTAGCAAGAAATTTTTTGCCATGAAGGTGGTGAGGCACTGGAACAAGGTGCCCAGAGGAGCCATGGATTCCCCATCCCTGACAGTTTTCAATGCAGAGTTTGATAGGGTTTTGGTCTACTGGAAGATTTCCCCACCCATAGTGGGGGTATTGGGGGTATAGATGGGGGTATAGATTGGGGGTATTGGATATTAGAGGTATAGATGATCTTCAATATCTCTTCCAACCCAAACCATGATTCCATTAAAATGGAAATACTCATATCAGGATAATACATTTATCAGGTACATGTGTGTGGTGGAAGCAGGTTAGAGAATCTGAAGAAATGAAGTCAGAAACAATTCGCACACCTGGCTATCCCTCCTTATGAATGCATACAGACATGCCAGATTCTCATAGCACCCCAGACTGGACAATTTCTCCTCTTATTTTTACAACATACCACACCACAGTCATGTAAACACGTACCCTGTTGTACATTTAATCCAATGTATTAGGGTAAAGAGATTTTTTTTTTTTTTAAGGATTTTGATATTCATTGAGATTTGCTAGCTCTTTTTACTGAGTATAGACATAAGGAAAGCAATTAGGAAGTATCACAAGGTAGTAATTGTTGGCAATTCTGTAAAAAAACACACACACAAAAAATAGAAGAAAAAGTAAAAACATGGAAATATTGTCCAGTGTGCTGCAGTTGCTCACAGCATGGTCAGCAGGATCCTAAAGATCGGTGACGAAAGGTTTTTTCCATCAACCACAGCTTCTAAAGTCCACTGAGAGCAAACTGGAAGTTTAGAGGCCACCCACCAAATGTCACTCACATTATCATGGGTAACTGGCTGTAGCCTCAATACCACCAACTTCATCTCAGAGTACAGAAACAGAACTTTCACCTTATGACATATAGGCATATGATGCTGAAAGATGAATACCTGCATTAGGCATTTTCTTGCCAATGATTTTCATTCTAATTAAAACAGCCTTTCTTGAATAAACCTCTATAACACATCATATAATTAAGAACAATATTAGTTTTATACTGATAAACTTTTTTAAAGCAGTGAACCTTAGCCTGGCTAAATGTTCTCTGTTTCTATAAGTGAAATTCTTTAGTGATGCCTGCAGCACAATGAGGCTTTTTAAAAGACCATCATTATTGAAACGACCGTCCCTATAATTTGCTTTCTCTTTACTAGTAATATAAAAGGGACAACACTCCTCAGTACTCCAGCTGTTTGAGAAGAAACACAACAGACTTTTTTGCTTACATTTCTAAAGTCAGTGTGAGAAAGGGAAAAAATCTCTCAAGGTGTAACTGCTTTTTAATCAGAATCAGTGAAATTTTGAAACATAGTATTCATAACATTAGGTGATAAAAGTACTTTCTACTGAAAGTACTAAAAGCTCAGGATGAGTTTGCAGTCTGTATTCTTGACAAACATAAAAAATAATGTTATGCTGTTAAATGCTATGAAAAAAGGTTTCTTGTTGAATTTGTTAAATAAGTCAGAAAATGAAAGTAGGAAATGAGGAAAAGGACAGCAACATATTTGTGTGTCCAAAGAACAGAAACAAAGCTGGTGAGGATTCTGGAGCATGAGTCTTATGATGAGTGGCTGAGGGATCTGGGATTATTTAACCTGAAGGACTCAAGGTTGTCTTTATTCCTATCTACAGCTACCCGACAGGAGATTGCAGTGAGGTGAGGGCCAGCCTCTTCTCCCAAGTTACAAAGGACAGGATGAGAGGACATGACTCAAGTTGCACCAGGGGAGGTGTAGACTGGATATGAGCAAATATTTCTCCACCAAAATAGTTATCAAGCACTGCAGAAAGCTGCCCAAGAAAACGTTGGAATCATCATCCCTGCAGCTAATTACAAGACATGCAGACATTGCACTTAGGGACACAGTTAAGGGTGAACTTGGCAGTGTTAGGTTAATGGTCAGACTTAATGATGTTAAGGGTCTTTTCCAACCTAAATAATGCTATGAATCTATGATACACCTTGCATAAAAGGGTCATGGCAAGCTTCAAACTTCCTTGTGAACATATTGTAAATAACTAGATTCTGCAAATTATTCACATTTTTGAAGAAATTAACTCTTTGAAAAACATGGCTGTGACCATTATAATAATTCAGATATATTCTTCAAACAGAAAATTTAGTCATAAAGTGAAACTTGTTTACACATGATAGAAAAGACAGCTGACATTTGAATTTTTCTTGTTATTAGAATTGCATTAAGTAGTAATGGTTTCAAATTATTAAAAGTGGGTTTGTATAAAAATGAAGACCTGAATTTACAAAAGTTTGAAGACCTTTGAGTGTGAAATATTGGCTTATACCATTACAAATTCAGCAGTTGCCTGTTCTGAAGCTGAGATCCTGATCAAAACATTTCAAAGTTCAGAAGAATTCTGTCCTTAGGCTTTTTCTCAGAATCTCTCACATATTGAAGACACTCTTTTGCTTAATTAGAGTTGATATAAGAATCCAAGCAAAGTATTTCTTACGTTTTTTTCCTATTCTGAACCTCTCCGACTCATGATGCAAAATATCAGCAAAAAACGGGCAGTAAGGAAAATATTCCAAGTCTTTAGAGCAAGTAATTTGTTCAAGAGTTACAAGATTGAATCTTTTAAACTAAATGAGAGTTCTGTTCTTTATGCATCTAAGACCTTTGTGTCTGATTTGAACACATCATCAAATTCTGCATCAACAACTACCACTTAAATTATACCAAAGTGTGCATAGTTGAATATCTTTACTTTCCTTTTCTCTCACCAGTGTAAATCAGAGGTTAGTCAGCTGAAGTCGGGCTAAGTTAAATCACTGAGCATGAATATGAGTTGAGAATCATGCCACTGGTATTTGAAGACAGATAAAGTCACACAGTATCAATTTTTTTTACTGAAACCAGTGTTCCTACAGGACCAAATGACCAAGTAGCTCATTAATTCCCAAGAAAGAGGAGTCAGTTACCATGGTAACACAGCTAGCACTGGCTTTTTTCCTTGAAGAAATTAATTTTTTCAAAACTATTAATAATACTTCTGCAAATGAAAGAAGAGGCTTGGCTAAAGTGGGGTCAAATCTGAAAGCATCAGAGACCGCGATTTTAAGAAGAAGAAAATGAAGATTTTGCAAGATAATGTGACTGGGTTACAGAAAAGGTAGAAAATCCTGGAATATTATTGGAGAAATAATACGTAAGCCAGCAAACAGAAATTGCAGACAAGGTGTTAAATCTGATTAAATGTGTCAATGGAGGGTAAGGGGAGAAGCTCATTCAGGGCAAAATAAACTCCATTTTTAACTCAACAGAGAACTGGAGAATATGTTTGTGAGAAAGCCATCATTTCACTTCATATTTCTCATCTGACAGAACACTTCTTATTCATGGCACATCATGTGTTTAAGATCTCTGAATGCATTTCTATGGGAGCAGTGCCCTGTGCAAAGCAAAGAACAGTTGCACTGTGAGGGGATTAAGATCTGGCTCAATATTTTGCCCATAATTGGGATGAATTCCTTAGTTCACTAAAAGTTAACTTTAAAGTTCCTGTCTTGTATTTCATGTTACACTTTAGGATAAGGAAAATTAATACAACTGAAAAGTGAGGTAGGACACTATGAAATCCAGAAGAATAGGGTGCTCTCTGAGCACTGTATAAGTGATGGTGTGTCCTCCTTTCATTTTTCTTTCTCATGTTTTAGTTTTGGATCAAAATTAGATTATTTCCACATTTACCCTGGTGAATTTCACCCTGTTGCAATTGAATGAAAATTAATTTAGGCTGGTACAATGCTGGGCAAAAGTTCAGGCATCTGGTTTTATGGACAGATGAGAGGCTTTTATACTTCCTCCATCATCAGAACCAGTTAGTGAAATGAGTCTGTATGACATGATAAGGTCATTTCAATGCTCAGCTGCAGCCTTTGCCTCTGCAATGTTTCTGCTAATGCTTAGACTTTTTCATCTGCTCAGTATAGGATGAGAAACAAAAAGGAAATAAACGCATTATTAAAAGCTAAAGTTAATGCATTTGTGAGGGTAAATCCATCTAAACCTCCACAACATTTGAAAGTTAGAATATGACTTGTGCCACTAAAAATGCTGTGCAATTAACAATAGTATTGAAAAGAAACCTTCATTTTTTCACATTTCCTGTAGCAGTTCTTTTGCACAAACAATTCATTTTAAACAAGAAAA
Organism: Orthonyx spaldingii; assembly: GCA_013397795.1. Taxonomy (NCBI): domain Eukaryota; kingdom Metazoa; phylum Chordata; class Aves; order Passeriformes; family Orthonychidae; genus Orthonyx; species Orthonyx spaldingii. The sequence continues at coordinate 303,049 of VZTJ01006079.1, forward strand.
GGTGTAAACTGAACATGCAAATTAAGAAATGTGAGGAAGATATAGACTGGATTGGATTGGGTTTTTTTCAGTAGCAGTTAATTTGGAGACATATGCACCAAGATGTTTTCATAATGTGGATAAATGTCAGGTTTTACACTTAGTGAATTAAAAAGAAATGTAACTTAAATGAGGAGAAGTTAATAAAAACATAAAAGACAGCCATTAAAAATGTATTTGAGAAACAAGCTCAGCAAATAAATCTATCATCAATAACTTTATACACCTGACCATGAGGAGAAGTTAGTCCATTTCATTGATTAATTAATTCTAACAAAAGAATATAGACGCTTGGTATAAGCAAATTCCATGTGAAAGTCTAGCTGGTTCATAAATGTCTCAGAAAAAAAAAAAAGTAGACATGTAGATTCTCTACAGTTTTCTGTTCAAAAACATGCTCCAAATCCCACAGAGATCATCAAGGCCTTCCTGTGAGTCTCTTCACTTTGAATTGGTTCCTTTAAATCTCATCCTGCCTTCTTACCTGGCTCTATGTGGAACACACTGAAATTTAAGAAAAGTAAAACTCCTTTTAAATTAGTTGATTACATGATGCTAATGATTAAAATTTACGTGAGTATACCTGTCCTACTATCCATTTCTCTTTTCATGCCGCAGTTTAATAGTTTTGACTCAGAAATTACCTTTTTGGTTGATATTGAAATGTCTTATTTGCTTTCCTACTCAAATGATAATATTTGGAAGAGGCATGTGCTACCTTCTGAATTCAAACAGAATTTTAAAATGATCAACGTTTTAGTTGCAATTGTTCTCAAGGTGATTTAAATAATGGGAAAGGCAGAACTCAAATTTCATAAGATGCATGGTTAAACTAGGTAATCAGCTCTTACAAGGCATAAAAAGTCTGCTACTCCAGGAATCAAACATTTTCTAATCTCCAAAGAACGTTGTTCCCCTATTAATTTTACATGTCATTACATGAAAGTGTGAGCTAAATAATACAATTCTTGTAAGATATAAAATAAATCACTGCTTGCCAATATGCATAATGCAGGTACTGAGAACTATGCCATCATTATTTTTCTCCCATCATTCTAATGTTGCAAAGAAAAGCAATGAATACATATGTAGAAGTCAGGCAGTTCCCACAGAAATGTTTAGTGTTCAAGTTTAGTAATTCTCCATTCCTTCTTACATGTCCATTAGAGTAATTCCTAAATATTTGACTTCTTGCTCTTCTTGAAAAAACTGCACAGTTTTTGCTCAGCCTGAGAAATTCTAGTACAACATGTACATGAAACAACAAGAGATGCCACAGTTCTTCAGGGGTGCCATACTAAACCCATGAGCACTACTTTAATGCAGAATGAACCCTGGAAGAGGCAAAAGCCTCTTGCTCAGTCACTTATGAGATGGTTGAAAAAGATGACCATGAAAATCATACCGTTTATATTTTTGACATATTTCATCAGGGAAAAAAAAGAAAAGAAAGTCCTCTTGAAAATTTTAGCAGGAAACTAATTATATTTTTATGCCTGGTCATCGGTAACCATAAGATGGAACATCAGCTGATGTAAATTACTTTGACTATTCATAATAAGCTTTCTTGAAAATATAAAGGTCTTAGCTTAGAGATAAACTTGCCAATTTGCCTAAAAATTCTCCAAGAAAGAAAGTATATACTGTATACATGCTGATACTTCAGTGAGTTTTCATCATCTATATGCTAAGGAATACTCTTTGGGAGAGGAGACAGATTCAGCCTGATCCTTTTAGTTATAATGGACTCTTTCCTGACTTTCCCCCCATTTTCAACTTACTTTTATACAGTTTCTTTATGTTTAGGTGGAACTTGAGTGGTTGTAGTCATGCATACCTTTGTTACTGATCGGTGTAAAATTCTTTCACTTCATTTTTAAGTACATGGTCCAAAAGAATACCGAGCGCATGCCCAGTGAGGGCTGGTGGTACCTTGGAAGTGGGTGACGATGTTAACTCAAGAGAAGGACGTCTTCTCCTATGTCCCGTTCCTGGGCAGTTTCTCAACCACAAAGTACCATCAAGTTCCCCTCCCTGCAAGGATTACCACAGAGCCTGCCTGAAGTGTCTCTGCTTCACTCCACCCTTCGTTCCACCAACTTTAGCAGGTGCTATGGTTGCAGACAGTGGGTGCAGGGAATCATCATGGAACAGGTTTCAAGCATGCAAACCACATTCCATCCAGAGAGCATCAATTGTATTTTACCCTGTAATTTTCATACTGTTATAGACTCTTTAAAGATATGAATATAATTTCTCGGTTTCCTCTGATTTTACCTCCAGTCATATTTCTACAGATGTCAATGTAAGAATGACAATTAAATGACCAGAAACTATATTTTTACATGAAGGAAAAGAAATGAAAATCAATAAAATGTGGTGCTCCTTTCCTCTACTTTATTCTCACCTTAACCCATCATCAGTCTTGCCCCGTTTCTCCTCTATCTTCATCCACTTTCCGATATCTCCCCTTGAAGGAGCTTCTCTAATCTTCACTCTGATTTAGATCTAGCTATAAAGGTATGTACATACATATAAAATCTGTTAGGTTTTCTGATACCCCTGCAGTCAATATTTAATTCACTAAAAAATCCACAAAACTTTTGCTTTCCACTTATTTTGCTTTCATTTGATATACAATTTTATTTCAAATTCAATTACAGTACTGTGTCATACAAATTCATGTACATTCTTTTGAAAGACTCTATTGAGGCTTCAATGCCTTTCTGATGTTCTGTGCATTTATATGTATAACTTTCTTTACCTACATGTATATGTAGTCAGTAATTTATTACAATTAATCACATTTTTAAAACTTGACCACACTGTTGGGAGAGCACTGAAAACAATGTGGAATTGTTTTGATACTTGGAATCTAACCCTGCATATCTCAGATACATAAATAATTTTACGAGTTTGGTAGAACTATTTGTGTAACTGGTCCAGTGAATCTGAGAGCACTTATAATCTCTGTGAAGTGTAAGTGAGCTGTTACTGGCATGAAAAGGCAGAACAGTTGCTTCAGCAGACCTGCCAGGAGTTTATTTTGGAGCCATCTCTCCCTTTTTGTGCATATTTGGGGGGGGGAGGGGGGGGTTGACCATGCTTCATTAGAAAATGAAAGGTAATAACAACAGTATTGTTAACAAGAGACCTTACACATGCAAGACAAGTGATTAGAATTGCCACTCTCAGAAGTACAAGGGTGATCACTGGACTGATTCCATGCTTAGACAGCCCAGGCTTATACAGCCCAAATAAAATTGACTTTGTTTTGCATTTGTAGCTCTGTTTATTCTTACAAATCATCTGAAAATCAAAATAAGCACTTGGATTCCTTAATCATCCCCTCAAGAATCGTAGTTTCCAGTTCCAGTAAGTTGTTTGTCAGCATTAGATGCTGGGACTGGTCTCCAATAGTTATCATTATGTACTTTTAATTTTTTTAAATGCATCTTTTTTCCCCATCTTTCACGAATTTATTGTGTACAGATTGATCTGTAGGTAAACATTGGTTGAAGATTGTTATTCTATTCAAAATACGAAAGGGAGTACAAATGTTCGTTCTTCCTTGGATATCTTTGCAAAATGTATTATGCATTAACACATTTTGCATTAAGAATTATACAGTTATAAAAGTTAAAAGTTGAAGACATTGAGGATTAAAACTATCCCCTAATCAAGCAGATGTATAAAAGCTTTGGTACTTACTTCTTTTCCCAAGCAAAAGAGTCCATCAGCAGTATGCAGTGTTACAGTGGTACAAGACCACTGTACAAGTGTACAAGATCACAGGACCAGATTAAGTCTCAGCAAAATCTCACTGCAAAATGCAGGAGCTGGAAGTGGTAGATTAAGTCAAAGAGAGGCAAGAGATCACCCTATTTGCACTCCCATTTGGGACACAAAACAGGCTGTTCTACCAAAGGTTTGGATGAATTACAAGAAAGCCTGCTGCCTTAAGGACACTTCACCATTGCACTGTTAGTTCCATGCACAGTATCACCTCCTTATTTAAAAAGATAGTGTGTTGTCTTCCATCATACGATCTTTTACAAGCAGACCTTTTTATTTCAAGTCTTTAACAGGTAATATTCCATCTTCCTTTAACTTTTTCACCCCTAAAACACACTTTAGGATGGTTGAAGAAACTGCTGTTATCTGTCTCATTACTGAATCTCCTCAAAGTCACCCTCAGCTCTACCATTCCGATGAAATTCTCTCTGAAAATTCATGCTTCATTTTAAGTACAGGATCACTTAATCAATGTTAAGTACTACATTTTCCATAGACCAAAGAGAGAGAAATCAGACTAGCACTCTCAGATCATTTTTACTATGTCTGAAGTCTGGAAAATCTAGTTCCACTACAAAAGCCAAATTTAGGACATTTCATAAAGCACCGCCTAGCTGATTCCAGCAGGTAATTTACCAAGTTTAGGTTTGTAGTGATCAGTTCCTTACTTTTAAGTATCTTATAAAAAAAATAAGGATTTTTATTTTTTCAGTGAATTACTCATCTCTTTCATAACAAATAATTAATTTCAAATCTTGTATAGAATGTAGCAAAAAGAGAAAAGAGAAAAATATCTTCTCCCAGTCTTCCCAAAGAGGTTGCTAAAATTCCATTAATCAGTCCTTCAGAAAGCATATTCATAGTTCTTCCTACACGCAGGGCCCATGTTATCCTAGATCAGAGTTCAATGTTTCTCATAAGCAAAAATTCCAAGTTAGAGGCAGCTACAGACATGAAGTGGGGGGGGGCATCTCACTCAGTATTTTTTGAAAGATTTTGAAGACCCCTGTCTGGTGAACATAAGAGAACAATGAAATGCTGCCACAGTGGTCACAGCAGAACTCTTGACTATATATAAAGAAGTTGTTGGGTAGGAGAAGCATGTCACAATTTTTGTCACATGTGCAACATTTCCACAGACCTTTCAAGGGAAGTTATTGTAACTGAGACAAGTATCTAGAAATCTCTTCACATAAGCGTAAACTGCAACAAATTTTAAAAGATGAGGAGAGGGAGATGAACAGTCAATGGACCATGCAAGATCTGCTCTCTGTAACACGCAGTTCAACAAGAGCAGTACCATATTGAGCTGATGAATCTGACAGCAGCATTTGTCTTAGCAAACATTCCTCTTCATACCCTGGATCATCCAGCCATGAAAAGGCACACACAGACTATAATTTAAAGAATATTGGCCTAATCTCTGTGACTCACTAGCTAAGAAAAATTCAGCCTGCCTGTCCTTTCTGAAGCATTAAAAAAGGAAGAAAAAAAAAAAGAAGAGAGCATCTGTGTTCTCCAGTCACAAGATTGCTAGGGCAGGGGATTGAGATCCTGTGCTTTGAACACCACTCTGTTAGAAGCATGACAAGAGCTTGGGAATGTACTCACTGAAACCCACCACAACAAGCAGTGTGGTCTTTGAAAACAATAACTTCAGGAAGTCCCATAATTAGAGGACTGGTAGACAAATCTATATTAGGAATACACAGAAAAGATAAACAATCAATAAATCACTGTCACCTGAAGAACTAGCCTGTACCTTTCTAAGAACATAATAAGGCTTGTTTATGACTTTCTGGGGAAAAAATCCACTGTTAGAGATGCTTTTGAGGGGAAAATAAATTGCAGGAATATTTAGACTAAATTAGATCTTAGACTAAATCAGATCCCTGCAGCTGAGAGCTGAATGAAATACCACATTCATTTGGCAAGCAGGTGTTAGGAGGAGGACCTCACCACAGTTCATAATTCACTGTATATCTGAATATTATGAGTAACCAATGGATTTTTGCAGCATAAACTAGTAACAGTTCTTGTGACAAGATCCTTGACTTAAAATCTTGCCAGACCAAGTAGACAAGAAAGTCTCAGGAAAGGTAATCAATATAATTTTATTTGTTTTTATTTCTATTTCTATTTTTCGGATAGGCTAGAGGTTTGGTGGTTTTTTAATTTTCCTTGTCATGTGCTTGAGATGGTACCAGAGACTTGGAAGGTCAGCTGGAATTTAGACACTCTGCAGACCCCATAAATTTCTGGCTCCACTTAACAGTTGGCCTTAGCACTTTCATCAGCATCAGTGCACTGCATGTCTGTATCTGCGAATAGTATCTCTGAGGAATATTCATTAATAATGAGCAAATATATTTTGACAAAATGAAAGAACCATTAAGAAGAACGTGTGATGATAATTATAAATAGGGTGAGTGAACTGAACTGCAGCTTAAATGGAAATAAATGTATTTGTGGCTGAATTTGACATCCCACAGTTTTGAGACACAAAAATTAGCCAGAACTTGCAATCTTTGACATGTTCAAATAAAGAAGTTAAACAAGCAGTGTTATTTCGTTTACAGTCTCAAATAATTGAAGATTTATGTAATGTTCATTATAAGATTTTAAATCTTTAAAACTACTTCATAATGTCTCCATTGATAACTAGCCACAGAGTTCTGAAACAGGTGAGCACTAAGAACAGGCAAGCTTTACAAACCTCTCCCATTAACAGGTGCCAAGATTCAGCATTCACCCCTGTCCAGCTCCTGCTGACTTGTTGGGCAGAGTGCGACTCATTTCATATTTGAAATACACCACAGGGAAAGGACTTTCTGGGCAAAAAGACGCAGTCGAGGCACAGACCAATACGTAGGTCTGAAGGGATACAGACTACATGGCTATTGTTAAAGCCAAACTCCAAGACAAAAAGAGAATACATACACATATTAATCAGACATACTCTACCTGAAACAGGATGATAGATAACTCTGGTTCTCAGCTCAGTTCTGACTTCATTACATCATTTTTTATTGATTTGGAAAGGTGTGGCAGCTGTTTAAGGTTGATGGAGAGCAGAGATATTAATAGAAAGGATTGTATCTGGGCAGGCCTCTTTACATAGTCCTGTAAATATCATCTACAATGTAAAACACCGTTCCCTGACATTATACACTCACTTCTGTTACATCACCATGTCAAACACTTCAGTATGCCCCAAAACTTCATAAAAAACCATCCTACAGAAAGAAAAGCAATCAAACAAAAAACATTCTGGACTCTATTTATTACATAGAGAGAGAATGAGACTATCTGGGAAACCAGAAAAGACAGTGTGAAAGGTCAATACACAGTGTTTAGTGATTTTCTTGAATGATCGCTACAGTAACCAGCAACAATTCTGTGTACAAATGCAGAGCTCTGCACTTGTTTCTGTTCTTCAAATACCTTGTCACTGTTACATCACAGCATACGACGAATTTCTATTCAAGCAAGCATTGTATTATTACCTGCTGTGCCAGCAATCACAGAGGTTACACTTGTTACAAAGAAGGCTTGCACTGCTCCCAAAATTCTTCTCTCTTCCTAAGGATCCTACCCTCTTGCTTTGAGCTCTGCAGGTATCAAGGAAGTAGGGAGATGTCTCTGTTGCAGAACACTAGATTTGGCTACTCAAAGTGAGAAAATTTTCCCGAACTTCAAGGGCCATCCATCCAAAACTTGAAGAGATCATTGAGACGTAATTTTCCAGCTTATCCTCTACACTGAGAATTGCAATACCATTGTCCAGCAGGTGAAGTACAGATGAACAGCCCAAGGAGAAAAATACTGATAGAAGACCTCTTTATTTAACTTTGTTTTATAGCTATCTTTCAGCAAATCTGAGCCAGCATCACATGAAGAAATTACCATAAAACAGTCAGCTTGAGCTGCTATTTGTTCTGTAGCTAATTGGGTGGATGTGAAAGCAGATTCTTCTTTCTTCTCTACTGCCATTTATGCATCCAAGAGCTAACTGTCAGGGAGGTTAGAGCTTTGTCTTTACATGCCAAGGAGATGAAATGCGGTTTCAGATAAATTAGATGAATAATAAAGAGTGAAGTGCCAGTGCAAAAGGCCGTCAAACCTTATTAACACTTTGCCTGAACTTCTCTGAGGGTGGTTCTTACTGAGAAGCACTAACTCTGAAACACAGTCTGCCATTTCTTAATACCTGCTATGCAGAATGTAGGGTTGCCATATTAATCATTAAGACTTAAAAAAACCCTCAAACTCTCAAACAAAAGTCTACAGTAAGCTGATGGAGGGTTCTGAAAGGAGACCAAATGGAGTGTACTTTTAGGTGTTACAGTGACTAAAAAAATCCTGCTCAATTTCACCATCTTCTTCTAATAATTTGGCTTACTGGTCTTGAAGTCCTTTTCTAACATAAATCATTCTATGATTTTTTGCAAATTTAGGTGTCTTTAAATGATTGGTATTCACTAGCTCATTTTCCCTTCTCTCCAAATTCCTATCAGTTACAATTTTCTAGAAAACCAGTCCACAGGTCATAGGGGTAAATATCTCCCCTTGCTAAAGCTGTAGGGAAACAAAGCACAGGTGATTTCTCAGCATTGAGAACATACTCCAGGGAGATTCAGTGGCTACATTATTCCTAAAGCAATTTTGTTATCAACCCAAGACCTTTTGACTGCATACTGTATTGTACTAGTAAACCTTTAAATAATATTCCACTCTCTGTTTCTTGCCCAAAACATGTTAATACATGAGCACATGGCACAAAGGTGCCATAGTTAAACCACTGATGAGGATTGACTATTGACACCATCTACACAACATACAGCAGCAGCAGATTCATCAGCCCACAGTATACCTTGAACTGGTTAGTCACAGTAGTCAGTACACTAAGCAGGAACCATAAAAACTAGACATCATTTGAAAAAATTCTGTTTGGGAATCAAAACACATTTGTTTGCTTCTTTCTTTGTTTGCTTGAAGGAAAATTTTTCATAAAGTTCATCATTAGCAAGCCTTTTAATAGCATCTGCTTGTAGGTACCCACATCTTTTTTCCTTGAAATACAAAAGTCACTCCTGTCCTTTATAGGATTGGCAGAGGAGGGTAAGCTCTTCTCCTTGTAGCATTTCATCTAAGACAACCTACAACATTTGGAAGAACTGTGTTCAGCCTGCAGGTAATAAAGACATTTTAAACTATACTGGATCAAAATTCAAAGCTCTATGCTTACAATGCATTGCAGAAAGCTGCTTCAAGCAGAATATCTTGAAGTGACATGTGACAAAATGGATGCCGTTTTGAAAGGTTAATAGGTACAAAAACGTTCAGGAGTCAATGGCCATCTGGAACCTTTATCCAAATTTTTAAAGCTTTTGATATTAATATTTTATCTGGTGTAAGTTATATCTGATTATATGGGGTACTTTTAAACAGAAATTCTGAAATACAGAAAGTTCCATTGATTATAAAATAATGAAGATTGACATGAAAAAATTGAAGAGGAGTTTGTTTAGTTTTTTGGGTTTTTTAAATGTGTAAATATACCAAATAAGAAGTATCTTTTTTTATATTTCTCATGTTTAAATCTTTTAAGTTGAGGTTTTCATATATTCCAAAGTTTGAACTTAAGATACACTTCACATGGAACCATGAATAAATCTACTATAAAAATTACAATAATTTTCTCATACATAGATATAATTATAATCCTGCAGTCTTGGGGTAAGAACTTTCTAACAATGACTACTTGAAAACAATTTTTCTTAGCCTGTGAATAGCCTTTACAGGCCATTTTAAAGTATGAGACTACACAAAACAACACACACTCACTCAAGACTGAAATAGGGCAAAAAATATTTACAAAATTAGCACACCAACACTGAAAGCTATCATGCATGCACATAGAAATCAGGAGCAGTGGAAATGATGCCAAGTCCCCATATCTGTTTCTAGTAACAAAAAGAAAACATTGTCCAGCTTGCTTGTGGATACTATTGAAAAAATTATTCACTTCAACACTTAAAAATATATTGAAGAGGCTTGGAATTGTTCAGAACAAAGCATTTTCTCCTTAAAATTTCTGAAATTTCTGTTGTGACTATCAAAACCAAGCTGAAAAAAAAAAGTGTTAGGTATATGAGATTATTTTGGTCTCTTCATTTTTTGCTTTCAGTTTTGTTGTGTTTCAAATTCAGATATAACTTGTTGAGTAAGTTGCATTGAACTTTCCTGCAGTAGACTGCATTTGTATCCTCTGACCAGAAGAGTTCCAATCCAATTCAACAAAATATTTTCATTTTATTTGCCAAGTCTGCCTTTCAATATCTTTTCCAATCCAGCTTTGGGAAAAGAAACTAGAAATATTATTTTATCTACATATCTGTACCATGTATCTTTTCCTTTGGAGATCAATGGAATGTTTTGTCAGTGAAACACATAGATCATCTGTAACACAATCAAGAAGGAACATAAAATCAGTCTTGCTTCATAGATCCAAATTCTTTAAACTATAGATAGTAGGCTTTCCTTTCCCCATCACGTGTGTGAAAAAAATAATTGCTTTATGTGACTTTGCCATGCATTGTCTAAAAGCCACAACTCCTTCATTTTCCACAAAATACCACTGCTGATATTCATCACTGGCTGGAATTCATTAATCCCCTTTAATCAATGATTAAACTAACACCATTCCTTTGGAAAAAATAGAGAGATATCTATAATGTGTAATGACAGAGTTTTTTGGAGTTTGAAGAAAATTTTATTCAAAGCATCTACACATCTACATTTAGAGCCCTGCCAATCAAAAAAAAAATCTCTTTTTATTCAAAATCAATGTCATGAAGAGGTTGAGTTAGATTTGTTAGCATCAGGTAAATAAAGAGAAGAGAAAACCCATAAGTAATAAGAATATTAAAAGAAAATAGTACAACTAAAAGCCATAGAACTTCTCTAAGCTATGCTTGCACATATTAACAGCATAATTTAAAAAGATCATATTCACATAATGTATTTTTACCTTAACCGTAAAGAAAGATATGCAGGTGCTTTTGCAAAGCATCAAATAAACAGATTTTCAGTAATATGTCCTCCATCAGCTGCTCAAGACAGGAACACATGCCCATTACCCATTTTAAATAACATTCTTCTGAATTTCTTTCTGTAATTTCTGGTATAAAATAAAGAAAAAGTGTTCATATCATAGCATGGTACCTATTAAACTTCAACAGGGAAATCTGTCCTTTTAAACTGAAGATTGGGAACGCCTGGCCTATATGTTGTCCATGTAACAATTCTTCTGTTCAAGTGGAAGACCAAAGGAAAAAACTGGTAACCAATAAATGAAGATCCATATTGTTGAAATTAAAAACGGCCAGAGGCTTAAAGCTGGTATCCCTCCAAACCCAAAGCCTTCTCTAAAATCAAATCCTTGATGTATTATTGATTTTTATAGCACTGTTTAATCCAACACACCACCATTTCCATTCTTTTAATTCTACCTCTCTCCTCATGCAAGGCTTAAAGTTACTGAAGTGAAAACACTCTTAACCAGTAGAAAACAGATAGAAACACATAAAGAGAGGACACATTTAGCAGAACTGTAATCTGAATGGGAGAGTGCACCGAGCAAAGCTACGTTAATAAAATACAACTGAACCCTGGTTTACATTAGCTTTCGAAAACAAAGATACCATTAGGCAACAACATCAATGGGCAAAAAGATGTTGGGGGTGGTTTGTGAGGGTTCTCTTGTTGTTCTTGTTGTTTTTTATGACAGTACTGAGGCTCAGGGGTAACTGTTTTAGACTTGACTCTTCCTCAGCATGTATTCATCTTATAAAGAATGCAAGGCTTGAAGCAGAAATCAAAATCAGGAGCAGCAATGCTTAATCATATCAAAACATGCTGAGGGATTGAAAGATCAAGGTCCTCATGTGTTTTCACATGGCAGTAGTCATGTTGTGTTAAACAACGACACAGTAGGACAGTAGCTATAGCTTACATTGATTGTTATGAGCTTGGACTTTACATTCAAGGATTGGCACTTGAATAGTAATGCTGATGCATTAAAACATTATTGTCACAGAGGAAGGAATAACACATGGATCCAGATGTCACAAAATATCTTGTTTCAAATTTGAAGTCCATTGACTGTGAAAATCATCACCACAAAATGAATTCAATGAGACATCAATGCAAGTCAAAGTCCTCCATATCCACACTATCTAGGTCATTTGCAGAAAGTAGGATCCAGCTGTCAGGCCAAAACAGGCAGTCACCTAGTTTTGTGCAATCACCTTCTACAGAATGCCTAGATGGGAAATTAGAAAATTGTTGCCACCACCCAAAATCTTATAGATATTCGTGCATTAAGGGGAAGTCATCTTACCAGCTTTGACTTACCAGAAAGATCAACATGATCCAGTATGCAAAGTTTTCATTTTTCCATGGTTCACTAATGTAATGCATTATCACTAAATACGAAACTTTGATTTGCAGTCATTAAGATACATAATTATGATCTATTCTCTTAATTCTGTTCCAATTTATCAATAAATGCTTCAGGACACTTTCCTATCTATCTATATATATTACAGTCCCCTTCCAACAAGAGAGTATTTTTTTTTTTTAATTTCTTCAATAGATTTTTTTTGCCTGCCTCTAATGTATCTCTTTCAAAATACTTTCTATTTTAACAAGTCACATCCTCTCTGATTTTGATCAAGGATAGATTTGACAGTAATTTTTGATAATGTGAATAATACAGCATCTACCAAACAAAATACAAAGACCTTTGAGGAACCAAACTGGTTTTGACCACATCAATAGGAATCACAAAAGCTTCACATGAAGCTATTTCCCTTTAAATTGTCAATCTGTCTTTTAAAGTTTTATATAAGCAATATTTGCAATTTTAAAAAGAAGTCTTTCATGGAGAACTTGACACTTACAAATAAAAACTTTACTTTGTTTTAATGAAAACCTCTGGACCCTTCCTTATATGCAATACTTCTGTATGTTGCAAGGTAAATGAACTTAACTTTTCTTTAGATTAAACTAGATATTTGTTATCAGTAGTTTCTCTTTGTTTAAACTTTTATTTTATTGATTTTTAAATAAAAGGACTATACTTTTTGTAATGCATGACAGCATGAAATCCCACAAGAGAACATTTCAAAAGAAATTCAACAATACACACCAGTTATGTCAAATAAAGTAATCCAGAAAGCAATGCCTGCGGGAAAAGTCCTCTACCACTGGGTAATAAAGACATCTGTCAAAACTTGTTCTGTAATCAGGACTGGATGTATGTGCATGCACAGAACAATAAACAAAAGCTCGTAGACACATAGAATGAAAGAAGAAAATATAATTTAAACAACTTTCTTAGGAATAAATTATTCAAAAAGAACAGCAGTGCTAACAAGTCCAAGAAAAGGGATGCCATCCTACTTGGTGTAAGCCTGGCTCAAATGCATTTTTGCTATTCCCTCTGTAATAGAGAAGAAGGAAGGGACAAATCTGAAAAATCCTGTCTCATCCTGTCTCATTTCTAACGATCATTAATCACCCTGCTAAGCGCTTCTTTCCTATGTTCTAGCTACGGTTTCAGTTAGTATTTATACTGTGCACATGAAAGCTATAGATATCTAACCCTGAAGGGTTAGTTAACTATAGCTTTCACTGAATCTCCCCTTTGTTACCTACTTTTAGAATACAGTTTCTCTACTCCTAATGGTCATCTAGATAGCCTAGGCTTCTGAAGATAAAGTATATTTACATGGGATCTTCTTTACATGAGGCTGCTCCTGTGACTTAACACTCTCAACACTGGTCTTGCTTCTGCAAAACATTTTCCCCTTTCCTGTCACAAATATTGTGTAGGATGTTACAAGAAAATGTATGGCAAATTTCGTACTGAATACACATAATGTTCTTCAGTTGTCACGAGTGTCTGTTACTTTAGCTCTGACTTCTATTAAACAAGAAATATCAAACATGATATTTCTTTCAGATACCTTAGGATGAGTTGTGTTCCAGGTACTCAAAGCTCTTCAGGTAATTAATTATTTGTCTAAAGATTTTCCTGTCCGGGAATGAACTGTTTCCCCACACAACCATCTCTTCTTATTTTTCAACACTTTTTGATGTATGTTCATAATTATACTCATCTTATGCATATCTCAGAAAATAACAATGGTTTGACAGGCAGCTGAAATGCTTTATGGCTCACACAGGGTCATGTGATGTATGATTAATACTATGTTTGATGCCATACCATGCATGTAAATGGTTTGATGGTTTGACACTATGCATGTTTTACTGAAGGAAATAAAATTACTGAAGGAAATAAAATCACTCTTAACAGAGTGTTAGACACCTGGTGAGTTTTATTTTATCTATAACATTTTCAAAAAGTTGTAAAAGATTCACATTCTTTGTTATTCACATTCAATTCAGACTTTTCAGTATTGTTGTGTTCCTCTGTCTTCCTTATTCTGCACTGCAAGTCAGTGGTTTTTCCTGAAGAAACACATGTTCAGTATTAATAGGGATTACATATAATCACTTTTTTCCAACTGACTTTCACTTCTTACTTATAAATGAACCACTAAACTGTTAACTTTGGGCATTTATCTTCCTTGCCTTCAAGGACCACTAAAGCAACCAGAAGACAAATACAAGCATATTAACTTGGATATAATCTTCAAGTCTACATCTTCATCCCAAAATTAAAGTCATTAAGAAAATTAAAGCCCTAGATTGGACATTAAACTTCTAGAAGTCTAATTATTGGAAGTTTAACAATAAATGGAAGGCAGTTATTTTTTCCCTTGAACTTAGCACTTCATTTCAAATCAAATATGATAGTTACAACACCTTCCTAAGGAAAACAATCCAGGGTACATTTCTTTAAACTGAATACAAGGTCATGCTAAATGCCCAGTAATAAATAAAATAAGCATCATTTTTTTTCTTTGCCACTTCAAAATACATAACAACCATTAAAATAATACATATGAGGCAGCTCAGCTAATGACCTAGGCTAAATTATTAGTTTGATTCTTGGAATTTGGAAGTATAACTCCCTTATTCAGGTATCTTGAAGAATATTCTTGTTTAGAGATGCTGAGCAATACAGGATGAATTCAGTTCCTCTGTGTCAGCTCTTGAACTTTGCCTCAGCTTTACCTTTCCATTTTTCTCTTTTTCTGCTCTGTAAAACACATCAAGTCTTAATTCATGAGCTTCATAAATTCAAACAGGCTTTTTTGGTCAGATGGAAAGCCTAAAGGAAACATAACATACTATTTGCACTGAACATAGAGTGCTTTCTCTTCCATCACTTGTGGAAACATATTTGTGGCCCTTTCTCTTCTATCATTTCTATGGTTGATCAGATAGTCATGTTGATGCCAAGATCTGTAAGATTCAGATTCAGAAAATAGATCTGGCATTTTGGCAGAGTTCAGAAGCATCATTCATAACAATCTTGCACTTGCCTCTGGCTATATCACCTGCTCAGGTTGTTGTCCTTTCTCAGAGTTTGTAACATGATCCTTAAAGCTTTTCCAGATCACTTTGCACTATTGAAGTGTCTGAGTGTATACCACCTGCATTCAGTACTGTGCTTCTTTGATATAAACCAGTGTACAAAGATGTTTGGCACATACTGAGTAGATGATCTCTGCCCCATGTGGTGGAATTTTCACTTGTCAATGTTCTCTTTTATACACCGCTACTCTTCCCCACCGCCTTTTCTCAGTATGATGGAAATGAAACGTTGTAACATGCAATGTGCACAGAATTTTCTCATGAATATATCACAGAACCTTCAGATATACACCCATATAACTTCAAGGTATCGTACTATTTCTCCTTTTCCCTATAACTTTGCATCTTAACCTACCTATGACAGGAAGACTGTCATATTGAATTTAAATTTTAAAAGCTAACTAGTCACTGTACACTTTCCAGTTTTACTCCACAGAAAAATGGTATTTCCAAAACCAGGACTATTTGTAATTGAATAGCCTTGCCCAGGTGAATTTATTGTGTGAAAGAAATTCATAAAGAATTCAATATGAACTATAACGTCATTGATAATTGTTGCACAAAATCTATCATATACACCCCACCTACTGGAAGTGTTTGTATTCTCATGAGTTAGTCAAATGTTCTTTTACAAGACAGAGGAGAAGCCAGCTTGAATACTTCTGTTCTAGTCTGGAATTTGTACTTGGTCAAAATGTTTGCCAGTTTTTGACATGGGTTAATTTCTGCATGACATTTAAAACTTCTGTAAGAAATTTAGGACTCAGAGAATGGCTGCAGTTGATCGTACTCTAACTGATCTTATCCTGTTCCTTTTGACGTTTTTCAAGGCCTGAGATAAAACAGCCAACTAAAACAAATGGGGCTTATTTCCATTCTATTATCTGGTGTTGAAGCATTGTTAAGAATTTCTAAGTATCAGGTTTATTCAACTGATTAAAAAAATGTGAGAAGAATTCAGTGAGATGGTCATTCGCATTTTCCCTCTCCTGTTTGCCCTATTTTCTTTCTAAAAGTGTAAAAACTCTCCAATTATAAGATACTTTTATTGAGGGAAAGAAAAATTAACAGACTGTTTCACGGTATTTTCCCTATAGTTGAAAGTAATATCTTTTTCATGCAGTGAACACGGTAAGAAATGGAACTGGTGCAAGAGGTTTTGAAGTTATAACTGACCCATGTAGTACCTTTCTGAATGATAGCTCTTTTTGATATTCACTTGGTGTTGAGCAAAAATTATTGCAGTCAATATCTAAACACTAAATGTTACTTTGACCTAATTTTCTATGTTGGGTATAGAAAGACAAGGTGATAAAATGATACGTTCCATTAAAAAGGCACTCTGCATGTGTTGTTTGAGGTTGTTTTTTTCATGAATACACTCTTTTCTGGTATTGCCTATGACAAAGTCATTTCAGCAGAGCTACAGGACTTTCTTTCACCTAATTTCCTTTGGCAGACCAAGGCAGTTTTTTAGCATGGTGATTGATCTCTTGGTTATCTGGACATTCTCATTTTAAACAGCTATTGAAGAGACTTGAATAATTTACACTTCCTGCCATGAACTTGGCAGCTTTTTTCAATAGCTGCTGATTTATTGCACCAAGCAGTGTGACAGTTCTCTAGTCTGTAGAAATGCAACCTGCAGTTACGAAGAGTAGTATATGTAGTGGTGGATTACAAACTTCACTCTTGCCATGAAGAGCTTTTAAAGGCTTCTCTAAGCTGGCAGAAATTATTTTAACATTCAGGCCATTCTGAATTGGTCCCTAGCCAGTCAATTAAGAATCAAAAAAAAAAAAAAAAAAAAAGGGAAAGTAACAAAAGAAGAGGCATTTAACAGCAAAACTAACCTAAACCAAAAGTTACAAATAACCCTAAGCAGTCAGCTGCAGTATTTTTCTTCAAGGATGATGTCAATTAATACCTAAATTCATGCATTACACCATGAGAAACCTCAAATATTTCAGCTTAGGTTGTCCAAGACCTTTCTTGGCAAGAGAATTATCAGGCACACCAGCTGTTTGCCTAGAATTTTCAGCCAACAGTCTGAAAAATATCTAGCAGTAGAATGGGAAGAAGGAAGAAGGGATGAGGAAGTCAACAGAGCTATCTTATGCTCAGCTGGTAGAATGATGTCAAAGAAACGCTTGATTGTAGGGTTTTGTTACTGCCCCTTAGCTGCCTATCTCACTCCATAACTGTCCTCGCAGCAGCTTCCTTTCTCTGCTTGATGTAGTCATGCTTGAGTATTACAAGTCTACTGCATATGTCAAAATTATGTCATAGACACTTCATTGCTATTGGTCCCGCTGAGCAGTACCATGCAGAACTAATGTCCTTCCTTCTCCACAGGACAGCTGAGTTTCCATAGATAAAGTCTACTGATTTTCAAAGAACCAGAGCTTGTTTGACTATGTACACAAAGTGAAGGTTTATTGATTTTTTTTTCTCTCCTTGAAATATTGCGGGAATAAAAGAGAAAATTGTCCAGTATCAGTAGCATTATGCTGCTTGGTTTAAATGTGTATGCTCACAAGGTACTATACAAATTACCAAAGTAAAAGGAAGCGTTTGGAAGTGAAAAAAGTAAATATCACCAATGTATCTGATTATTGCATATAGCACATCTGTGATTTAGTCTACATCATTCCTCTTTACACTTCAATCTTAGTTTTTTTCCACTAAAGCATATTATACAACAAGCAAAGTATAATGCCCTCTGTTCTTCATAAACATATGCATACATCAGTAATTCACTAGTACTTCAGATTTAAATGCTCACAAGTTATAACCTATCAAATGCAGAACACCCATGACAGTGTGAAGCATTGAAGTCTAATTACCCTTACATAGCGACATCAGAAAAAGAAAATTAACTACACTCTATCAACAAAGCTGCTTAGACAGATCAACATCATCTGCCATACAGCACCACTAAGCCTCTTAAACTTGTGAGACTTTGACACACACACAACATCCTCCTCCTTCACCTTCATTAGGCAACCAATTCCAAACTTTCTGTTCTTTTCTTTTCACAGTATCCAGTGACTATGAGAAAAGAAAAAAAAAAGACTCTAAAATGTGCAGGTTTTAACTCACAAGTAATTAAAAGATAGTCTAATTTTCTCCAGATGGGTGTTACCTTTCGTAGTTCAGACTAACCTGACTATAAAGGTCTCAAAGCATTAGGTGATTTTAAAGATTTTAAAGACGAAGGTTTTGTTGCAATAAAAAACATCAAATTCCTCGTGGTATGTTACAAGAAAGAAGAAAGTACTAATTTTGTAGAGAACCTCAGTCTGAAAATTCAGACAATATTTCAGAAAGTAGAGTCCAACTAGCAATATTGTATGGAATTGCTAGGAGACTCTTCTGTAGCCATGGGCACAGGGTCATGGTCCCTGGTGTTTGGAAAAGATCCTCTTCCATCTGTGAAATATGACTGTACACTTGGTGTACAATAGTAGCTACACAACCAAAGTAAGATTTATGTTTAAAACTGCTCTGACTCTGGTAAATACAGCAATAGTGGGAACCAGAATATCTTTTCAAATAATAGCCAAATTAATAACTCTTAAGAATTCAGACTGTTTGGGAACCATTTCTGTTACACCTTCTAAAATATCTCTTTTCTTATATTTCTAGAAATGCATTTTAAATCCCAAGTTTTAAACCTACTTAAAAGTGCACTTTTCTCTAATTCTGTTCCTCAGCAACTGTCTAGATTTTCTTACTTCCCCTGACCTCTCTTCGTCCTCAGTTCTCTTTAAAGATCACTCTTTTTTGCCCCCTGTGTTCTGTCTGTAATTTGTATTTCTTCCTGGCCTTAATTGCTGGGTTCATTTCCCTAATCAGCTTCTTTTTGTGCAGCTTTGAGACTTCTTTTATGTCACTCTTCACTGTTGGCAACTTCACACTAGTCTCAGAAATATTAAGAAAACCAACACAAAGGCCTGAATGCTCATGATCCTCACCTCTTTGCACTGCCTTGCAGACACAAACGAAATTAAAAAGCTGGCTGAAAACACCTTCTTCAGAACTCTACAAGTACTGCATGACAGAGGTCTCCCAAAGTCTGCCAGAGATACTAAGGTGACCACAAATTGTCACAGACACAGAAGTATCTTTCAGATGCCATGTTTTACAGTACAGGCACATAGAAAATAGATTAAAATCTGGGATAAAAACATAATCATGGAAAGACATAAAACCAACCACCCATTGTACAACTGAACTAAATATAGGTGAATTTTCCAGATAAAGGTTTGGTTTTTTTTTTTTGAGGTTCACTGTTAAAATTTTTTTAACCTGGCCATACTGTCTTCAGTACTGTACTAACACAATAAAAAAAATAACACTGAAATGAAGGGCAGTCAGGAGCCTTGAATAATCAACAGTCTGGTTATTTTCACGTACTTTGGAGTTACTGTGGTTTAAGGAGGAGTTAGAGGGTAGTAACTTCTAAACTCCTACCACAGATTTTTGCTGAATGTAAGGGATAGCATGTGATTTCACAGTGTCTCCAAGAGTACCTCAGAGACTCAGGCTCTGAAGGTTTGCTGACTCAATAACTGTGCTGGTTAAGGTACCTTATGTAGTCTCACTTTTTACTAAGAGTGGATCACATGCAACTGGATCACAAAAGGTCCATGCAGGATTCAGGCTTTAAAAACAGACAGAGGAATTTGCAGTCCAAAAAAAACAGACTCAAAGAGAAGAGTGAGTGGAATACAATATGCAGATAAAGTGATGAGGGACTCAGAGTTTATTATTTTTACTCTTTTTTCGCGCATCCACTTATCCACCCACATATACACTTTACATCAACATATAAGCAGTCTGTCTACTTTAGCTCATTTCTAATGCATTCACAAGGAACCAGGTCTCAAAAGTACGAGGAATTTCTGGTACTTTTAGTTTAGTCTTGCTATTTCCGACATTTTAGCTCTCCCTATAGAGAGCTGATCTTTTAATGTAACAAGACTAAGACAGTCCCTACTGATTTGAACAATCACAGAGTTACAGACTAATGGAAATTGGGAGAGACACCTGAATGATCAACGCCTCATCATAACAGAGGCTAACTTTACAGTTAGGTCAGGCTATTCAGGGTTTTCCCCAGTTAATTTTTAACATCTTTCAGAGCAAACTACCTAAAATCACTAGGAAACCTGTTCCACTGCATAGTCAGTCTTATTGTGGAATTTTTCCTCCTATGCTGTCCCAATGAACTGCTGAGAGCCAGCTTTGTCTACTATATCCTCTCCCATCAGGTACTTATACACACTGATAAGCTAACACCTAAGTGATCTCTCTTTCCTTCTTCAGGCTAAGTAACTCTGGCTTTTTCAGACTGTCCTTGCATGACAGGTGTTCCAGTACCTGCAACCTTCACTGGACTTGCTCCACCAAAGCCACCTATCTCTTGCACTGCAGAACTCAAATCTGGAAGCAGCACCTAGATGTGGTCTCACAAGTGCTGAGAATATTTGTCACTACTCTTCAACTTGTTGGTGATATTTTTCCTAACTCGGCTCAGGATGCTGTCAACCTATTTCTGACACATTTCTCATGATCAACTTGTTCAGCAGGTTTTCCATGCTGTTTTCTGCCAGGCTGCTTTCCGGGTTGTTGGCTCCCAGCATGTATTGGTGCATGGTTTTGTTATTCCCATGACTTTTTCTTTACCTTTATGAATTTCATGAGGTTCCTCTCTGCTGACTTCTCCAGCCTGTCAAAACTCCCTCTGACTAGTAGCACATCCATATGGCACAAGAAACACTCTTCCCTGCTTTATATCATCTGTAAACTTGCTGAACGCCCTCTGTACCAGAATTCAGGTCGCTAATGAAGATGTTAGACAGTATTGGCCCTGATATTGAACCCTGGAGTACACCACTAGTGGCTAGTTCTCATCTGGAATTCATACCACTGATCACAACTCTTTCAGCCCAACAATTCAGTTAGATTTTAATTCAAATCCCTGTGCAGTTATGCCTGTACTCCTCAGTCTGTCTGTGAAGGTATTATGGGAGACAGTGTTGAAAACCATGCTGAAGTCCTTATAACCAACATCCATTGCTCTCCCCTCATCTATCCAGCCAGTTATCTTAGCATAGAAAGTTATCATTTTGGTTAAACATAAATCCATGATGACTACTTCTGATCAATTTCTTGTCCTTCATGTGTTTTGAAATTATTTCCAGGAGGGCTTCCACTATCACCCTCCAAAGGATCAAGGTGAGACTGACTGGTCTGTAGTTCCCTGCATCACACTTCTGTCCCTTCTTAAAGATAGGAGTGACTCTCATGGGCACATGCTATCAAGTCCCATGGACTTGTGTATATTTTGCTTATTTAAATGTTCCCTAACCTGATCCTCCTGTACTGAGGCTGAGTCTTACGTGCTCCATAGACTTCTGGGATTCCTAATTGCTGCTCTTGACAGAAGACAGAGGTCAAGTAGGCATTAATTACTTCAGGTTGTTCTGTGTCCTTTTTCAGGTCCTTTATCCCTGCCCTATCCAGCAGTAGACCAACATTTTCTATACTCTTCTTTTTGCTGCTGATAAACTTTTGGAAACTCTTCTTGTATCCCTTCATGTCTCTTGGCAGATTTGTTACCAGGTGAGTTTTGTTTTCCTAACCATGTCTCATTATGTTCAAACTGCTTCTCTATATTCTTCCCAGGACAGTTTTTTCCTTTTCCACATTTTGTACACTTACTTTTTGCTTCTCAGTCTTGTCACTATCTTCTTGTTTCTCTTTTTGCTTCATTTTGTGTTTTTTTGGGTTCAACTGCTCTGGAGCTTGAAAGAGGTGATTCTTGAAAGTCAACAAATTCTTCTAGAGGTCTCTTCTCTCCAGATACGTATCTCATGTGTTTATTTGAAGAAGATTCCTAAACAGGCTAAACTCTGCTCTCCTGAAGTTCAGGGTTATGGTTCTCCTTTGTTTACTGCTCTCCAGAACACCACAACCTCATGGTCACTACAGCTAAGAGTTCCCCTGAACTTCACATCCACAAACATATTCTTCCTTACTTGTCACAAATACGTGCAGCAGAACATCACTGCTCATCAGGTTCTCTGTCACATGTCTGGAAGCTTTTTTTAAATGCATTCCAAAAACCTTGGTGATGTGTCCTGTGTTGCATTTCCAGCAGATATTGTGGTCTTTGAAATTCTCCATGAGATGCAAGTCCTATGAATGTGAAGTTAATTCTAGTAGTCTGAAAATGGTCTTATCTACTTGTTCTCCCTGACCAGGCAGTCTGTAGCAGACACATAAAAATTATTCCTATTGGTCAGCCTGCTAATCCTGACTGATAAACTCTGTCTTAATTCATCATGAATTCCAAGGTAGAGCTTCATGCATTCTGACTTCTCTCACAGGAAAGACAACTCTTCCTACTTTCCTACCCCCCTATCCAGTCTCCAAAGAACCTGTATATATCTATTGCAGCACTTCAGTTATAAGTTATCCCACCACATGCTCATGATTCCAATGAGGTCATAGCCCTGCAACAGCACAGAAACCTCTAATTTCTCCTGTTTCTTCCTCATGCTGCATGCATCAGTGTACAGGTACTCAGTTATGTCCATCTCCTAGAAAAGATGTGAGAGCTTTCCCAAAAATTTTGTTTTGTACACACTGTTATATGCATACAGAATGTGGAATGACTCCACTCCAACATTGTTTTGCTGATTACAAATGCTCGTATCATCCTACATGCTTTGCATGCTTAAGACAATCTATCACTTCCTCACTTGACTTTTGGTCATTCTTTCTCTCACCATCATTTCTAGCTTAAAGCTCTTCTTATGTGAGCTTAGATTTTACTATCCTGGACATCAGGAACCTGCTTCAAAGACTACCACAAGATAAAGTCAAGGAAGACAAAGGGGACCAAGAATGCTGGTTAATGCACACAGATCATATCATTCAAGCTCACAACTAATGTATCCCAACAAAAAGGAAGTCAGGCAAAAATGCCAGGTGACATGAGTGAATGAAAAAGGAGCTCCTGGATAAACAAACACGAGAAGAACAAGTAACCTGGCAGGAATACAAAGAAATTGAGCAGCCAGGGATCACATTATGAAAGCTGTAAGAATCAAATTCTTTATTAAAGATAAAGAGACATCAAGGACAGCAAGTCCTGTCTCTATACGCCCTTGTAAATAGTCTCTTTACATCTTTATGTAGGGTCACTTCAGGTACTGGGAGGTCGCAATTAGGTCAGAGAAGCCTTCTCCTCTCCAGGCTGAACAAACCCAACTCTCTCAGACTTTTTTCATAGCAGAGGTGCTCCATCCCTCTGATCAACTTGATAGCCTCCTCTGGACTCACTCCAACAGGTCCCTGTCCTTCCTGTGCTGGGACCCCAGAGCTGGATGCAGTGTTCCAGGTGGGGTCTCACCAGAGCAGAGCAGAGGGGCAGAATCCCCTCCCTGGCCCTGCTGCCCATGCTGCTTTGGATGCAGCCCAGGACACGTTTGTGTCTCTGGGCTGGGAGTGCTCATGGCTGGATCATGTCCCACCTCTCATCCACCAGCACCCCCAAGTCCTTCTCCCCAAGGTTGCTCTCCATCTGTTCATCTCCCAGCCTTTTTTGGTACTGGGGATGGACCTGACCCAGGTGCAGCACCTTGAATTTGGTCTTGTCAAATCTTATGAGATTCCCATGGGCCCAATCCTCAAGCTTGTCCAGGTCCCTCTGGATGATATCCCATCCTTCAGGTGTGTCAACAGCAACACATAGCTTAGTGCCAACTGCAAATTTGCTAAGGTACACTTGATTCCTTTGTCTATGTCACTGATGAAGATATTAAAGAGCAGTCACTGATATCCATTGGCACTCTGAGCCATTGACCACCATTCCATGGACATGAATACCCAACCAGTTTCTTATCCATCTAACAGTACTATTGAATTATCTCTCCAATTTAGAGAAAAGGATGTTGTGGGGAACAATGTGAAAGGCTTTACAGAAGTCCAGATAAATGACATCTATAACCCTTCCTTGTCTATTGATGTAGTAACTAAATCACATTTCAAAACAGTATGTATCTTAATTATGTAAGTATCATGACTGCTTAAATATAAAGTATCTTTTTTTAATAATGTGAATACTTTCATATTATCTATGCTCTTGTTTGCAGAGATGCCATGCTACTAAGTATGTACACCAATACAAAAATTTCCAATAATGTAAGTGATTTTTAAACTCACAGTAAAAAAACAAAAAAAAAAATTCTGTTCCACTTAAACTGATCAATTTATGCCCCAAAGCATAAGAATTAATCATTCTCATTTTACTCTAGTGAGTGGCATTGCAGTCGCTATTCTTATTAACATAAGTGATTTTTTCTGTTGTTTTTAGTCTTTACACTCTGATTTGCTCTATTGAGTGTGTTCTCGTCAAGTAAATCCTCTGACTGATACTGCTGCAGAAGTACAACTGGTTCTTTTGTAAACTTAGTATTGCATTTCTTCTAGGGTATCTATCTGTTCTTGTGGAAACATTTCTCAAGCATCCCAGAAATACTAAAGAGTTGAAAAGACTGGATCATGTATTAAAAGTGATAAATAAGAAAGAAAAAAAAAATTAGTGCAATTAAAGGAAATAACTGGAGAGTTTTTGAACAGGCTATTTTAAATGCATTTAATCATGAGAGGTCATCAGAAATTCTTCTCTTTCAGCTAAGTACTGTAACTAGGTGACCCAGGACCTCAATATCTGTAAAATTCTGATGGAAAATATTCTGAACTATGGGGAAAAAAATCTTTTGAATAGCTAAAGAAAATGTTACTACATTCTGTAATCCGATAACACACATCAAAGTTATTAACACTACCCTCTTAACACTGATTGAACTGCACCTAAGTATCAATTCATTTTCAATTCAGATTAAAAAGAAATTATAAAATAATTTTTGCAGAAATAGAAAGGAACGTGACCTTTTCCTGACTGAGCTGGAAACTAGAAAGTATGTCAGTTTCTCTTCATTATTTCAGAAAGGGAAATCATTGTCTTTGAGAAACTAATTTAAAGAGGGCATGTTACATGATAGAAACAAGAGTCTCTCTTATATTTAAAGAAAAAAAAATAAACTTCAAAAAGTTTGAACATTGTAGATTAAAAACCATTTTCCATTGCTATCATACTTAAGAGTGCAGCAAGCTAAATTCATCTACTGACTTCTACAGAAGCATTTTAAGCCGACATCTGACCCTCAAATAACTCCATACTAAAAAAGCACAGTTCAGGCTCTTATCTCAGTCATCTTCTTTTCTTAGTCCTCCATCATCTATCAAATATTTATTCTCTCTAATGTAGAAAGAACATTTTCTGTGTTGATAAACTGCAGCTCTCTAACAGTACCTCTTTTTTACTATAACTTCCCATTTCAAGCCCAGTAATGTAACATCAGGACTATTTAACCTCATAGAAATAACAGCTGGAGGAAAAAAAAGTTAAAATTGTTGCTTTGCAGAGAACATTTTTGGACTCTCATTCCATATCAAAGTTTTATGTGAGTTGGTCCCAAAAAATATAGGACTGATAGAAATGAAGGAGTCTAATATTTGCCTTTGGGCCGTAACAGAAATACATGACTGCTCAAAAAATATGATGGAAAGAGACAGTTACCCACTTGACATCAATGAGAGCAATCTGAAACATGCTAATTAGAAGTATTTCAAGCCTAAAAAAGATCTGCTCAGACATTGGTGCTAACAAGCATGTATGGTAAAGAGCCCTCACCACGGTACACTTCACGGAAATTCACTGCTCTGACTGAAAATCTGTTTCAACAGATGTAAGGCATACCCAGATGCCAAAATAGACTGTTAGCAGTGTACACCAGTTACATAGTGTTTTTAATAAACAAAACAATATAGTGACAAGGAAAAGATAACCATCTGATTTTAAAGGCAAAAAACGCAAACCATAATATGACTGATAAATGGAAAGAACAACAGATGAAGAACCTGAATAAGGGTTAAGGATGAGACATAGAAATATGGATAGTGTCTGGAGTAGCTTTTTCACAAATGACCTACAGAATATGCACAGAGGGGCATGGGTCTCACCCAGTCTTGAAGGGGAAATAATATTAAAAATTAAAACTTGTGAAGTTTTTTAAAAGTCTAATATACATGAAGAAGCATATGCCACTAGGCCATAATCCTTGTGCTGACATTAAAAGAAAAAAACATAAACAAACAAACATTGAAAGATCAGTGAAATAGAAATCAATACAGAAAATAAAGACTAAAAAAGAAAAAAAAAAAAAAGAAAAGAAAAACCACACCACAAACTCACATTTGAACTGAAAAGAACATTTTAAGTCTCTGTCAGAGGGAAAAGAAACAGGGCAAATTGCAGCTGCAGATAAAATGATCTGTGCAAGAAGGAGCATGTTACACAATTTCTAACAACCGATATTACTGATGCCACCCATAGATAGTGATTTGAAAGGTTAAACAGAAAACCAAATGGAGTGGATGGTTGTACAGGATATGAAAAGCTGCTATACTGCTATACACTGTGTTATTTCTATTCCTTTTTGGCCCCATAGTTCGAATGATCACATCAGCAAAATACTTGAATGCTATTCTAGAAGAGCAGTTTCTGAATTCTAGATAATCAGTCTAGAAGACTTAAATGCTGCAATACTGAGCAATGCTTTTATGAAACCTCAAACAATCTGTTAAATTATCGTGACACATGGCTCAAACTTGATCATGACCAAACAAATGCCCTTGAAATCCAAGAATAATCAATGGTACTTTATAAAAGTATCACAAGGTTACACTAATTAATATTTCTAAGTCTGTAAAGTCAATGGCAATAGCAAAAACTAGAGAGACCTTACAACATCAAGGCCTTAGCATTATTTAGGAGAGAAACCACTACAACACCAGACCAGAATGAGAATGTTTAAAAGGTAATGTTACTGGAAAAAAAGAGAAATAAGACCTGGCATTTGAAGATAAAGTAGCAAAAATTGATACTTGGCAAAAACACTCCTGTATGAGTGAACGAAAAGAAAAATAACCAGTTTGCATCACTATGAAGAGAAAACATTGCAGCTTTGTGGGACAGCTATTCAGGTCTATATGCTAATCCTACGCAAGTCTGTCAAAGAGAAACTTGTGCTGAAATGTGGATACTCACTAAAAAACTAATTACAAACTTTAGCATGGAGAATGGCATATTTGATCTCCACACCATAAAGCGTGTGGAAATAGTGCCAGAGAGGAATGGAACAGATTCCTTTTCATCCCTTGGAGCATTACTGACACAGGAAAAACAGCAGGAGTAAACAAGGACATAAAGCGATTCTGCAGTTTCTGCTGTTCAACTGTCTTAATTGCCATGTCCAGGCTGGAGTTAGTGCAAATAGTACAATGAAATCACAGCTGATTAACAGCCCATATTTTAATTCCTATAAAACAGTTTGTTTAATCCAGGATTCTCATTACACACAGCGTCCTCAATATACAAAGTATGAAAGTATTTATGCATTTTAATGTAATAAATATTGACCAGTCACTTGCAAAATAAAATCACATTTAAGATTCAACTCAAATTCTGTAGAAAACTTCTCATATATCTTCAAATTTAGGGTAGACTCTTACTTGTGTTATGATTGACTGGCAAGCTTGAAACAAACCCAGTCCAGAATACAATCCCAAAATATGTTTGCTATGGTAGAATAGTTTAATGGGAAGATACTATATTTAATCTAAGTGTTTTCAATTTAAGAGTTAATTGTTAAAGTATACTGTATATAAATAGACATTATAATAAATATATCTTTCGAAATATAAATATACAAAAATCTGTAACACCCACACACAATACCAGCAATTTCAAGCCTAAAAATTAATAATCTCAAGCCATAGATGCATCCATAAAACAAAACAAATGGTAATGATATGTTTACTCTTCCTCAGAAATGCTCCAGTAGTATTTTAATTTTAAGTATGAGGTTTCTGCTACAGGCATACATATAAGACCCAATTAGTTCTTACAATCTTTAATAAATCCAGGAGTCAACAGACATTAATATACCAAGAAGTAAATGGTAACTTCCCAACTGAAGTCAGAAAAAATGTGTTTTCTGTATTTTGATGCAAAGATATAAAAGAGGTTTGAAAAGTACCAGGCTAATGATCTTGATCATTCAAATTGTTCCCATACCTAATACCTGGTCTGCTCTTGGAGAGAAGTTTGGCAGTGGAGCCAGTTAATATCATTAATATAAGGGATATTAAATGGTTGCAGTTTTGAAATTTACTTCACCTCTTTTTTTCTCTAAGCCATCAGGAAAGAAGCAACTTCTTTTTTCATCACTGGATGTCATTCTGAGTTCCTCTGGGTTGAAACCCTAAGGCAGACTATCTGTGGGGATGTTGAATACTTGAAAATTTGAAAAATCACTAATGAGTCAACAAACTTGAGGCAAACCTTCCTTTATTCTTCATGTACAAAAAAACCCAGAAATATTTCAGTGAGCACTATATGTCTTGCTTATGTATAAAAAAAGATACACAAAATAACAGAAAAAAACATGATTAATATTTGCCTCTTCACCATAGTTCATCAGAAGAGGACTAAGTTCATCACCAGTCTGTTATAATTGATTCATTTTTAAATCCTAAAAAAGTCTTTTCACTCCCTTCAAACAAATTTTCTGCTTACAGCACAGTTATCTTCTCTTACTTTAAATTTGAGGAGGTGAAACAATAAGATAACTCATTTAATGCTTTGTCATGGAAGCAATAGATTAAATTCTGAATGATATCCTAAGGATAATACTTAAGCAGGAGATGGGAGCAGGCTATTAGAAAAGCTTAGTATTGATATTACAAAATATTCTTGAAATAAATGCACATGTAAGAAAGATGTAAACCACTTGATGTACACTGTGAGCTCAGTCTACAAGGAATGGGACTCCCCAAAAACCATTTAACAATGTAAAGCACTAAATAAGCCATACAAAAAACAATCTAATAACTAAACCGCTTCTATAAATTTTTAGTGTTCAATTTCTCTGATGGCATACAAGTCTTCTATTATTTTGAAGTCTGTTTAGTGGTGCTGCAAAATACTTGCTTCTACAAGATGAAATGTATTCAATTACTTTCTTATTTAGTGAGGTCTGAAAGCCATTTTAGACATTATGCCATGTCTTAAACATTTTGATATTTCAGGACCATCTCTTCCTCCTAAGCTATGTAGCATTTGTTTTCAGTATTCTTTTTGTATTGCTGTCTTTGGTAGTTCCAAGCCCTTTTTCAAGGAACATGTATGTCTAACAAAGACTTTTTTGAAGAAAAAGGTGGATAGAGACATAATATTGGACCATGCTCTTGTCACTACAGTCATATTCAGAGTCTCTCCTGGGCCTCAGAGTCTATCAAATCTATCTCTAATGCTCCAAGAATCACAGTCTGGCACCCAACTGTAAGCCCAAAGGAAATAATGGCATGATGTCATCAGCCTGTCTGGTTAAATCATTTTTTAACTGGAAGTGTCCTTTCTATATAGCAGCTTATTTCACCAGCTGTAAGTTACAACAGAAACAGCTGCATATTCATTACTTTACAGCAAACAGAAAAGTGCTAAGATTATTTACAAATTTTAAAGTACCATTTAAAAAAAGATTTCTTACTTGGCAACAAGTATTTTAAGTATTACTCTCATGTGTTTAAATACCATTTTAAATCTTCCCAATTTTAGGAAATGTCTGGCATGATTTTTACTGCTAATTTAATCAAACAAAATTCATCAAACCTCATGTCTACCCAAACTTTTCTTTAGTTTCTTGTGGGAAGAGAGAGACAACATTCCCTACAGAAATTCTGAACAGTCTGATTTCAGTATTTTTATTTTTAAAGTGTTTTAGGAGTTTGGTCATTAATTTAATTATAAAATGGCCATAGAAATTTTTGCTAGCATTCTGATTACTTTAGTATGAATAAACATTAAAAGTCAACTGAAAAACACTTCAGTAAGCTCACAGTGGACTTCATTGAAAGGACTCATTCTACATCTTTAATCCTGTCTGAAATTTTGTCAAATACATAAATTTCAGGGGAATGTTTTAATCTCAGCTCAATATGCTTTTCAGTAGAGCTATGTTCTGGCAGTTCTACAAGTAACAGAGATTATCTTAATACCTACAACCCCCATTTCAGAAAATGCTCCTAATAGCTTTTAGCTAGGACTTCTGAAAACCAGTCACAATTCCTAAAGACATTTGCACAGGTTTTATCTTGGATTAAGGGAAGAAATTAGCATGACTGCTGCAAAGCACAGGTGCTTGTCTTTCACGACTAATGAGATAATCATAGCTTTCTGGTCACCCACTGTTATATCTTCATTTTTATCTCCTACAGCATTTTATAATTTTACAAAATCTGTAGAGATTACTAACAGATTTTAAAATTTGTTCCTTTCATTAAATTAGTTGCAATCCAGCCTAGTGCCTTCTGTGATGTTAACTTTTCTCTAAATGTGTATTTGACAGTTGATGCTTCTTCTGTTTCTAAAGAGAACTTAAAAAAAAAAATAAAATGTGGGATCCATTATTATCTTAAGCCTGGTTATCTGGGGTCTCGGAATTAATTACTCAGAATTTTTGAACTCTGTCATTTAGACATAAAGTACTTCTGGGTCTAGCTCTAAAATAAGATTAAATGAAAATCCCTTCACATTTTGTAACTAGAAAGACGAGTGTGTGTCCTCTATTGCCCAGTAACTTACAGACCAAAGTTGATAAATAGGGTGAATTGTTATGTCTGCACTTAGACCACTTCAAACTAGCCCAAGTGTGGAAATTTTTTGCTAGATTTTTTTTGCTTTTTCTGAGTTATGATGTTGTGTTATTCAGACACTTTAAATAAGGTATTCTAGAAAGTGTGAGTAATATATGCTGTAGAGTTTCCATTATAATTACAGTGCACCGTTCTGCAATGTCCTTATTCCTAGTAAGGGCTGCCATTATAAAGTGTGTCAGTATGTCATTTCCCTTAAAGACAAGATATGGGTTCCTTCACTTCCTACCCTGTCCCCATTTCAATACATATGCTAAAATACTGTATGGAAAACGTAAAGTACTCGTCTCCAGTTTTGAGGATATAGGATTCGTCTTCACTCTGATCTGTCTCTTTAACTGTTAGGGAAATATTAATGTGATACTGAAAGAGCCCCACAACCATTATCAGCGAAGTGAACTTCCACCTGGGCTGAATTGGACTTCAAGGATTAACAAATTCTTGACCAGGTCACTAATTACCACATTGTTTCCATTCACACAATCCCATATTAGCAAAATCAAACATTTCCACCTCAAAAGTTAACATCTGTCAAGCAGGATTTCTCTCACATGGCTATTCATAAATCCATTTTAAGGCACTTGAAATAAAACTTAGCTTAGATCATTTCTTAAATCAGAGGGTTAGTTGTTTATTTGCATAGAAGTTTATGTAGCTCCCTAGTTCTCTGCCTTTATCTTTAAAGCTGTTTCTAACACTCCAAAACTTTTGCATTCTGTAAGGTTAATTCCACCAGCCCTACCTGTCTGAAGAAAATATCTTCCATCAGACTCTAGCCCATTTACACAGAATCACAGAATGGTTGGGGTTTGGAAGGGACCTTTGGAGCTCATCTAGTCCAATCCTGCTGCTAAAGCAAGCTCACCTAGAGAAGGTTGCACAGAATCACATCCTTACAGGTTTTGAACATCTCTAGAGAAGGAAACTCTCCAGCCTTTCTAAGTAACCGGTTCCAGTCCTCAGTCACCCTCAAAGTAAGGAAGTTTCTCCTCATATTGAAATGAAACCTTTTGAGTTTTAGTCTGTGCCCATTGCACCCTGTCCTTCACTGGCCACCATGAAAGAGTCTGGCCCTGTCTTCTTGACATCTGCCGTGAAGATATTTACATGCATATATGCAAATTTGCATGCATGTATTTATGTTTTTCTTCTTACATATGTCTGAGAAAGAGTTTCTCATCAAGAAAAGTAATATAATTAAAGAACTAACAATCATACTAACAATGCAGGTGAGAGGAATGGCCTTGTCAGGTATAAAAATGTTCTGACAATATCTAACTCCCTGTCTTCCTCACTACAGTAACGGTTTTCATTGACAACTTTGCCAAAATTTGTTGAAAGGAATATAATATGTTTACTATTATAGCCTGTTTTCTTTCATCTCCTGTGCCTACAGATGCTCAGTCTGAAAGATTTTGAAACTGACAATGATCTCACAGCAATGTAAAGGACTGATTTCCTCCTCCCAAGAAATAAAAAGAAATATAGGTTTGTAATGGTTTGGTTCAAGGGTTAAACCAGAAAAGCAATATATTCTCTCACACTGTAATGAACAAGAATGAAATTTTTATGAGATAAAAGTAAAGACAGGGGGAAAAAGATGCATACAAACCTAGAAGTCAAGCTGAATTTCAGATTTGGAGTCCAGATGCAAAGAAGTCCAAAATCCTCATATAGCTGGATAGACTCTGATGGAAAATTCTGTTAATTTGGTCTGTTTCATACTACTGAGACATGCTAAATTTGGTTTTCAACACTGAAAAGCTTAAAGTGCAATTTTAGAAATTATCAAACTGAAAGGCAATAGAAGTGACTGTTTGGATGTTCATTCAAAACATGTCATTTATGTAACACACATTTGGTTCAATTCAAGCATTAGCAAAAATAATCTGAATGTTCTGATATAGCCTAAAAAGCGATTTAAATTTTTCACATGGATGGGTGTACAAAGATAAAATTGCATTCAGCCATAACCTGAGGAGACTGGACAGAGACTTATAATAAATATGACTTTTTTTTTTTTGAATGAGAAATGGCTTTGTAATACAGGACTAATTGCTGCTTCAGAACTCTGACCACTTTACTTACCATGATTTACTTATGCTATTGAAAAAACCCCAAACCACTGCTTACATAAACCCAAACAGCGCAATGGCTCTCTCATTCTTTCCCTCCATCTCTTCCATATTCTCTGGAAGTGGGAAAGAAGGAAATTTCCAAAGTCACTCTTCCTGAGAGAAAATAAATGGAAAGATTACCCATGGCACTTGATGAAAATTCCTCCACAGTATCCCCCAAATAAGTTAAATCATTTAAACCATTTAAGACAATGAAATATTACACCAGTCTTTAAGGTCAACTCTGTAACTGTTTTATCAAGAGTCTGTTTTTAAAGTAGTTTTACAGTTTAGTGAGGACCTGTGGCTAAGCCCCTGAAGTTGTGATCTTCAGTTCATAACCATTCTCAGTAAAATGATAAGGTTAAAAAAAAAAAAAAAGAAAGAAAAAAAAAAGAAAAGAAAAAGGTTAAAAAGACAATTACTGGTTTCAAACTTTTATTTCCTTTACCAAAAAAAAAAAATTATTTTCTTTGCTCCTTTCTCAATCTATCCCTTGTTTCATCAAAATTCCCAGAACATATTTATGTATATTCTTCCTATTCCTCTGTTAGTGCCCTTAGAACATCTAGTCCAGCCCATTAATTCTTTCAGGGAGTCAGGGTGTGAAATTAGCTATGTAGGAGGAAAAATGAGAGGTGGGATAAGAAAGAGGAAAGTGTAGTGAAAAGACACCACTGCAGTCTACACTAGAACATGTTTCACATAGCTGGAGAAACAAATTCATAATCAGCTTGCAAATTTTAAAACACTTACTGTTTGTGAAATAAGTAATAAAAAAAACTTCTATCAGATCTGTTGCAAAGCAAAAGTACATAAAATTTAGTTGTAGGGTATGAAATTACTTCTGTTTTTTACACACATAATAGGATACACACCATAACTGCAAGACAACACATTATTTCTCAAATAGTATAAAATATACTTCTTGACATTATAATTTTAAATAATCTATATTTTTCTCTGGAGTTTTAATGTACCTATCATGCTGTACTGAATACTACTATATGCAATCTGGACTTGGAGCCCATTAAAATAATTTAGACATAAGGTACACTGTAATTGATTCTTACACAACATAAAGCTGAGTAAAATAGCAGGAGCAGCAGTGAAAATGTTTTGATATATGCACCGTTTTGAGGCTTGTATTAACTGCAAGTTGCTTAACTACCCATT
This sequence comes from Orthonyx spaldingii, assembly GCA_013397795.1. Lineage (NCBI taxonomy): Eukaryota > Metazoa > Chordata > Aves > Passeriformes > Orthonychidae > Orthonyx > Orthonyx spaldingii. The sequence goes on from VZTJ01006079.1 coordinate 337,602, forward strand.
GAAGTTCAGAAATATTTTGCTGCCTGGTGACAAGAAATAGTTTGCCCAGACTACACACTAATTTAGTAGATTATGTAGAAGGGCAAGTTTATCACAGATGGAGACAAATTCTGTCTTTTACTATGATTCATTTAGCAAAGGAAATGAGAGAGGCAACCAGTAACCACCCCTGACTTCTGAATTCTCCTCAATATTTCCTATGCTCAGGTTAGACCTGCCTCTTATATGAAATAAGAGCCTGTGGCTAACCAGATTTGCTGCACTACTAATCATCTAAAACTTCAGTGTCTAGTCCACATTCATCATTACGCTCTAGTCAGTGAAGAAAAACAGCCCTCTTCAGCAGACAATTTATCCAGTTTTAAAATGGGGTTTTGAAAGAGATGAGATGAACTACATTCAGAAGGGGTCTAACTTATTCCATGAACTGAACAAGGAGTTGAGTCAACATCATCTGTTGAAAGGCCCTATTTCCAGTCTGATTCAGGTAATACCAATATTACGTTAAATGATCACTGGCCCATGTCTGCCTGTCATAAACCTTTAGGGGAGCATTGCAACACCACCACCCACCACAGTGTTTCCAACCAGGCAACTGGCACTGGATTTATATCTGCACAGATTAAGCAGCATTACCTGTGAAAAACATCACTCTGCTATTACAGCTGAGCAGATACAAAATAATTCTACTGGCATATATTGACTGACTGACTAACAATGGCAGTAAAGAATTCCAATAATGATTATACAAAAATAGTGTTGTTAAATTCTCCAAGCATATGGTTCATCTTATCAAGTCCTCTCACAAGACACATCTCAGTACAAAAATCCTTCATTCAGTTTTCTAGCACTCAGTCTCCACAGAATACACACACTGTCACACACCTTCTACACACATGCATTTTTAACTTTGTGAAAACACAAGTGTCTGCTCTCACCATCTACAATATGAACTACCTTTCATGTTGTGACAAAATGCTTCCAAACAGCACCTCGTCTTCAAAGGTTATAGTTTTTCTTACCACCTTTTCTCACGTTGACACATACTATGATTTCAAGCATTCTCCTCTTTCATAAGTCCAAAGATCCAAAGGGTCAGGCTGAGACCCACAAACTGTCATCACTCCATGGTATCCAGTAACAGTGTGAATGGGTGAATGATGTCTCAAACCCCTCCAAAGTTTGTATTTGCTGTGAAGTGTTAATTCAGATGGGCTACCTAACTCTTTTTTCCCCTCCTTTTTGTCTCAATTTTTCAGGTAATTTTAAACATGACCATGGTTTTTAGGTTTCTCATTCTTTTTCTCAGCAGATAGACACACTATTTAGTATAAATGTCTTTCTAGGTGCTCCACCGGTGAATTAATTGTGTCCCTACCTCTAGCATTTGCCATTGGCAAGTCAAAATTAATTATTCCAACAATGCCAGACATGTAACTCTAATGTCATATCCAAGATGTCTACCACAAGGTAACCATGGTATTATTTGTTGTCATTTATACGTTATCTACTTGTATTTGTTGCAAATTCACACTTAAAACAGCCATAGAGTACTAACTTGCCGTTTGTTCTGCAAGATCGCAACATTATAGAAGCATAGAATAATAAAATAATAATTTTATTAACATTTTAGTGCAAAAGGAAATATACAGTTTCAAAATTTTATAAATAAAAAGGTTGTAAGATTGTTTATGCAAGAAGACAGTTTTAAAATCATTCTGTTCAAGAATGTCCACGTGCTTAAATTCTCATGGGTGTTCTCTCAGTATTGGTGTTATTCACAGGACTTGTGACCCTGGACGCCAAATAGGAGCCTTTGAAACTGAGATTGTCTCTACCATAGAATCTAATAGTTTTCACACTTACAGGTTTATACAATCTACAGTGGAATTTGAGGGAAATAGATGCTCACTGTGGAATTGTTTTCATATATAATTGAGTTTTGAGCTTAAGTGCAGACTAACAGCCATCATTGAGACTTGTACTAGCATGTAGAAGGAAACTGTGATTGAGCCCCAGACACTTTGGCCATACTTGGAATCTCTCTTGTAAGCTTAATTATCCAGTGATATTCTTAGCTATTGAGTCTCATATTACAAAAACAAACAAATAAACAAAAAGTTATTAAAAACTGTTATTTGACAGAATACATTAAACAGGGTTTGATCAGTTCGTGGTTTCCTTCATTGCACATGGAATCAAAAGAACAGAAGCAATGAATCATTACATGATTTTTACCTTACTTCAATAATTCAACACCTCAAATTCACTGAAGAAAAATTTTCTGGCAACAAGTGATGAGAAAGAGAGCTTTGTTTGGTATCCTGAGCCACATCCTTTTTCCACATGTCATTCAGAGGGGAAATGGCTTTGTGCAACCAGCTCTCTTCGAAAATTATCTCCTTTGAAGGCAAGTGAAGAGGTTCTTGCTGTCTTGAACAGATTAGTCCCCTGATACTTCTCAGCTGGATTCCTTGACACTGACATAACACACGGATCTTGATAAAGATGAAGACACAATCCTACAGGTGATTTGCGGTTTTACAGTATAGCGAAAAAATTAATTTATGTGCTTAGACTCCTTGGCATATTTCCTACCCCTTAAGGTTATTTAACATGTACAGTGTCGCTGGCCGCTTGGCCGCCCGGCTGGCCAAAGGCCTGCAATGTCCTCGTGTGCCCGAATCTCGCGTGTCGCAAGAGCGTGTGCAGCGACAAGGCTGTGCCTTTATATTTCGCGCGGCAGCTCCGAGGCTGTTCAAAGCCCAGGCTGGGGCTAGCAGCAGCCGATTGTGAGGATGCGACGCAGAGACAACAAAAGGACTAGGAGGACTCGCCCGTGGTGTAAATCCAAGAGTTTATTCCCTGCCCCGGGGGGGGCAGGGGCTCACCGCAGGGACGTGAGCTACAAGACGAGTAAAAAATAACCATTGCACCAGGTTTTTAAGGGG
>VZTJ01006079.1:340755-383805 GCA_013397795.1 Orthonyx spaldingii
GAAACCCCCACAGAAAAGGCAGGTTGAGCTGCAGCCTCGAATGCCACGGGTGACCCAGCTGGCAGCTCCACCACCGGCTGGGTGACCTCTACAGTACAGTGCAAGATAAACACTTGCAACAACTGCCTTTTTATTTGAGGGGAATAAGTACATTTCTGCAAATCACTTTATGACTCAAATAAACAAATAGATACTAAGTAGATAAACAAAATAGATACTAACAGGACTAAACCCACCTATGCACTTTGTATTAGTTTAAGGCTTCTTCTTGCAGCCATAGTTTATTATCATGCAATGTGCTGATTTTACAATTAATTAATTAATTAATTAGTTAATCTGAAGAAAGAGAGGAGTACTTACAACTCTCACTCAATAGCTGTGCAAGAAAAATACTTTCCAACATTTCTGCAGATACCAATGCAAATCAACTCTTAGGTTAAACAAGTGTCACCTGAAAGCTTGAGGAAGGAATTTGACCCTATGAAGGATAAAAATTTTGCCTTAAGAAGAAAAGGATTATTCAAGAATTTAGGACTTAATTTACACAAACTGCAATAATCTATTTGTCCCTATCCTTCTGCTTAGTTTGTAGCTCCCCCTATAATCCATAAGGAGGAACAGATACTTCTGACAGTCCAATTTTCCCTTCCACAATGCCATACGTCTCTGTTAAATACTATCAGCCATTGTCTTTAGAAGTCCACAGGAAAGAAAAGTAATGCCAGCATTCAGGAGAAGAAGAAAAACACATTAAGTCAGTTGTGGGTTATATTAACTTCCTCTCAGTACGTGAGTAAATAAAAAGATTGATGATCCATCCCATGTCATGGCCTCTCAAACCCTTGGTGCTGGAATCCTGAGACCTCCTGAGCAGGGTGACTAGCATAAAAGATTTGTCTTCAGCACTCATAAATGCACTTAAAGCACGTCTTGTCATTACAGATAAATGATGTCTTTAAAGTTTATCATATTAAGTGAAAAACACTTACAGATCCACCAAGAAAAGGATCAGATTGCCTGTTATTTCATAGATTTTATCTAGTGCAACCACAAGTGGTTTACAAAGAAACATAGTATCAGGGGAAAATAAATTTTCATTTCTTTAACAAGATTTGGCAAAAGAAAACAAAGAGAATATGTTGATGCCATGTCAACCAGACTTGACAAATTTATTTCAAAAAAGCCACTGGGGCTATACTCATAAGTGTCCAATCATCTGATAATCTAGCCCTTCTTATTTTAATTTTCTGATCAGATATATTTGGAACAGATACACAAACAACAGATACACCGCCAACAGGAAAAAAATGTTGCTGATTAAATCTCCAAAATTTCAATTTCTGCAAAGGATTACATTCTAACTACAGTAAGAAAAAATATCAGCTAAAAACACATCACCCAATTTTGTTTAATGCATTCATTCTCTATTGAAGTATATAATCCTGCAAGACAAATTAGCTGGTGAGAATATTTCTTCCAAATAATGTCAGAATCATTATTATAACTTTGTGTGAGAGACGGAAATTGCAGAGTCACACAATAAGCTCATTTGGAAGGGATCCACAAAGATCATCAAGTTCAACTCCTGGCCCTGTACAGCACCATCCCCAAGAGTCACATGTGCCTCATAACATTGTCCAAAAGTTTCTTAAACTTTGTCAGGTTGGTGCTGCAACCAATTCCCTGGGGAGCCTGTTCCAGTATCCAACCACTCTCTGGGGAAATAACTTTTTCCTAACATCCAATTTCAACCTCTTTTGACACAGCTTCAGGTCATTTGCTTGGATCCTGTCACTGGGCACCACAGAGTAGAGATCAGTGCCTGCCCCTCCTCTTCCCCGCATGACAAAGTTGTAACTGCAATGAGGTCTGTCCTCAGTCTCCTCTTCTCCAGGTTGAACAGACCAAGTGACCTCAACCACTCCTCATACGGCTTCTTCTCAAGGCCCTCCACTGTCATTTGGATGTTATTGAATAGTTTCATATCTTTATTATATTGTGGCACCCAAAACTGCCCCCAGCACTCAAGGTGAGGCTGCCCCAGTGCAGAGCAGAGTAGGACAATCCCCTCCCTTGCCCGGCTAGCGATGCTGTGCCTGATGCCCCCCACGACATGCTTGGCCCTCCTGGCTGCCAGGGCACTGCTGACTCATGTTCAACTTCCCACTGACTGAGACACCTGGGTTCCTTTCATGACACTCCTCTCCAGCATCTCATTTCCCAGTCTGTCCATACATCCAGGGTGGTCCCATCCCAGCTGCAGAATGTGGCACTTTGCCTTATTGAACTTCATACGGTTGGTGATTGCCCAGTCCTCTAATGAAGAATGGAAAGCTCAGGAAAAAAATTTCATTTAATTTAAAAACTATTTTTTTCATATATATATATACACATATATACCCATACACACACACACATGATATTTCAACATATTATACAAGCCCTTTATGCAGGCAGAGAGTGAAACAGATACCTCCCAGTGTAGTTGAGCTCAATTCTGTTCCCTCCCCTCATTCAATCATTTCTAAATTAATATTTCAATATTTTCCTTTCAAATTCCATATAATCATAGCTAACATGTCCATGACCCAAATGTGTGAAAAACATTCATACTTCAATGTTTCACTTTATCACGAGTTTACTTGATCACAAGTAAATGATGTTGGGGCCACAGATCTGTTGTCCTCTACAATCTGCATGTTGAAATATGCTTGTTGGATATCATAACTGTTCATTAGTCAAAACAGAAACATTGCTCCAGCCAAACCGTCCATATGTGCCAATCACTATGTGAATACCTGAAGTGTCACAGAAACATGAAAGATTCATGAAATACAACAAACCTATTTATCTTCATTGTGTACCTGAAAATATTATTTTAGAACCTTTGTGAAATAAGAAAAGGTTTCTAGTTTTCCAGGAAAGTTTCCCTGTAAGTTTCAGTAATTTAAAAAATATTAATAAATACTGAAATTGCACCCATAGCCAGCAATAAATTTTCTACAGATTTCTTAAGAAAAGGGGTTTTACAAGATTTGCAGTGTATGTGAAAACAAGATACATTCAAGACATATTACCACATTGTCCTCTAAAAGTCTCAAAGACCACTTTGAGTCTTCTAGAAGTGAAGAGAATAAAAAAGACATTGTGGAACAAACAAAACAAACACAACCAAAGCCACACCTCCCTCCAACAGAAAGGACCACCTTTCTCTAGGAATTCACTTTAATATCCTGCACAAAACAAACTTGAAAATGCTAGCTCAGTTCAAGCCAGAACGTATGCCTAGGCAAAAGTAGCATTTAGTACTTCAATTACATCTGAGCCACCAAGTAGAACAAGATCATCCTATGTATATGCTCCAGAGTCATCATTAGTACTATTTGTCTTTCATTAAATGCTTGTCTGAGGTAAAATTTCACTTTTTTGAGAGGAAAGCCAGCTTTTCCTAGGATTTTGTGTTTCAAAATGCCTACAAGCAAAATCGAGTCACAGAAAATAGGGAACGACCCTTTATCTTGTGCCTCCAGCACCCGTGTTTGTCACAGACAGTGAACTGCTGGGATTCCCAGACACCAATTCCCTCAGAGGTACCTGCTGGATAATACACGCTTACGGGGCAGCATGTCAACAAACATTTTTATTCTTCTGGAAAACTCGTTGTGGTTGTGTAATGAAGACAGAAAAGGCCAGTCTGAATCTGAGATGAGCAGCTGAGATGCACACCTTCAGCCAATTTGTGTGAGGCAATTTTATGTATGCCCATAAGTTTGCCCTGGTTGACAAACTTAATCTTTTTTTTACAACAAGGTAACCCACCCAGCTGATCAATAGAAAGCCAGTTGATGTAATCTTTTTGGACTTTGATAAAGCTTCTGGCACTGTCTCTCTCAGGATCCTTTTGGACAAAATGTCCAGCCCACAGCTGGATAGACACATCATGTGAAGTGTGAGGTGCTGGCTCAGGGGTTAGACATAAAGGATTACAGTGAACGGATTGACATCAGACTGGGGACCTGTCACTGGTGTGGTTCCACAGGGCCCCATCCTAAGGCCAATGATCTTCAATACCTTTATAAATTAATTGGATGGGTGCAGGACTTGAGAAACGGTAAGTAAATTTGCTGATAACACAAAATTGAGAGGAGTTGTTGACTCCCTCAGAGGCAGAGAGTCACTGCAGAAAGACATACACAAAGCAGAGGGCTGGGAAATTACCAGCCATATGAAGTTTAACAAAGACAAGTGCTGGACTCTGCACCTGGGACTGGTCAGTTCTGGACATACAGACTGGGGAATGAGATGTTGGAAAGCAGTGTGTGGAAGGGACATGGGGATCCTGGTCAGTGGAAAGTCTACAACTTTCTCATGAGGTGAAGGGGAGGAAAAAGCACTGATCTCACTCTCTGGTGACCAGTGACAGGACCTGAGGGAATGGCATGAAACTGTGCTGGGTGCATTAGGCTGAATACTGGGGTAAGGTTTTTTACCCAGAGGGTTGGTCACTGCAACAGGTTCCCCAGGGAAGTGGTAAAGGCACTAAATCTGCCAGAGTTCAAGGACAGCTTGGATAAAGCTCTCAGGCACATGATGTGATTTTTAGGCTTGTCCAGTGCAAGACTAGGAGTTGAACTTCATGATAGTCGTGGGTCGCTTAAAATTCAGGATATTCTATGATTTTTTATACACCTTGAAAATTTAGTGTGACAACTTTACTATTGGGAATAACATTGAAGCTCCAGAGCCCACTGTTCCCTTCTCCCAGTGGGAGATCAGCCACACAGGCGGGGCAATACATTCCTGAGAACTATCTTGAAAACAGGGCCTTAGCTCAGAAGCAAGAGACGACGCAATTCAGTGCATTGTCTGAGGTGGCTGTGGAGTACTTGATACAGTTTGAAACCCCTGTTCACCCTGTCTTTCCTTTCTGAATTATAAATCTCATGGGATATGTGTACTCTCATACAAAGGGTCAACCTGCACTCTGCACCAACATCAATGGATCTAGTTATCTGTAGGTTACTACACAGAGCCTAGTAAATATTTCTTCATACTGCAACTTATTAAAATCTTTTAAGATATTACCATTGCCCCAAGGAAGTTACAGTGTATGGAGAGCAGACTTATACAACTAGAGGGAAAATTGAACATAAAATTTGAAGTTCTTCTTGAAAACAGTCCTACAATTGCTTTACCAGGATAAGTAGCAGATATAAATCATATTCTGACAACCGTATATAAATCATATTCATATTCATACTCATATTCATACAACAAAGTATGGCATACATCCTTCCTTAACTATTATTGTTTTGCATATCTGAGTAGCAGTTTTGCAAAGTAAAAAACCAGTTAATTTGCTGTAAAATATTTTTGATTGCAACATCACGACTTTTCCTTGTAAAAAATTTACAAAATAATGTTGCAGAAAGACCTGTCAGGTCAGATTAAAACAACCTTTGCTTGTTTACAGGCTCTGTGAAACTTCTCAGATTTGATTTGCAAATATGTGAAACTATATATAAGTGTGGTTTAAGGCTTCTTTATCCCACTATAACCATATCTTTACTGGATTAACTACATTGAATTAATACATCTTGAATTTACTAGTACATGGAATGACTGGTGCAATGCTCCAGAGAAAAAGAAGAGTTCATGCACTTTAGAAAAGGATGGTGTTCTCTGCTTGTGTTTCAGTTTGAATGTTTTGTATTTCTGACTATCAGAAAAGACACAAATATGTCTTATAGATAAAGAAAATTTTTTTCTATGGAAAAGGCATAAACTTGAAAAATTCTAAAAAATTTTAACTGCAGGAAAAAAAACCTCTGCGTGAGTTATACTGTTAAAAGAACTAATATTAGGAAAATATAGCAAGCTTTTTTTTATTTCCTTATTAGTTGGAGGGATATTACACTGATTAGGTTAAGGTCTATGCTGGCACTGGTGATACCTACTACAACTGGTATGCTTCCAAAATGTCTAGGACAAGCAGAGCCTTGACAAAAACACATCATGTTTCATGCATTTCCAGCAAAAATATGGATTTGAACCATCCCCTCAGACATCATCTCAAAAACATCTTAACAGTGCTGTGTTGCTGTCTCAGAGATGCAGACAGGAAGGAGGTCCATCTGCTTCTAAATTCTGGATCATCATTTGCGCATCACTTTTTGTGTGCAATAAGTCTGGATTCTGGAATTTAAAGTGTATTTCTACACAGTAACTGTAACAGCAATAAAAAAGTATTTTAAAAGGAACTTGTGAATATCATAAATAATCAATGCTATTGACACCATAATTGTCACTATTTTGTTGTAATATGTGCTATTGTGCACGCTGCTGGCAGAGAGGAGGCTCTGGCTTGGACAACTGCAGGAACTGCTGGCAGAAAACGTGACAGCTGACAGGTTGTAGTTGCAGGAGTGCCTGGAGACCTCCCCATGCAGCGCCTCACTGTTCATTGCCTTACTGATTGTATTTCACTTGATTACTAAAACCCACTTTCTCTTAATTGTCTCCTGCTGCCTCACCCACTTTACACCCTGGAGGAGGCTGCATACAGCACTTGCCTGGAAGCCTTTAAGGCCAGGATGAATGTTGGGGCAACTTCGTCTAGTGGAAAGTGTCCCTGCCTATGGCAGGAGGGCTGGAAAACAGATGGTCTTTAGGTGTCTTCCAACTCAAGCTGTCCTATGCCTCTGTGATTCTCACAGCACCTAAACAGCAAAAAACCACTTGAATGTCAAGGGGAAGTCAAGCCATGGGGGACTCTGAGGAAAAAGCATGGTTCAAGTGCACAGCAAATAAATGCATCACACAGAAATACCTTATGAACAGCACAGAGCTGCTCATTGCTGCTGGCCTGGCATGGTCAGGTGTCAGGCTTCTGCAGTGATAGGGCCCTGCACTGCAGCCTGATAGCAGTTCCTGATGGCCAGACCAGCTCACCCAGAACACCATGGCCAAGGCCGAGGTCCCCAGCATGGCCTGACCCAGTGTTGGGGGAGCCCTGCAGCCAGCCCAGCCTGTCTCTTACGGGCTGGACCCTGTATGTCCACAGTGTGTCCTGCCCAGCAGGCCTCTTGTCTGGACACCTGCCTGGACCCACCATCTCCCAGTTCCAGGCACAAGGATCTAAACACAAAGAAAACTGCAAGCCTAAACTTGTTAGTCCTCCCTAGCTTTTTGTGCACCCATGTGTTTGGAAAGATTTGCCTGCTATTCATAAAATCATAATTACAAAATACATCAAGCAGCTTTTCCAAAGTGTTGAGCATTCATCCTCCTGTATGATAGCAACGTCACATATAGATGGCAAATTAAGACACTTATTTATATGTTTCTTCAGCTTTGTAGTCTTGCTCTGTGTGTGTGCCAATACAGTAACTTACCCTTCTCAACCTTTTTAGCTAACTCATGCCACACTGAAACGTCCACTGAAGAGCTGGAAATTGAATGCAGGCAGCAAAAAGCAATAACGACAAACTTGTCTTTTTGTTTATAACTTGTAGTATACTGTTGTTTTCAAACACACATTTCACCATTGAATATATTAACATTTACTTAAGCAGGAGTCAACAGTGAAAGTTATTAGTACCCTCTACTGGTTTACTTTGTAGCAGCAGGCAATCTGTCCGTCCTTGTCTGAGTGACTTCTGTGCAACCCATCTTCTTAATTGTATCTATGGCCAATTAAGAGAGATAATTATTTCTGAATAATTTAGGGGGGAAAAAAAGAAAAAGAGGTGGAATTATAAAAAGAAATTAAAAGTTGGGCACAGTTTTATCATCTGATAGGTGGATTTCTCAGAGCAAAGCTCAGCTTGGAGTCTGTTACAAAGTCACACCAATCCAGCCTGTTGTACCAGGAGAAAAGCAGACCACATTCTCTCTTCTGCTTTACAGGAATAATGTGCCAGAACTTTTAAAACTGCCTGCTTTCAAGCCTTTAAAAAAGCACTTAAACACTATGATCATTGTGATTTTCCCATTAACTGCCCATTAGCTTCCCTTGCTTTCTATAAAAACAGTCTTGACCACATAGAGATAAGTGTATCAATGCAATAGATAGAGATGTGCAAACAGCAGAGCCCCAAAGTCACTGCTTGTATTGTAAAAACTACCTGCTTCCCACCGCCAGCGAGCCATCCCACATCAAGCCTTCTGGGTGCACACATTGTCCAGCTCAGTTCCTGCTTCAAGACCCTAAATTAAAGAGTGGTGCCCTTTATTCTGTGGGCCATGGTATCCCAGTGTGCTACATCAAGGTACAGAGATACATCTTGGAATCAGAACTTCACAGTGGGAAATAAAGAACTGAAGAGAGAGGTGCTAAAAGCTAGCAGGAAAGATACTGACACTGAGCATTTTGTGCTACATTTTCACAGGCTGGAACATAAACAATCTCTGTTCTCTCCATCCGTTGACTACAAACAAAATGAGTTTTCCAACTAACTAAATTACTTCTGGATGGTTCAACATATCTGTGATGATAATCAAACAAAAAGATAATGTAGCAGCCATCATTTTGTAACAAGAAATCACAACCTGTTATGATCCACTGAGCTCCTTTGAAATCTCTTGTTTGAGCCTTTTGCTAAGATGTCATTCACTCCTGGGGAGCAGCAAGCCAGATCTACAAATGATTAAATGATTGAGAAGGAATACAGAAAAACTTTGTAACTCCAAACAGTCTTCAGCCTTTATGGGTAGAGTAATTTCTTCCTATAAGTACTTAGAAGGAGATGTACTCAGAGAAGAATGAGAAAAATTCAGTTTATTTAATATCGTAGTAAAACGCTTATGCGCAGTACCTGCTGACAAAGTTTAGGGTAACATCATAGGACATACTAATATGAAGCAACCTTTTTAGCTTGTCAAGATTGTTCCATTTCCACAGTAATGCAGCAAGATTTTTAAAATTTATTAGAGCAGCAGGTTCTAGAAGACAAGATGCCCATTACAGTCCAAGCAAGAGGAGGTGCCTTATATCTTTTCAGTATGTATATTTTATTTTAGAAACAAACCTTAAGCCTGAGTCAACTGTAAATGTACTTCTGCTTTATTATTATTTATTATTCTGTTATGATTTTGTATTATTTATGTTAATGACAAACGTACCTAAAGATTCCAAAGATGGTCAGCACACATAATTCTACACACTGGGTAAGCATGTTTAACTTAAGGCAAACTGACAAGCCTTAATAATTCATTATGAGTTCATATTTTGATACAAAAATAGCAACAGTATCCACTGTTTCAGAAATAGCAGAAGATGCTTTTAGCATAACTGTGAACTACACCCTAATCTTGTGCTAAACTGGTCTGTTAGTCAAAAGCTGCTCTCCCTGCCTCAAAAGGAATTGCATTATCTAGGTACTGGCAGGCTAGACAGACATGAAGATGGAATTGTATATAGCATGTGAATTTGTCTATTCAGACATCCCCCGACAATCTAATGAGATCTGAACCAAAAAACTTTACTTAAGATTAAGCAGAGAAAAAAGAATGGAATGTAACTTAAAATAAGGAAAATTTATTTTCTTTTTAATAGAGAAGATATCTTTCATTAATTTTCTATCATGACTGAAGACTCTATATGAAAAAATTTACATCTTCTTCTGTGAGTCTGCAACTGCATTTCACATCGTTTTGAAGTCCCTTAAAGACACCAATAAAATAAATTATTTTCTGTATATCAAGAACTATAGTGACAGCTCCATTATCTAAAAGGCTCTCGTCACTATTTAAGAATACAAACCTCCGTCTGCTTTTCGTTAGTATTAAAGGAATTATTTTCTTAGGGATTTTGCACTGGTATCCATAGCTTTCTTTATCATCTGCTATGTATGTGATTAAGTGCCTTGGTTAGAGGTAAATTGCAGAAGGGGAAGAAATGAGAGAAAGCAGAGACATAAACATGATTGGAGACAGATTTTGAGCTTGTAGGCTTGTAGCATGAGTTACAGGAAGTCATTTTAAGGTGAGGAATACTATTCCCACTTTAAAGAAATTCCAGTTTTAAAATCTTCCAACCTGCAGAGACATCTCCCATCTTCAGGAAAATCTTCCAATCATTACAACTGAAAAAAAATGCAATTAGAGGCATAATAAGCAAAAACTCCTCAGCAAGAAGACTCCACGATTTGTAAACCTCGCTATACCCATTAAACTACAACCAGATTGAGTAAAATTTCAGAATGCCAAAACAAGTTGCTATGCACGATATCACGTACAGCCTAATGTCATTGATCTACCAGGTAACTCATGACTTACACTAGTAGGTGTTCCTTCACTGTGCTTATTTTTATATAAAGGTGTTTTTGGGGTGTGAATCTGAATTAAGTCTTCTACAAAAGGCTGTGATTGACAAGACTTTTTGGAAGGAAGTGCTCTCTGCCATAATTCAGTGTGTCAGAGCATTAATCACATCCCACTCTTGGCCTGAATTGGATCAAGATCTTGTATAAATTTTCCACATCTCTGGACAGTGCCTGAATTGCACAGTAACATGGACTTCATGTTTCTCTATTTCCCTGTTTCTCCACCTGAGACCATGTTACTTCACATACAGCCAAAGAGAATTTCCTAGGAAAATTAGTAAGAAGAAGTAGAAGAGATAATGCAGTTGTTAGAACACCCACCTAGCTAGTCTAGCTCCCAGACCATAAAACATTCACAGAAAATTAAATAACTTTACAGAAGGAAAAACACAAGCCTGGAGTACCTAACAAAAGTGTGTTGTATTAGATCTCTTCTCCAGATCAGAAAATAAAGGCACTTTAGAATCTATCCCATTGAATGGTCTATTCACTAGTTGCAAGGAAATAACCTTTGTTTGTTTTTTTTCATTACATAAGACTGACCCCAGCTTTAGCACAGGTTTACCACTGAGCAGCATTAGATGCTTCCTTCTATTTTGGGCTTAACTAGCTAATTAACTGTGTAGAACAGGAATCACAATTTTATTCCCCTCCTTGTCATTCTCTATTGCTTAGGTAAGACAGTTGTTTGCTTATATTGCTGGATCCAGTGAATGTTCTGCTTTGGATTCAAATTTGCCAATCTTTGCTAGAGAAGGCACTTACTGTTCCAACTAAGCCTAATGGTTGAAAATACATACACAAGCTGCTGGAATAGTTGGCTATACTGAAGGCTTGTCCAAGGATTTGGAATTGTGTCTAAATAACATGTAAAGACTGAATAATCTTAACATCAGTGTCATAACACTTCAAATAAATAATTTAATTCTTGAGCATATTTAGTTGGAAAATATTTGTATGTCAAGTATGTTTCAGTACAATATTTAGGAAGTTGATGTAAAATCAAAGCCAGGAAGAGTAAATACCACAGCAGACAAAATTTTTTGTTGTTCTGCCCAAATCAAGCAGTCACATTACGCATTGTTAAAATATTTGTAATTAACCTTTAATCCAAATTTTTAAAAGGTGATAATTTAATTTATATAGCTGTTCATATGCAAAACATTGTGCAACACTGGCGATTGCAAACCCTTTATGGTGAGGTGCACATTTGGAATCAGGTTTTTAAGCACAGTCCTGCAAAGAGGTACATTTCAGTCTATATCATAATGAATTCAAGGTAGAATTGAACAAATTCCATGTGAGGCTACCATCCAAATGACTTAGTTAAAACTGTAGCTTATGGATTCATTTATACACCTGCTTGCACACCAGAGTAGGAATTTCACACCCAAAGGCTTTCCCATTTTTGTCATGGTAGCGATTTAGATTGAACTTGCCTAGAAAAACAGATTTAGAAAGTGTGTGCAAACCCTTTGTTGACAACCTGTATTCCATTTGAGAAACAAATTAAAGGTTATGTACCAGGGATCCCACTTCACATACCATGTTGAAAGAACAAACCACCCTATAGTTCCAATGAAAAGGATCCACATTACATTACAAAAAATTTGAGATATGTGACTATTGTGACTTGAGCCGTTTTTCCTGTGTGCAAAAGGCAAATTTTTTGTGAGAGAAGGACTGGGGACTGTATCATTGCAAGAGAATTTGTCAGCTGGCTATGGGGATAACAAACCAGGTCTGAGGAGCTGAATTCCAAGGTTCAGAAGCAATGACTGAGAAGTGTACTTGGCAAGAGGAAATATTTGAGGCAGAAAATGAGAACATGAAGAAACATGCAAACAGTTTAAATGCCTCTGTTCAAACAAGAAGCAGTGCAGCACGAGTTCAGCTGTTAAACCACTGCTTTTACATAACATGAGGAATTCAGACAGCAGCTCACCGACACCCTGCCAGCACCAGCTGGGCATAAAAAGCAGGAAAAAATGAGTGATTGCACAACTGCAGTGCAGTCTCTACAGCTACCTGGCAGCAAAGTTGCACAAAGACAGGTAAAATCCTGAAAAACGGATAATTCAGGGCCTGAGCCTTTGGGAGCTGGCTAGGATACTCAGAGTTTAAAATAAATAAATACAATAAAAAGTAAAATCTCACAGAATACATTTAGTCTGCATTTCAGGTATTACTGATAAGGTTGGAAAAACCAGCTAATTACACTATATAAAATGCATATTTCAACTCTGCATGTTACAGGAGTTGGTTGCATGTACTGACTTTGGAAACAGTAATTTCATTCCACTAGGCCCCACAGAGACAGTCTAGCTGCATACGTTGGCATTCATTCCTCTCTAAGCATTACTAAATCCAGGGAATTATACTTGCATGCTCAATAAAGGGCTGAATATGTTCCATAAAGAGCGTATTGAAGATCCCAGATAAAATGAGTTCTAGTGCAGCTGGCATTACCCATATTACTTGCAGAGTACAAGTGGCAGTGACAGGCAGGGTACAAAGAAATTGACTTGGTATCCAGGATAAACACCACATCTTTTTACTTGCAAATTGAAAGTGTTAGATATGGAAATTAGGAATAAACAAGAAATTCCAGCTGTGATTTTTCAGAGTAGATTTGTTCTTTGGTTTTATTTTTTTCAATATTTTCTTCTCTCATATATCTAGCCTGTCTTAAATGTACAAACAATTTTCTGCATAAGAAAGATCTCCAATAGAAGATCACACTTTGCACCTGATTTTTTTTTCTCATGTCTGCAAGGTTCATATCACTTTGAGGCATTTTTGCAAGTAAAATTGAGAAGAATAAGACTTCCTACATTCTATGTAGTATCTAAAATAGAAAGGTCTGGAGTCCTTCTAGATCTGGTTTTCATGTTTCTCTTCTGTTCTACCTAACAGAGATGTTCTGCCTCACAGAGTTGTTCTGCCTAAGTTTTATTCAGTCACACAAATTCAGAATTCATTCTTCCCCTACAGGAGATTTTCCAACCCCTTACCACAGGTTTTTTTTCCTTAGGTCAACAAGCAGGCTTGACAGAGTTGAAAGATCAATGTCATCCCTGGCACATACAGTCACTGCACCAGCACAGCTGTCAATGTTGACACCAGCACTTAACTTGGACTGGCTAAGCTTGTCTACAAGATGTTTTTGACCAGCCATCCCAAGAAAGAGTTACCATCTTGTCAAAAAAACTTGTTGCAATATTTAATAAACCAAGACTTGGTTTTCCTAAAATGGAGAAAAGCTGAACAGTTAATCCTCACTCATGAAGATATTCTATGTCTCCTTTCACTAGTGTGAGAAATTCAACACTAAAAAAATTTCCATTTATAGCATAATTTAAGCATAATGGAATGGATCACTACACATTTTATTTTCCTTTTTCCTAACACTCAAATATAGTCATCAGACTTGAGAGGTTGATACACACAAACCTCATCAAGTAGAACAAGGCCAAGTGTAGGATCCTGCACCTGGGTTGGGGCAATTCCGTACACAAACACCGGCTCAGTGGAGAATGGATTGAGAGCAGCCGTGGGGAGAAGGACGTGGGGGTGCTGGTGGGGGAGAGGCTGGATATGACCCAGTCGTGAGCACTCCCAGCCCAGAGACCCAAACGCGTCCTGGGCTGCATCCAAAGCAGCGTGGGCAGCAGGGCCAGGAAGGGGATACTGCCCCTCTGCTCTGCTCTGGTAAGAACCCACCTGAAGAATTACATCAGCTCTGAGGCCCCCAGCATAAGAAGATATTCAATATCTTATTGGAGTAAGTCCAGAGGAGGGTCACAAAGATGATCAGAGGAAGCAACTCTCCCATGAAGGCAGGCTGGAGAGATGGGGCTATTCAGCCGGAAGAAAAGAAGATTCCAGGGATACCTCGCAGCAGCCTTTCAGTACCTAAAAGGGGCCTATAAGAGAGCTGGAGAGGGATGTTTTATAAGGGCATGGAACAATGCAACAAAATGTAATGGCTTCAGACTGAAAGAGATGAAATTTAGGTTAGTTATTAGGAAGAAATTCTTTATTGTCAGGGTGGTGAAGCACTGGCACAGGTTGCCCAGAAATGTTGTCCCCTGCTCATGGCAGGAAGATTGAACTAGATGATCTTTAAGGTCCCTTGCAACCCAAAATATTCTATGATTTTATGATCAGGAATGAAACAAGGAACTGAGTCAATCTGATATTTTATCTTCTTTTAAACAGCCAGGCTCCTAACCATAAAAAAACAATACTGCTAGCAGCAGTGTGGTGAGGAGCAACAAGCCCTTGTCCGGCATCCAGCACCCACCTATCTTCAGATAAGGATGGCAGGCCATTAACTTGGCAGCTCTGCACTCTTCTGCCCACCCTCTGGCAGCCATTTCCTCCATGACAGTACTAAACCCAGTTGCTGTCATAATGACAAACTGGTCTTTACTGCCTTACCATGTCAGCTAACAAATCACAGAATGAAACTTTGGTGGCTGAAATCTCCAAACCCAAAGAGTAATTATCATATTTTTCACAGAATGAGCTGTCAGAGCATTACCAACCCAGATGCTACTAGATTCCAAATTGCTTTGTATATAATCTAAACTATACTGTTTGTGAAATGCCTGCAATATATTCTGCAGTACCTGCATTACATATGACAGTACAACATTCTTCATGGACTGTAGGACTCCAGGTTTGCTGAGGTTTAAATTTTGTACACATGGTAAGTTCTTTGCCAAAACAGAAACACAGTCAAACATAGAGCTGTTTGAGAATGCTTTTGCTCTTTTTTCTTGAGGAAATACAAGTGGATGTTGCAGACCAAAATACCTCTTAGATGCAAGAAGGATTGAGTAATCAAAGCAGTAGCTCCTGGGTCCAGAACAGGCCAGACATCTACCTGGACTTGGCAGGACAGGGTATGAAATCCTGGCCTTGGTCAAGAAGAGCAGGGTAACACCTGGATTTATCATATGCTACATTGGTCCTCTCTTTCAGACATCTTTTCTTCTGTTTTTCTGCAGAAAAAGAAATCTTGGAAGACCAAGGTTTTATTTCAGTGTAAAGTGTCTATAATCCCAGATTTCAAGATTTTATGGAGTAAAAAAAAATCTTTACTGTCTAGGTTTTGTAGAAGATGATATACTTTCCCTGGGGTAGTATAAAAGTGTTTCAGTCTTTGAGCAAAAACAATTGATTTCGAATGTTTTGTAGGACCAGTTTATTGTTTTATATTGGTTAGAGAACTCCTAGATTTATTGGTCTGAATCACTTTCACACTGATGAGTCAGTCTTTTCAATGCTTCATCTCAAGATTGGAGTTTAGAGAATAATTTGTATTTCCTTTCAATGTGGCAAGTCTCCCAAGGAATGATAGTTGTGAATTCACTGGAAAAAAAAAATCTTAATTATTAAGAACAATCTCACTCAGTTTCAACCACTTCAGATTTTCAAACTTGTCCCATACACATGTTTTGATATGCAGAAAGTAAATACATTATTTGTATGTGCATAAGTTTTGTCCAGAGTACAAACCCCAGGGATAGTATGTAGCTCCGAATACACAGGCTACAAAAAAATAGTTTAATTTGTAAATTTTTAAGGTTTATTAGCTCCATATTAGTTTTTCCTGCACTTCTGTCTCTCCAGGTGTGGAAGCATAGGAAACACTCCAGGAGGAGTTTTGATGCACCTGTCAGTATTAAGTGCTATGAGCTGCAGCCACAAACTGTACTCCACAGGTAAAAGTCTGAGGAGCTCTGTTTGTGGGTTTCAGGTACTGGAAAAAGTGGGTTTAGACTAGACTGTGCCAACATATTCTGCAGTGTATATTTCTGCTAAGGTTCAGCATAGCACAAGAAATAAAACCCAAGCAAGGTAATATCTAGGGTGAACATAGTAAGAAGAGGTGTCAGAGATGCAACTGTCACCTGCTTAATGAGATTGTTCCATGTACAGTGATATGAAGGAATAAAACTATATCTGAGGAAAACAGGTGGACTAAGTGCATACCAAATACTTGGCTGCATAATCAGTTATCTTGGTAGTCTAATGGCCAGAAGGAGTGAATTCCAACATGAAATATGAGTAGAACATTACTAACAGATCACTAGTGTTCAAGCATCAAATAATGGAAACAGAACTGTTTTGAAACTCAGTGTGCTTGAAGACTGAAGATCACAGCTTCATCCACAAATCACGGAAGAATGACAGGATGTATCTGCAGTTGTCCTGCAGGTATCTACAGGTCTATCTCAGTGAAGAACACTGTCCAAATGTTTCAGTTCCCCCAAGTACATTGATATTTGTGGTGTACAGTGTGATTAAGGCTTCATTTCTTACACAGGGAATAGACCCTTTCTACAAATTCCCAATATACCAAGCAAATTTCTAGGAATACATTTCCCTGATAACCATTCATCTCTCCATTCTGAACTGTGAGATTTGAATTCAAAAGTTTTTCTGCTCTGTCCAGCAGTGAAATAAACAGGTTTTTCAAACCTTTTCTTAAAAAAAGAACAAGAACATCTCCCATCCTAGCAGCTAGAGCAATCATGTGGCTTTTAGATGCTCCCATTTAAGTTTGGTCATCTGTGTTGGTTTCAGCTGGGGTAGTTAATTTTCTGTAGAGTGGCCAACATGTGATTTTTTGATATGTTTTGAATTTGCTCTGAATACAAAATTGCTGATGGAAAGATGTTTTTGTTATTGCTGAGCATGGCTTGCACAGAGCCAAGGCTTTTCCTGCTTTTCACACTGGCATGCTGGCAAGGAAGTTGGGGGTGCCCAGGAGGCTTGGAAGAGACATAGTCAGGGCAAGTTACCCCAGCTTACCAAAGGCATATTCCAGATCATATGACATCATGCTCAGGAATTAATGTGGGGGAAGAAGGAGGACATTTGGAGTGATGGTATTTGTCTTCCCAAGTAACCATTATGTGTGATAAGTCCCTGCTCTGCCGGGGGTGAACACCTCCCAGCTCATGGGAAGCAGGGAATGATTTCCTTCTTTTGCTTTGGTTGTGTGCACAGCTTTTGCTTCCCCTATTTAAGTGTCTTTATCTCAACCCATGAGTTTTCTGCCCTTTACCCTTCTGATTCTCTCCCAACCTTGCCGGTGGGGGAGTGAGCGAGCAGCAGCGTGGGGCTGGGTTGCTGGCTGGGGTTAGACCATGGCATGGCACCTTCAAATTCTCTCACATACTCTCTATGCTGGAGTGAGTTTCATTTAATATTTTCTTGTTAGAAGCATTTCACCTTCTACAGATAGTTATTTAATTGAGGCAAGATTTGCATTTGAGTGCTGTATATGAAGTACTGTTGTCTCTTTTTTAATACCAGACTACATCCAATAGACTGAACTTTCTTTCTGAAAGTTTAGTCACACCTGGTAAAGTCCCATGAAAATGCGTTTTGTCAAAAATACTCCTAACCAACTCACATTTTCATTAAGCTGTGCCTCACAAAATTGTTTAAGATGCATGATGGAAGTAAGACTTGACATGGAGAGAAAATACTTGAGGAAAAAGAGACTCCGAGGTATCCAGCGAGGCATTCTCTGATTTCTGTAAAGCAATTGCATCTTTTCTATTTTCCACTTAAAGATGGGGTCAAAAATGTGGAGACTTTTCTCCCTTCAATGCCTTGCAGACATACTTAGGTATTGCTGATTGCTTCTTCTTCAAGAGCTAAAGAAATGTGGAAGAGTTTTTTGGGACTGAGACTCTCTATTCCCTTACGAAAGATAACTATATGAAGCTTTTCACTTAGAGAGAAACTTATATAAGGTATTTCACAGTGATTTTGAAAAGTCATGCTAAGAAATAACAATCCATGTGGTATTAGAGACCCATAGCCCTAGAGAAGAAGCAAAAAGGGATTCCTACAGTTCTATTCCTGATTAGGGTCAAAACCTTAGAAACAAGTTAATTATCTAAATCTCTTACACACACTGCTGAAGTGCAGATGATTTACTTAGAAATAGTCCATGCTCATTCCCTCAAGTCTTCTTCAAGCTCTAAATTTAGTACCTTTTGCAACTATAACATCACCACTAAGTAAAACTGGAAATTACAAAAAGAAAATTTGAGAGCCAGGAGAGGGAACTTTAGCAGATGCCAAACAGCTCAAAACAGACATGAGGAGAAAATGTATGATTATATTGGAATTTACACTATGAATGCAAGTGTAAACCAAGTCCATGAACACCAAAATATTCCCAAAAAGAAAAAATATTTTCAAGCCACTATGAAAGGTGTTGTCATAAAAGGCCAGAAAAAGTTCTTCATTCGTTAGGCATCCCTGTGATTTTGAATTTTCCCATAAAACTGTGAAGTCCAGTTGACTAATATTTTTGTCAGAAAACACACATCAAAAATTAGTGCATGGAAAATATTCTCCTATTTTTACCCCCTCAGGATTCAAATTCCTGTATTTAATTTTTCTGGTTTCAATTTCATTGAGGCTGTTTCAAGGCAGATTCTAGAAAGTCTGTTTTGGCTGAAAGATGGCAGTTTCCATACCCTATGGATGATTCTGACTGTAAAACAAAAGAGACTAAGGTAAGAAAGACATTTCATTCTTGATTGCACAAGTAAGAAAGAGGGGCAAGTGGGACAAGAGACCTGTGTGGATGAACAAGGAGCTCCAGTTACTACTCAAGCATTAAGTAGGAAATACACAGGAGATGGAACCACTCAGGCCACTTGGAATGAAATATAGAGAAGTTGTAGAGTAAGTGAAATGAGATGAGGAATCTGGAATTTAATCTAGTCAACAAAGTCAATGACAACAAGAAAAGCTTCTTCAAATACATCAATAACAAAAGGAAAATGAAAGATAATGTGAGCCCATTTTACTAAATGGAGGGAGAACCCCGATAACAGAGGACACAGAGAAGATAGGGTTACTGAATGCCTTCTTTGCATCAGTCTTCACTGACAAGACCAGGCATCAGGAATCTCTGATAGAGGAGACCAAGCTAAAGGAATGTTGGAAGGAAGATTTTCTTTTGGTCAATGAAGATGGGATTAGATAACACCTTGGCAAACTTGACATTCACAAGTCCGCAGGCTCTAAAGTGATGCATCCCCAAGTGCTGAGAGAGCTGGTGAACACCTTAGCAAGGACCCTTGTAATCATCTTTGAAAGTTGTGGCAACCAGAAGAGGTGCCTGAGGACGGGAAGAAAGCAAATGGCACCCAAGTAAAGCCACACATAAGAAGGAGCCACAGGAACTACCAGCCAGTCAGCCTCACTTCAGTCCCTGGAAAGGAGGTAGAGCACCTCATTCTGGAGGCCATCTCTATCCACATGGATGACAAGAAGGTGATCAGGAGCAGTTAGCATGGATTCACCAAAGGTAAATTGTGCTTGACCAACCTGACTGCCTTCTGTGATGAAACAACAACCTGAGTGGGTGTGTGGAGAGCCGTGGATATTGTCTACTTTGACTTCAGCAAGGCTTTTGACACTCCCACAACACCCTCATACGTAAATGCAGGAAGTATGGCCTGGATGAGTGGACAGTGGGGTGGACAGCAGTTTGCAGAGGGCTGTAACTAGTGGCACGGGATCTAGTTGGAGGCCTGTCATTAGTGGTGTCCCCCAAGGTTCCATAGTGGGCCCAACATTGTTTGTTTATCCATCAGTGATTTGGATGAAGGGACAGAGTACCATCTCAGCAAGTTCCCTGAAGACACAAAGCTGGGAGGAGTGGTTGATACCCCAGAAGGTTGTGCAGCCCTTCAGAGGGACCTTGACAGAGCCGAGAGATGGGCAGAGAAGAATTATCTGAAATTCAACACAGGGTCCTGCACCTGGGGAGAAATAACCCCAGGCCCCAGCACAGGCTCTGGGTGACCTGCTGGAAAGCAGCTCTGTGGAGAAGGACCCGGGGATCCTGATGGACAACAAGCTGTCTGTGAGCCAGTAGTGTGTCCTGAGGACCAAGAAGTCCAGTGGGATCCTGGGGTGCATTAGGAAGAACACTTCCAGCAGGTCAAGGGAGGTGATCCTGTCCCTCTTACTCAGCCCTGGAGAGGCACATCTGGAGTGCTGTGTCCAGTTCTGGGCTCTGCAGGACAAGAGAGACGTGGAGCTCCTGGAGTGGGTCCAGTGCAGGGCTACGAGGATAATTATTGGACTAGGGAGCATCTCTCTTATGAGGAAAGGCTGAGAGAGCTGACCCTGCTCAGCCTCAAGAGAAGACGACTGAGAGAGGACCTCAGCAATGTCTGTGAGTATCTGAAGAGAAGGTGTCAGAGGATGGAGCCAGGCTCTGCTCAGTGATGCTGAGCAATAGCACAAGAGGCAAAGGGCAAAACTGATGCACAGGAAATTCCACCTGAAAACAAGGAAGGGTGTATTGTGCATGTGATCAAGCACTGGAAAAGACTGCCCAGAGAGGGTGTGGAATCTTCCTCACTGGAGATGTTCAAGAACACTCTGGACACAATCCTGTGTCATGTGCTCCAGGATGACTCTGCTTGAGCAGGGAGGTTGGACCAGATGACCCACTGTGGTCCCTTCTAACCTGGCCCATTCTGTGATTCTGTGGCTATTGGGATGTCATCAAAACCCAGTTCCAGGATATCAGGTTGAAAGTCTTCCATAAAGGTGATGTGAGACCAAACCATGAGAACCAATGGTATTTACAAGTAAAGGGAAGTATTCAACAACAATGTGTCTACGGAAATTCACAAGGGGGGAAAAAAATTAAAATATGTATTTCCTAATGATTAAAGTTAAAACATTAATTAGAAATCACTCCAATTTTCTTACTGATAGAGGTGTTAAGAATTAAGGATGATCTCCTAATTTTTTCTTCTGATGAGAGATAAATGCTGACTGCTTTTCTTAAGGTCTTCCTTAGCTGCCAGAGCTGAAATTCATGGAAAGCATTCATACACACATTAGAGATAAGAAAGCAGGCTCTGCCGACAAAGTCAATAGCTGCTTAGAGCAGGTCTCTCCAGAGAGCTAAGTAATCATTATCTATCCCTTACATATATCTCGCTGCCATTGTGGCCATGGAAGGCAAAGGTGGGATAGAAGTTCCTGGGGAAGCTGGCCACTTATAATACAATCAGTGAGGAAAACACTAGATCTTGCAGATGTCAATTGCTCCACAGGGAGCAGCTAGATTAAGTCTAAAATACAAGGTTTTTCTTAATCACTTCCCAAACCAGTTCAAACTTCTTTCCAAACTCATGGCCATCCAGAAAGAGCACACTAGTCAAAATTCACTTTTGACTTAAATTGTTAGGAAGACTGGATTTTCCTCTTCTGGGGAAAAAAAAATAGAAAAATCTCCCTCTAGATTTGTATGTGTTCTGAGAAAAATACCATCAAACTCACTCAAAGCAGAAAGGAAAACATCAGGGTTTTTGTTTCTCACGGCTACAGTAAAGGCTTATTCCTGTAGAAATCAGACAGAAAATAATCAAAACAAAAAAAAAAAAAAAAAAAAAAAAAAAACACACGTCGGAAAAANAAAACAACACTGCAGTCTGGAAAATACTTTGGGGGACATTTATTCACAGGTGTATTAGCTCTTGTTCAAGAATAAAACAGAAGTAAAGAAGTACAGTTTGAAAAGCTTGCAAATGACTATAAGTAGTGCATTGGTCACTTTGTAAGATAGTATGTTTGCGCCTGGATAAATCTCAAACATTCCAATGTCATTCTTACTGTAAGTCAAATTACCACTCTCTATACGCAGACAGAAAGGGTTATCTTCTCTGCTTTGTTTAATTGTGTAGTTACTACCATACAAAGAACACCTTGTGGAAAAAATCTGTTGGAAAACAGATGGAAAAATATTTATATACTTGCTATTAATAGTTTGTAGCAGTGGCTGACTGTTTCATGACTTTATGATAACATACTCCTCTAAAATAATAACTATTATAAATGTAGGTCTTACTATTAACACTTCTATTAACAGTGTGAGAAAATTTCCATTCACCTTATTACCTTTCCCGTTACATTAATTATGTTAACTTGTCTCACGTTATTTTAAAGATCACAGGTTGAGCAGAAAAACACAAAGAATTATTAAGTCTCCTAATCTTTCATGATGCTCAGGATGAACAAAGCAGACCTTAATGTAGACAAAAAGAGCTATTTTGCAGCTCCTGTGATCCTAAAGATTGACAAAAATATCTCACAAATGTCTTGAAAATACTACCAGAAAAACTACCCTGCACATTATTGAACACAATTTCTAAATTCAACAGAAAAATCTTTTTTCACTAGAGGAAAGAAAAGGATATTTTTCCTATATAAATAAGAAAATTACAAGGGACAAAGGGACAGGTTATTCTCTATACTTAAAATTCATATCACTATGATAAATTCATTCCTGATTTTACTGAAATCTCAGGAGGGATGAATGTGATGAATGTGGCAGTTTTAAAAGTTATCTTCCAATAGAAATACCCCAAAAAATAGTGCACTATAAAGAATTGTTTTTCCTTCTAACTACAGAAATACCTAAGACAAGATCAACAGCAAAACAATTACTACTTTTTCATTGCAAAATCAGAGAATTATTCATAGCTATAATAAAAGCCAAAATGCGTCAATACTTACAAAGCTACGAAAAATTTTATTTCAAGATGAATTCTACCTTGCTCTCATTTTACTACATCTCATGCATTAGACGGAACAATATAAAACTTTCATCTGGAACAGATAAAGATGTACACTGACAGGCAGGAATCCTAAAATATTCACACCTTCACTCCAGTTAATGACTCTGACAGTTTAAGAGTTCAATAAAATATTGTTTGCATGAAATTTACACTTTAGTAAACAATTAGGCAAACAGGTGTGACCTCTGGTATTCCATTTCAAATGTGAATGCATGCCTGAATTTTTCCAGGCATAGTAAAGAGCGAACTTTCAAAAACAAGCCATGAAGTGTACCAGGTATTTTGTAAGCACCAATTTCACATCTTCCAGGGTTTCATAATTACAAACTTAATTGGGATTATGAAAAGTACAGAATATCTCCTCAGTTGCTCCCAAATAAATCAGTGCTGTTAGCATCACTGACTTCCACAAAAAAAATATTAATTTAAAACAAGGGCTTCTGAAAATTTGAATTCCACAGTAACCCTTAACTAATTACGGGAAATCCTTGGCAGAGTAATAGTGCAAGAAAAATACAAAACAAATAATAATAATTAAAAAAACTATTTTACCAGTAACTGCATGACCTATTGTCAGTCATAAATTAATTTACTTTTGATCATTTCAATACATTCAGCAAATAAGTTTAAGCACTAATATAGGTGCAAGCAACTAATAAATATGAAATAAGCAAAGCCCTTCCAGGCCTTAAAAAAATTTGGTGACAAAGTCAGCATTTCCAGAGGAGAAAAAGAGGGGTTTTTCCTCCTTATCAACGTATAACCACATTTTTACCTATTTGAAAAAATTTTGAGACCTCATACCGCTTCTTTCAGAATTTTACCTCAGGACTGCCGGGAAGCCCAAGTTCTCAGATATGGCTTGTCACAACAGAAAAGCTATGAATATACTAATGTTTTATTAACTTTGGGTTTGTGTTATACAAGGATATCAGCCCCTAAAATAGGATGCCTTTGCCACAGAATCCAACTCAGGAACCAGACTTCAATCAATGCAAAAGATCTTATGAATGCAGCAATTTTCTACCCTTGAGGGAGGCCACAGAAGAAAAGCTTGTCATCTTAGAAGCTGCTCTCATCTCTCACATAGGACCCATCAGTCAAAATGGTACCTAAGGAACAATATGTTGCCTGGTGCTTCCCCTGTTCCCCACACACCAGGTGGACACAGCTTCAAGAGAAGTTGTTCCTGCACACTGCAGGTCTGTGCTCATTCCTTTATCATAACTCAGACATGACGACAGCAAAGATGCTGAAAATCCTGACCCTTATATTTCATAATGAAATAGATTCACCTGAGTTCATGTGGTGTGCACTCTACACTCTCAATCTGCTGATGCAGACTTTTTAATTAAGCTGTGCTAAAAAGATTGCACAGCTCAATAAAATACATCCTGTCCACACACAGTCCAGATGACAGGCTTTCTTCTTTACCCTGTATATTACATTATGTGGAAATGTATTTTTGAAAGTGCAATCAATACCAGTCCTTTAAAATTTAGCTCTAATAGGGAGTATTATAGCAAAAAAAATCAGAAGATAATGGCATATTAAATCTTATCTGAGAACAATAGAGTAGTGGTTTTATTCATGAGAAATTTTAGACTAGAAGGGCAGAAGGAACTACTGAAAAGTTACTGCTATGCTCCTACATTCTATACCACAGCACAGGCCATGAACCTAAGGGCTCACTTTAATTAAAGAACATCAAAAAAACCCTAAATCTCAAACAAATTGAACAGAAAATACATTGTACCAGCTACTACATTGTTTCAGAACTTTATTGCCATTGGTGACCATCCTCATTTTAAATCTGAAAACATCTAGTTTCAGCTCCCAAATCTTGGGTCGTCTTTTATAGCTTCAATCTCTGCTTCTTATACATTTCTTAGATGACATCTGTCCCTTCTCAGATACCTGTAAATAATAATTCCTTCTCCTTCTCTTTTACCAGCCAAATATTTCGTGGAGTCTCTCAACTTACAGTAAACTCCTCCCTTTCTTGACTTCTCCAAATTTTGTCAGATTTAGCAACTTCTATCTTGAATTTTGGACATTTAAAAATTATTCAAGATACTGAGAAAAGCTGCACTAGAGCCAAGCATAAAAGCAACCTATCTTCTGGTTTTCTTTTTATAAATCTCTGATATACTCTACAGTTTAGTTCCAATAATTAGGGAATTACAATCTAACTTGTCAGTACTAATAAGATGCAGAATCAGGATAAAGTGTACTTCATGGGCAGTATTAAAATGATGGTTTACAGTCTAGCCACACTTTACACTTGTTCACTTTCAAGTATCACAGATAACAGTGAAAAGATAATGGGCCAAGAAAAAAGATTTAAAATAATCCCAGTAGTTTGGAGTTTGGACTCCTGTTTTTTTTGGGGGGTGGGGGGAGTTTGGGAGGGGTTTTGTGGAATTACTCTTACAAAGAAAGGAATGAATCAGCTATTCTCAAAACATCTCTATTATTAACATGATATCACTCACAACCTTTATAAGATAGTCTGATGCACTGTAATAGTAATGAACAAAAACCTGCTGCATTGCATGTGTGCATGCTCAGCTGCAAGTGAGAAACAAAACAATCCTTAGAAATGCAAAAGCATAGAGGAAGTATTACATAATTTGAGATGTTGAACAGATTGAAAATAAGTAAAATAGAAACTAGGTAGTCATACCTGAAGACATCATTAGAAGTTTCCAATCGTTTATTAGCTGATGAGTTTTCTGCCTCAAGCCAAGAAAATTACTATTTTCGAATTCTCATATTTTCATGTTCAAAACAGAAAGAATAAGAAGGAAAACCTTATTCCTTTACCAGGTACAGCAAACAGTCTAACTGCAGAGGAGAGGCAAAGGAAACTTTTTAAATAAGATTTCATGTTACTAAAATCTACTCAGAAACTGATCAGGTACAGTCAAGCAGAGTGGGGAAAGGCAAGACCATCTGAACCAATTATATTTCACAGAAATATACCACTAACATAATTTTGTACATTGGAACCAGTTGGCTTACATAACTTATGCCTACTGTTGAGGTCTGTATTTCAATAAAGCAAATGTGCAAATGGCATGGTTCCTGCTAGAAAAGAGTCTTCCATCAAGTTAAATAGCTGCACAACTCACTAAAATGCAGATAGATAGCATTCAACATAATTTTTGCATCTGTCTAAATTCTTGTTGCAGTAAACAAGATAAAAAGAGTTAGAGGTTCAGAAATAAACAGCCTTTCTTGTCTTTATTGGATTTGCTGGCCTTTCTAAGACAATGTCTACAATGAACATCATCATTATTATTAGTAATAATAATAATAATAATAATAATAATAATAATAATAATAATAATAATAATAATAATAATAATAATAATAATAATAGTTAATAATAGTTTAAAAAACCCTGACTGAATCCAGAAATGTTATAGAAATAGAACTATACTATAACGTGGGCTTCTTTGAGACCAACATCTATAGAGGACATCTTCTCTCTGCACAATTGCAGATAATTTATTCATTAAAAGATCCCTATTGTCACACTTCCATGCCTTTTTTTTTTTTTTAAGAAACCCAGATAAACACCCACAAAAGAGTGGAGAACTACAATTGGTGTCAAAACAGCAATAGACTTTTGTTATTAATAAATGCAACAGTACTCAACATTTAATCACCATAATGCCACCTCTTTTGTGCCTGTTGGTCCAGCTCTTCACCAAACTTGAGCATGTCATCTTTGCTAAGATACTTCTGGCAAACTCTTCATTCTTTCAGCAACCCAGTAAAAACAATCTTTTAATACCCTCCTTGATTAGCTCCTGTGCCACCATTTCAGAGAAGGTGGTGCTTAGGGGAGATTGCAGATAGAAATTCAACATACTAATTTAGCATTAGTAAACTTTTTTGCAGCTGCAGTGATCTGAATAGAAATAAATTAGAAGGTATTGGGTATCAAAGGATGACTAGATTTGCCATTTTCTGATGATATAAAAACTCCTCTAGATTGTAATAGCAATTTTTGCCCAGCACACCACTTTAAGAGTGCAGATCAGCAACGCGTTGTTTAGGCTTGATCTCTTTTGTGGTCTGTTCCATGAGATTAGACTTTAAATTTCAAAAAATCTGGAGTATGTGTCTCAGTTTTAAGTCTTGCTACAGTTTGAGATCTTTAGCATAGATTTTTTTAGAAATGCTCAGAAAAAAATTTAAACAAATACCAGCATCAAGATATGGAGATTTTTACCTCAGGTATCCTGGTGTCAGAAAAATCTTTGCAATTATTACAAATTAAGCCCACTTAAAATATTAGAAAACAGAGTTATATTTTATTCATAAGAAACCTTTCCTATCACTGCAGTAAAAATCTTCCCACCTTAACGAATGCTTATGTAGGAAGAAAAGCATACTTTTCACAATTTGAGCTCCAGCTTGCTCACTTTGTTTCTCAGTGAGAAGTCCCTGAAAATTTATCCAGCATAGAAAGACAACTACTGACTTAACAGTTTCCTGAAGTAAACATTTCATTAACCTATCTAAAGGCAATAGTTTCTCCTAAGAGAGAATATATGCTTCAGATAAAAGGTAAAAGAACAGAGAGAGTCCATGACCAAAAGAATTTTCATATTAATGACTGCTTGGCAGGCATCAATAGCATGAAAACCCAAGAAATATAGAAGTAATTAAATGCCAAAACCTCAACCTTCTTGCTAGCATCCCAACTGTAGCCAAACTCCACTAGGCAAATTGCTGGCTGGAAGTCACTTTTTATTTTCAGATAAAAGCTTGCTATGTCTAACATACAGTTGTGCTTTTCACATATCCGTTCCCTTTAAAGGTAGCAATTTTCTCAAAGCAGGGGAATATTCATGTGTGGAGGAGTCCTTTAGTAGCTGACCTCAGACACTGTGGCCCAGATTTCCCCCTGCATTTAGAGGGCACTGGGCCACCTCTTCGGACCAGCAAAGAATTGCACTCTATGGAATGATTGGCTCTCTATGATCAATTTACTCCATGCTGAAGCTGACTTTAAGACATCCTCCTTCTGCACATCCACCTTTTAAATGCCTCTGTTTAAATGATTCTTCCTTTTCCTTTTAACAGTTTTGTCTTCACCAGAGCCTTGTTCTTATTTCTGAAGTTACCAAACGACAGCATTGACTAGAGTAAGAAAAGTGAACACAAGGCTTGAATGTACACAAGATTATTTGCTAACTGAACAAATGGCAAACAACATTTCCAAAAATCTTACAGATATAAGAGTCTCAAAACTCTTCCTGTAATAAATGAACACAAAATAATTTCAGTCACGAGCATGATTTCTCTTTCATAATCCTTTCAGAATTGAAAGGAGGGGTTTATGTCACCTTTCTGTTCCCCAGTCTGGCATTTTCCAGGATAAAATATATGACTTTACAGTGCAGAATACTGAAAGCATTATTTTGAAATTCATTTGGCTAAGTGCTTAATCCACTTACCTTTTTTCATATTAGGAAATAATAGATTCTGACCACTGAGTTTCATACATGTGTGACTCTCCACCTACTTGCAAGTAAGAGATCCAGTAGTAACGAAAGAGTACAGTGGGTATTGGCAGTAGGTGTATCTGGTGCATGAGGATAGAAATGTAGTCCACTTGTTCTGCCGTTGGTAGCCATCCTCAATACTCTGAATTTTCGAGTAGTTTTCATTGTCTCCCTTTATTAATGGTTGAAGAAGACATGAAATTTTATGCCTTAGGAAGCAAAGGATAGTGGATAGGCAGGAAACAATACAGTTTAAAGACATTTGAATGTGAGGGAAAGGCACTTGAAATAAGTGCAATGAAGGACACCTACACTGGAGTTTCAAAGAGGTGATAGTACAGTACAGACTATTTGCAGATCATTATGTAAGATTCACTTTCAACACCCTGGATGGTCTGAGGTAAGTAAAAGACATTTAAAATCAAAATTAAAACTAAAACTACAGAATTGGAGAAACAAAAGAAATCCTATAAGCAAAGGTTATTACTTTAGAAACTATTTTTGTCCATTGCCCTTCCTATTTTCTTGCTAATCTGCACTGGAACCTGAGCGGTGAAATATTCAGAAGTGTCCAGCCCCACTGAAATCCAATTTCTTTTTCTATTTTTAAAATTAAAGGTCTTGAGTCAAACCATGATGTATTATGCAATGAATCTGCAACAGGAAGAGCTGTATAACATTGCCAGCTAGTGGTCACTTGACTTCAGAGCACAATAACTCAATTCTAGCACAGTTTAAATATTTTTGAAATGTAATAAAACCTTTTATAGTGGTAGCTTAAGAAGATGAAAAATAAATTGCAAACATATTTCAGTACCTTAGCTATCAGAACATAAAATTCTCCATGAAGGTAACATTTAGTTCATGAATATGCTAGTCCTTCATTTATGTTTAGTTTTCCAGTTGAAAAGTACATGAACATTTTAAGTTCATACTAGCACTGATTTCAACGGTGCAGGTAATTATATCTTCAGTAATGCTGTTTAATTTTAATATGTCATCCCTGAGCTGTATCGTCTAACACCTGGATAATAGTATGATTTTTTTTTTTACAATTGTTGTTGCTAAAGACTATTTATTCATTAGAAGTGAAGTCTCACAAAGGCACAGATATCAGCAAAACAAACATGGAATGGATACAAAAGAGACAAGGAAAATTCAGAAGCCTATATTTATAATAAGGTGTGCATTTACAATAATTATGCTTACAATATTAATAATGCACCTTTCTGAATTCTCTCTGTAATCTAAGGTCTAGCTTCAAACAAGCTGTTTTGTGAAGATATAAAGAGACATGAAAACCAAGTAATGCAAACTATACAGTAAGAGAGAAAAGGAAGAGAGAAAGAACAGACCCTAACATAAATGCCATGTTCTGCAAAAATGTATATGCTTAACTGTTTCTATAGATAGCTTCACTAACTACACTACTTTTGCAAAACTTAAGTCAGTTGGCATTTGTGTGTCAGTATGTAAAGGTCATAGAGCAGAATATACATCCTGAAAGCAGACATTGCCTTCAGACTAACATAAGAAAAAATGGAAGTTTTAGGAAACTATTAAAGAAATTAAAGGTAAGCCTATGATGGTGTAAACATGTATCACCAAAGAGTTCTTATTAAGTCATTGTTGGTCTTAATGTGTTAAAGGTTATATGTATGCCATCATTTGCTGCCAGTTTTAAAATTATACTTTTCACACTTGGATCAGAATTGGGAGGAATCATGCCCTTGCAACAAACCTGTGTTAATTCATCCTGCCCTGCAGACAGATCTATTGTGTGGATTTCATTTCTGAGCTGGCTGTGGTTATGGGTTGCACACAGTTCAGAACAAGAACACACCATGCTCATACTGGCAGTGTGCACCAGCAGGATCAATCTGCTTTGGCCTGTAAAGGACTGGGCAAACATATCCTAAAATCAATCTGTTTAAGGTCCTTCCAGCCTCAGGATGTCATTTTGCAGAGATTTACATGTCCATTTAATTTTATTCTGACTTCAGCAGGACTACTCATGGATAAATACAGGCATAGTAGGCAGCTTTGCAAATGATTCTCGGAGTCAGGATAATTCCAAGGTGTGACCTGAGATACTGAGTCTGAGGGCCAAGTCCACAGTTGTCTGGAAAATTGCGCAGCCATTAAAATTCGTATGAGGACTATCCCTAGAGGAACAGATTTGTCAACAAGGGCAGAGAGCTACCAAAGAGGCCTTACTCAGAATCCTTTAAAATTATCCACTGCCTGTGATGGAAGACCTAATTTAGAAGATGTCTCTAAAACAGGAAGAGAAGGCAGATTTCACCTTTTAGTGTGAAAGCAGGGCTAAAAATGGTCAAAAAAAAATTTTGTTCCCTTCTGGCTGAATCCACACTAGCTACTTCAGAGCAGTTTTGAAGCCCTTCCCTTAACTGACCCTGCTGAACAGTTTGGTTTCACAAGACGGTTTTCCCATACACTGGACAAATGCCTTGGGCATTCCAATAAGTCTCTCTTTCACAAGAAAGTCCAGGCAGCCTTTAAACATTTCACCTTTAGATATCTCCAAACTACCTGTGAGGTGGTGACTTTTGGCATAGGGGATCAAGCTAGATGCAATTCACAGTAAATCCCCTGAACAAGCAGTGTAAACAAAAACAGAAGTCCAGAATCAGCTTCCAAATATCAACCCCTTTCTGTTGTGCCATATGATCTCCTAATGAAGATATAAAAATAGGTACTGAGTAAACAAAGTCAAGCTCTTTTTACATTGTTAGTTACCATTAACAGAACATAGGTCTTCAAACACACAGGCATCGTTTGTTAATAAATGGTTTAACCAGCCTCAGTAGTGCCAGGTACTGTGCAACCCAAGTTTCTGATGGCTCAAGCAGACTTCCTGTCAAGTATTGAAGTTAATAACTCTAGATGGGCTGTAGTCCTCTGCACAAGTGTCCAGGGATGACTCAGATTTTCCTAGTCATCATAGTGCACCGCAGAGCTCATCTCATTCAAGTTCTCAGATTGTCCTTCAATACTTGCAAAAGTACCTACATGCTGGGAAATACCTATTTTTACACTACATTTTCAGGCTCTTGTATCAGTGACTGACACACTTCCTCCTCCAGCCAAAGGATGTTCTGCAGCTCCAGATTCCCCTGAGTCAGACTTGGCAGCCTCGGTCTTGCTATGATCTAGCTCTATGCCTCATGTTTTCTTCCCCCATTTCCAGTGAGAGGAAGTTTATGGTTTTGTTTTCTTGCTAAAAAGACATTGGCAACATTTTCTAACTAACTTGATAGCTACCAACTTGTGCAGCTACAAGCAAGTTGTGTAGGAGCGCTTTCAGGCTGACAGTCTCATAGTTCAAATACTGTCCATGACTGCAAAAGCACATTTGTCACCTCTTGCATAGTTCTATGCTATGCCACCAACAGCCAATTTTTAGAATGTTTTATATAAACCCCTCCACAGCCTTCAACTCTCTAGAGTACAAAAACTTCGAACAGCCAAAGGCTCATTGATCTCAACTTCCACTTTTCACTCTGTCCCACATAAACCGTTACCTGATCAGGTACTCATCCTTCTCCTTCCAGCAATTACTACCACCAATACGCATACATATGCTTTATTATTTTTTTTATATACTTAGAACTTTTCTTGATGTATGCTTCACTTTTGTACAGAAAGCATGATTCCTAAATTTTCTGCAATGCAGTTGCACAGCTAGATCATTTGCCTGAGATAAAGGAAAGACACTAAAATCAAACCCTTTCAGAACGAGCATTGCCATGAAAGAAATGATACTCTCACAGACTTCCTTCTTGGTAGCACTACTTGCCTTTGTCAATACAAAGCAAAGTGCTCTCCAGTTATCACCCACTCTACTAAAATGCCATGAGTCATGGCAAGGTTTTTAACTCACTACTATATTTGTGGGAAGATAGTGTAGCAAAATTCAGTGCAAGATGTTACAGAAGAGGGAGGTGATTTCATCTTACAAAATTATCTCAAATAACACTGTGCATGCAGTTGCATTCTACAAAGTACCAAGGTATGGTTTCTCTTTTTCTTTTACAGGCTGGGGGATGAATAGATGGAGAGCAGCCCTGGGGAGAAGGACGTGGGGGTGCTGGTGGGGGAGAGGCTGGACATGACCCAGCCATGAGCACTCCCAGCCCAGAAAGCCAAACGTGTCCTGGGCTGCATCCAAAGCAGCGTGGGCAGCAGGGCCAGGGAGGAGATCCTGCCCCTCTGCTCTGCTCTGCTGAGACCCCACCTGGAACACTGCATCCAGCTCTGGGGTCCCAGCACAGGAAGGACATGGACCTGTTGGAGTGAGTCCAGAGGAGGAACACCAAGATGATCAGAGGGATGGAGCACCTCTCCTGTGAAGAAAGGTTGAGAGAATTGGGATTGTTCAGCCTGGAGAGGAGAAGGCCTCAGGGTGGCCCAGTTGTAGCCTTTCAGTACTTGAAGAGAATCTTACAAGAAAGATGGAAAGGGACTATTTGCAAGGGCATGCAGAAGTTGTGGATACCCCATCCTTGGAAGTGTTCGAGGCCAGGCTGAATTGAGCTCTAAGCAACCAGGCCCAATGGAAGTGTCCCTGCCCACAGCAGGCAGATTGGAACTAGATGATCTTTAATGTTCCTTCCAACTCAAGCCGTTCTATGATTCTACAGTTCTATGACACCTAAGCAGTCTGGCCAGAACCACTTGGGTGCACCATGGAGGACAAACACTGCTTTGGGCATTCCAATAAGTCTACACAACTCTCATACATTTTGATTTCTTTTGGATAGACTACTGCACAGTGAGGAACATGTGCTGAACACAGTCCTTTAATGTGGACAGTGCTGGAGCAAAATTCCCAAGACTTGTGGCTCTTTTCATTTCCTCTATGAATATTTTATGGCTCCAGAACTCTCATTTTGACAGCATTCATATTGCAAGTTTTTCCTTCTTGGTATCTGTATTGGTTTTGCATGGCCTCGTTTTGGTAGTAGGGGGGCCACAGAGGTGGCTTCTGTGAGAAGCTGCTAGAATGCCCAGCAGAACCAACCCCTGGCGGCTCCAAAGACAGATGTGTCACTGGCCAAGGCTGGCCCGATTACAAATGGTGGTAATGCCTCTGTGATAACGTATTTAAGAAGAAATCAAAACAAAGGTGGTGGCACAGTTTTAATTGTAAGCAGAAAAGAGCACAGTGAGAACATGTGAGCGGAACAACTCTGCAGACACCAAGGTCAGGGGAGAAGGAGGGGGAGGAGGTGCTTCAGGTGCCAGAGCTGAGATTCCCCTGCAGCCCCTGGTGCAGACCAGGGTGAGGCAGCTGTGCCCCTGCAGCCCATGGGGTCCAAAGGGATGCTGAGATCCACTCACAGCTCATGCAGAAGCCCCACACCAGAGCAGGTGGATGTCTGTAGGAAGGTGTGAACCCCCGGGAGATCTGTGGAGAGAGGGGGCTCTGCTCCCATGCTGGAGCAGCCTGTCCTTGAAGGAAGAGTGGAAGAGTGACCCACTCTGCAGCAGTTTTGGGAGGACTGTTGTCCGTGGGAGGGACTCACATTGCAGCAGGTCACAGAGAGCTCTTGCTCGTGAGAGGGACTCACGTCAGAGAAGTTCATGGGGAACTGTCTCCTCTGGGAGGGACCCCACAGTGCAGCAGGGGAATGACTCCTACCCCTAAGCAGCAGGATAGACCATGGGTGATGAATTCACCATAACCTCCTTTTCCTGTCTCCTTCTACCACTGGGGTAGGAGGTAGAGCTGGGAAGGAGGAAGGGGTAGGGGGGGAAGTAGTTCTTACAGGTTTATTTTACCTCTCATTGTCCTGCTCTGATTGTGTTAGTAATATTTTAAATTCATATCTCTAATTAGAGCCTGTATTGCCCTGATGGTATGTGATGAGTGATTTCTCTCAGTCCTTACCTCAACCCATGAACCCTTTGTTAAATTTCCTCTTTTCTGTCCAGCTGCAGTGCGGAGCCAGTGAGTAGCTTTCGTGGGTGCCTGGCATCCAGCCAGTGTCAACCCATGACACTACCAAGTCATATGAATAAAAAACTATATACAGTATTCTGTAGCAATTAATACATACCATATCCACACCTGGCTGTTTCTAAGGCTTTAACATATTCTTCTGTTAACACTTGAGTCACACCAGTCTTAATATTTTTGGTATAAACTTCTATACATTCTTTACGCTAATTATCTTTGTTTCCATTTGTTTTTCAATAATTTAGCCATCTAACCTCACAGAGGCATGACTCCTCTTGTGCCTATTTTCAACTGCAAGTTTATTTAACACAACTCTCACAAAAGGTATCTGCTGTTTGCCACATTTAATTATAGAACAGGAGAGTGTTCTACTTTCCATCACCCATTTCAGCACATTTCTACTGCACAGAGGGTGATTATTTTTGGAAATTATTAAATTAAATTTTTCAGCTTAATGAAACTGAGGTTAATCTATGCGCAAACAGAAGACAACTGTTCAAGATTACTAAAATTTTTAACAACAGTGACTACACAAGATTGTGCATGAATAGGTGAGGATTTTTAGTCTATCCACAGGATGCATTAATGAAACTAATCTCAGATTTCACAACTGGCACTTTTGAAGAGACAACAAGGACTTTCCATTTTCTCAATCTGTCTGTCCTGGGGATTGTCTTATGTAGCATTAGAACCACAGGTTGCTTCCAGTTGATAAAGCTCTTTGTGGTCCTTTGACTTTAAGGGTGATGCCAGATATAATTTTATCAGATAGCTCAGTATCTTTTTGGCATAACGCAGGTGTTGTATTTTCTAAAAGAGCTGACAAGGTCTCAGACTAACATCCAAGAAGTGTGTATGATGTTTTACCCAAGCATTTGAAGCTCAGTGCCTTAAGGCACTTTCTAACTCAAACACAACTCTGGGGTTTGTGGATGGATGTACTGCTTCCTCAGTTAAGATTTTCTTCTATGACTAATTTCTCTTAGGAGCAAAGTGGTACTATCTTTTTACAAAGACATCGGCACCTTACAGTACTCTTGAGACTACCATATGAAAGCTACCACTGTGAAAACAAAAGTCAAGATTTTCTGATATTTTTTACTGCTAACATCTAGCTTTCTAGATATCTGCAACTAGCAGTGACAGACACCTTCACTCCCTCCTGCCAAAGGGATTAAACATCACAACTTTAGGCATTAAAGAAACAATGCAGTCAAGTTTTAAGTGATCAGCACATTCAATGCTCTAAATAGGACCACTATGTCCTTAGACTTATAGGTCCTTTTTTATGCAGGACGAAAACCACACAAGACAGCATCAAACTAGCATTCCTCTGATGACAGGCACCTGAACACTCCAATTAAAGCATGAGTATTTGCTGCTAAACACTGTTATGTACCAACTGCTACAAACCTCCTCAGAAGTCCCATGGGCAGAAAAGAATTGCCATCTAAAGGTGCAAATAATATTGGAGCATGAGCAAATAAATAAAAGACATTTTTGCAGCACTTTAGTTAAGGAAGTGTATCCTATTGGAATCAGTTGCAAAATGGACTCCTGAGACTTGCGGCATCTGGAGTCTTCCATCTTTAAAGAACAAGTTATCTGAAGCTGTAAGTTTTCCTCTGTTTCCTGCAAGTTTGTGGCATATGAGGTATCACAGGAAAATGGATATGTGAGATGGAGTTGAATTCTCTTCTTTGAAGGCCAAGTTTCTCAGTTTTCAGGGATCAAGTTTGTTGTGCAGATTTTCTTATTAGCTTTTGATTCATAGGTCTAAATTCAAAAATCTAGGTATATTTCAGATATAACCTTCACCAAAATCATTGATCAATGTCATGTCAAAAATATTCATTTCAAAGCTAGGTCTTACTTCAAGGAAAACACTTTTTATCAAAATGATACTAACAAAACTTCCTGCAACCAGTACTAATCTTTCACATAGCTTTATCCAGATAAAGCTTGCTCACCTTATGAGGTTTTTTTATCAGGTTTGAAAATTCAGTTGATTCAGAAATTGGTTAGAAAGTCATGCTGTCTTCTTTTCTTCTCTTTCTTCAGTAATACCACACTATCTCAAATGCACTTTTAATACACTTACTTATCCTATTTGCACTCTGCCCTGGGTAGGTCAGCATTTCTGGTAATTATGTTAGAAATACAGTAACATAAGCTGAAACTCTTAGGTTGAGTCTGGAGTCTTTGCAATTAGGGAGAAATAAACATCCTATTTTAAAAGAAAGTTTTAAAAATTTACCTCAAAAGGTACACATGGAAGCTTTATTTTTCTGTTTTTGTTCCTCTTTGTCCAAATATAACTATGTTCAATACTGAATAAAACCAAATAAGTTCATATATATTTACCATGGACTCCTTCCACAAACTTAGAGATAAGCTTTCACTTTTG
Source organism: Orthonyx spaldingii (assembly GCA_013397795.1). Taxonomy (NCBI): domain Eukaryota; kingdom Metazoa; phylum Chordata; class Aves; order Passeriformes; family Orthonychidae; genus Orthonyx; species Orthonyx spaldingii. The sequence continues at coordinate 377,640 of VZTJ01006079.1, forward strand.
TGTATTTCATAATAAAGTAAAAGACCAAGACCTCAACCAATTGCTTGAGGCAACTGTGCAGAACTTTTTAATATGATTGCTACACAGTAGCTTGACGGATTTTTCCCCTTAGAGATGGAAGAAATAGGGCAAATGAGTTGTTTTTACTACCTTCAGTTATTACCTGGAGTCATGAGTTGTTTTTCCTTTTGACAGACGCTGTAATGTCAAGGTGGCACCAGTCCACTCTTGGCAAGGCTCTATCCAAGGAAAGTGTTTTGCTCATAATAGGCTGCCTGACAGTCTGACCTTTATCACATTTTTCTTTCCTGTCACCTTCAGGAAGGGCAGCTATGGTGCTGTTGATGTATTTCATACACAGACAAAAAATTTCAGAATTATTCTGAAACACTAAACGTCAAGTTCTTCTCTTGATCTTGCACCATCTTCTGGTTTTTGCAATTTGTACTGAAAATAAAAAAATATCTGAATTTATCTTTGATTACTTGGTACCAGGATCATTAAGAGTTTCTAGCGCTCTGTATTTCCCAAGGCACTTTCCCAAACACACCTTCATGTTTGAAAAATGAAAGCTAACTCATTGGTAGGGAAAGCTTACTTCTTGAGGAAAAATGGAAATCTATTGTCCAAGAAGATTAAATCCTTAACCACTCAGTTAAAGTCACAAATTATCAGCTCTGCAAACAGCTTTTTCCTCTAAGGACTGTCCAGAGGCCTGTGCAATGTCTCTCTGAGGTCAAAATGTGTGCCTGACAAGGATATGCAGGATGCAATTGGCTTTAGGTGGCATAGTCTAGTGAATATTTGCATATATCAATCTTCCTTTTCAGTTTTCTCTTTCAGTGTTAAAAAATATATAATGTACACCTTTAGAAGGTATCTTTAAATATTGTATTTAAAATATGCTACTATTCCACTTAAACAGATGTTTCAAACTTTCTGGAAGCACTAGCTGCATTGAATTAACACTCCCAATGCATTTAAGCATGAGCACAAAGAGTACGGACTAGGTAGCTGGGCACGTTTGACGTTTCAGCTATTTGTAAGCCAGTTACAGATGATACCACTGATGAAAAAATACATTTTGTTTATTATGCAGGCATGAAGAAGTAAGACACAAGAAAAAGCTGCTTTTGGGCTTTAAACAACATGGAAGGATGCTTAGACCTTCATGTTTAATTTTTTTCTTCAGTGCTTAACAGTTCAGTCTGTTAGTAGAATAAATATGTCATTTTTTGGTTTTTTTCCCCTCCACTGCTTTTCAGAGGATGTTTGAATCATTGCACTGAGAAAAGGCATCAAGTTGTCAAAAATGGTATCTGCATATGATAAAGCAGACACCCCCATACATGATTAAGTTTCTCTAACAAAAGAGAACTCACCAGAACTTTCAGAAAAGACTGTAGTATTTTGCTGCAAAGTGTAAAATATGCTTAAAAGTACTCTTCATCAAAACCGGGAGAAGGAGAAGAGGAAAAAATAGTTGCCTGTAAAAGAAAAACTGCCTATAAAACAGATTTTCTGGACAAAACAACACAACCACAGCAAAGTTTTCAAGATCAACACATCCCACATGTGTAGAAAAATAATTTGTCATGGCTGATGTTGTTTGCCTGTTGTTTACCACCAGTTTTTCTTGCATCATCATTGAATAAGGTCCTGCTGAGCAGATTTTTGCCAACATTCAAAGGAGCAGAGCTAGCAGCACAGTTTTCTTTACAGCCTGTTTCTTACACAATTATACTGATACATAAGCATTAAGGTATACATCTAGCATAAGCTAAGGGATGCTTCATGCTTCAGATACAAGCAATTTTCTGAAATCCATAAGCCTAAGTTCTCATTGGGGTATGCAAACAGAAGTGGCCATTTTTTCATGTCAACAGAAAAAAGGACTATAAAAAATATTGACTTCCAAACTGCTAACACGTAATGCAGTCGATGGCATTTAAATTACCCAGCTCTGTACTTCTCAGAGATTCAGCTGGTGATCCAGCATTTCCTTTTAAATTAAGGAAGGATTTTAACCACTTGCTTTAAAGTACTAGTGCTGAAAATGCAATACATAAAGGCACCTTTATACGAACAGAAAACAGACTGCAAGGGCAGCAGAGCATCCATGCTGGGCTGGGACTGTATCCTGAACCATGCCCAACATCTTCCATTCTCTTACTGCAGTGTTCTTTTAGAAAACAGGGTGAGACTATTCTTTGAGGCAATGGGAGAAGAAAAACAGTACCTTTTTTTGGTAAGACTTGTTCAAGAGAAATTGTCTAGCAAATAAAAAACTAATTCAATTTAGTTCTTTACACATGGTGGATTCAAGATTTCACTTTTGGATCAATCTCACCACCAAGCTCTTGAAATGGAACCCATGAGACAGCATGTCATTAAACAGAGAACTAGAAGTCATGCTCAATTTCCACAATCAAATAAAAAATGGGCTATTCTGCTGTTCTACTCATCCTGGTTCAGGTTGACAAACTTTTTCAGGTTGACCAGGAAATGTCTCAACTTAGCCAACTGAGCTTGGAAGATCCTGTAAGTGAAAGCTTTCGGATCACAACAGAAAAGTATGACCAGAATTTTTTAACAACTTTTTATATCAAATTCTCTTCTTCTTAGGAGACATACTGATGCCAGTATATATAACAGATTGCTTAACATGCTTGTGTTAAAGTAATTTAAGCCATAGGTTTATCACAGGTTTTATTATAATCTTCTAGCATATTATAATCAAAGTACAGTATTGTCATATTTTCACAATAAATACAAGTACACAGCAGAGCAAAATCTCTGAGGGCAGAAGAAAAGGAAACAAGTTTCCCAAGCACAGTTTTCAAGGTCTTTGTATTGTTATCCTTCATGTCTTTTTCTGCTTTCTTTTTTTTTTGGGGGGGTGGGGGGTTGATAGAGGGGGGAGAGGGACAGGCAAGACTGTGTTTGATTTCTTCTGAAAAAATAATATTAAAAATACCCAAGAAAGGTAAATTGCATCAGAACTTTGTTTCTCTGGATCAGAAGCACAGTTCATCACAAATAGAGACCAGCAGCTGCCCCAAAGAAGCATGCCCATTCCTCACTGAGGAAGTGAGGCACTGTCTTGCTCTTATTTCATGTTCTTACATTGCAATAAAACATGCTCTGGAGCAATGGTCTCCTACATGGAGGTTGAGCACCCAAGGGGGTACAAGGAAGAAAGTATTATTGTTTATTTTTTAAAGGAAGAAAGTATTACTATTTTTTATCTAAAAATATTAAGAAGGAATTAAAACCTTACTAATACTTAACATGTCTTGACACTGCACTCTCATCTGGTCTTTACGGCAGATGGTCACACTTAATGTAGACAGTACACGAGGTATCCTTGAGGAAGACTGGGTGCTTCACAATGCAGAAGGGGGTTGACAGGGACATCCTCACTCATTCTTTCACTGTCAGTGTATTGACATACTGACATTTTCATGTGTCCAGTTAGGTGGATCTATGGATTATATTACCTATTTGCAACTAAACTAACCCTAAAAAAATGACCCAGTCTCTCAAAAAGATTCTGGAAAAAAACCCAGCAGATGGAAGGTAACACAAATAATACAAGCACAAACAGACAAGAAAGTTGCAGAGCTATACTTCTGCTCCTAATGCCAGTCCCTCATCAATCACTTTGCATGCTAACATCACTGACAATGTAGTCGGATTTGTCAAAAAGTTGGCCAAAAAAATTGAAAACTATCAAGGTAAATATTTGAAGTACATATTTACATGTGTTATTGCTCACAATGAACATTTTTTCAAGTGTATATTGTACCTTTAGGCATTAGCTAACAATAGTATAGAGCCACAAGGATAAACGGGGCATTTACAAACTAGTCATCTAGGACAACCTGGATGAAGAACATGAAGAACAACTTTTCTAAGCTTTTTCAGTGATGTTTAAAATCCTGTGATATTCAATCCAGTACTTCACAAAATTTCACTGAAAACATTGCTGAAGGTTTGAAGAAACAAATATTAGAAACAAAGCTATGGGTTGCAGGAGGTTTGAAACTAGAAGTGTTCCTAACCTCAGTTTATGGTACTTGCTAGATTTTTTACATGATAAAGTACATAAAGAGCAATTTTTTTTGTTAATCCCTAATAAAAAGATGCAATGGAAAAGGTAGCTGCTCAACAGTAAACTATTCCTTTATTTAAAATGCTGTTTTATGAAAAAACTGTACAAGTGTAACCACTGATTAAGTGGCTCCTTTGAACAGAATAAAACCGGGATCTCAGTATAAGGTTACAGCAAGAGTGAAATTCATTCACGGGGTCACTAATTGGCAAGCTAGTGCAGCAAATAAACTGGATACAAAAGCACACAAATCCTACATTGTTATCAATGTGGTTAATTTTATAAAAACAAGACTTTTCAAGTATTAGAATCTTTACAATACTGTGGAAACAGATGGGGAGTTATCATGAACGTCTTTTGTACCACAGGGGTTTACTGGTTATCCCATGGCAAAATGCTCAGAAGAGCTGTCAAACTTACACTTTTCTTTCACAAAAAGAAAAGCAATTGTTCCACATCTCCTGACCTTTTCTGTGATGAAAAGGGCCTGCCAGTACTATGCTAATATTTTTGAAAAATAAAAACATTTAATGTGTCTCAAGATAAAGGATGTTATAACAATGAGCAAGAAATATTTTTTGAATAAAGTTATTCTATGGAGGGAGCATTTTGAAAACAGAAGTTTGAAAATGTTTCCATCACCATCAAATTTTGTTGCAAAAAGAAGTGCAGAAGTGTTACCCATAAAAACCACTCATATCTGTACACTTGTACAGGGAAGTAACTTTCCAACCCGTTTAAAAAAAAACTTTAAAAGGAAGGTTTTTCAATCCATTTGTTAACAACACAAAAATTCAAGAACTTTCAATTAGTTTGCAAATCCAACTGACTGACATCACGGAAAATGGAAACTTACGAGTAGAATATTAAGTTGAATATTAATACACCTTTGCATAAGTAGTGGGCAGGACTGAAAAACAAGCATAATGATTTAGTAAGCACAACCTTGAACACGCTTTCCAATTTGAATCAATATCTTTGTGAGGTATCTTTTTCGGTCATGACAGCTATTAAAAATAGCTACTAAATAGATATTAAAGATTAAAATCAAGATAAATTGAACCTAGAACCAAATCTTTGAATCTCTGTACCACAGTGTTGAACAAAAAATTCTAAAAATAATGCGGTATCAGGTATTTCTGAGCATTACTTATTAATTTCCTACTGGGAACAGAAAAATACTTTGTACCACTCATAAAAATATTTGAAAATTGTTTATCTAATCTATAGTCTACCTTTTTATCATGTACTTAATTTTTATCATGTACTTATTTAGCAGAGCAGTACATATACATAATTTATATACACTAAGGGTGCATGCTTAAAATATTTTTTTTGCATCCAGCTCTATATTCCCCAGCACAGGAAACCACAGACCTGTTGGAGTGAAGAGGCCACAAAGATGACTGGAGGACTGGAGCACCCCTCCTGTGAAGACATGTTGAGAGAGCTAGGGTTGTTCAGCCAGGAGAAAAGAAGGCTCTGGGGTGAGCCCTTCAATGTACAAAAAAGGCTTGTAGGAAAGAAGGTGACATTTTGCCAGGGCATGTAGTGATGAGACAAAGGTTAAGAGTTTTAAAACGAAAAGAGTTAAGTTTAGATTGGACATAGGGAAGAAAATACCTACAATAAGGGTGGCGAAGCATTGTCACAGGTTGCCCAGAGAAGCTGTGGATGCCCCACTCCTGGAAGTCCTGGAAATGTTCAAGGTCAGGTTGGACAGGGTGGTTCTAAGCAACATACTCTGGCAAAAGATGTCCCTGTCCCATGATCTTTAAAGGTCCCTTCCAACCATTCTGTGATTCCGAGATTCTACTTCAAAAATCTGATCCATTGCTGGGATACTATTAACAGTAATAAATTTGACAACTGCTACTTTTAACACTAACATACTGTGTTTAATTCCACATATCAAGTTTAAGATGTTCTAAGCTGGGATCATGCAAAATCTACCCAACTGCAGTCTGGCCTGTAGCAAAAAAAGAATATCCAGCATAAAAGCCCAGGTTTGAATTCCAAGAAACTCAAAGAAAAAGTGTAGCGGTCACCCAG
>VZTJ01006080.1:0-112734 GCA_013397795.1 Orthonyx spaldingii
CGGCCTGTACAGCATGGCCCTGGTGGAGCTGGTGGGGCGGCACTACGGGCTGGAGCTGCGCCGCCTGCACCCTGCGCTCTACAACGTGGTGCCGGCCAGCGAGTGCTGCACGCCCGCCATGCTCTTCCCCGCAGCCTCTGCCCGCCGGGCCTCGGGGTACCTGCGGGGGCTGCGCTGCCGCCGGGGCTTCGCCAAGGACACCGCACTCTACTCGCTGCTGCGGGGCCGTGGCGAGAGCACCTTCGTGCTGGAGCCCAACCTGGTGCGGCACGTGGGGATGTACTCCAGCCTCCGATTGAACAGCAACCCCAAACTGCTGTGAGCTGCTCCTGCCTCGCCACACAGAAAACACCCGAGGAACTCGCCACAGGGCAGAGGGACAGCGTGCAAACTCGGATTCTGTGCTGCTTGCGCTGGGCATCCCGTGCTTCCACGTGGACAAAGAATATCTCCCTTTAAAAATACAAGTTTTCTTTAAAAATCAGGTTATGCATATACAGACCCTATTTAATAGAAACTTGGAACTAATCACCATGCACCATGTGGGAGGGGAGTGGAGGATTCCGGCTGAAGGTGTGGATTGCTCACTCTCCTTAGCCATTCCCAAAGAAAAGGTCTCACACCAACACGCACAGCTTTCCTGCCTACTCTGCTGGACACTGCTTACAAAAATCCTTGCCTTAGGGCAACAGAGATGTTGGACAAAGTGAATGTTCAGACTTAAGCTAATGAGGAGGGGAAGGCCTTAATTTCCCCATCCTTACTAAGGTCTGATCTCTGACCTGTCTCTGTTCCAAAGCTATGGTTTTGAGCAGACCCTTCAAAAGCAGAAGTGGTTTGCAGGAACTTTCCCACAATTTCTGCCTATATACTTCAAAATTTATGAAGTCTCTTTAATTACTGTCTCCCTATCTGCACCTTCACCATTCCGACTTCTTTTGCTTGGACTGGAGGCTCTTAAAAACAAAACCTCTGCTGCTTCATTAAAGGTCACCTCTGAGGGGAGGAATAGGAAAACAGAATCATGCCACTGGTGTCGCACAGATGGGTCACAAATTCACATTTGCATTGATACGTGACATACATTGTACACAATGATTGCTGTGTTGGTTGGGATCTTCACTCGTTGTAGTGGATTCATTAAAAGAGGTCTTACCAGCCACTGATTGAACTTAGGCATTCAACATGAATTTACCTTGACTTCCTCTCAGCACAGAGGCAAAGGAAATATAAGATCAGGTGCTGCTGTTGTGCAGGATCCTTGTTCATTCTGGAGCTGTAATTCACAGCTCAGCCAGAGTGGTTCATACACTGCTTCTGGCAGAAAGCAAAATACCTGTGGGAAACAAAGATACAAGAACAAGTAACAGTAGCACAGCACATCAAGGGGCCACTCTGACAGTGACCTACTGGGACCATGTGTCCTGGTTGTTAGGCTTCTGGATAGGTACTTTGCACCAGGGCTGTGGGCACAGTTAAACCATACAGATGACAAGAGGTCTCATACTGAACGAAAATAGGCAAAAAATGGGTATATCTGATGAAAAGCCCACCTTGACTTTAGTGGGCTGTGAATCAAATTCAGAAACATTCAGATTCAAATTCTTATATGTGGAGTTTGGTTGAACAATTTTTAAAACCATATTCCTTGCTTTGAAATGAACCAAGTACAATATTTTTTGTCAAATTTAGTCAGTGGGAGTTGTTTGGTTTTTTATTTTTGGTAATGGAAGGGCTCTGCTTTGAATTTTCTTCCTCCAGGTGATTTATACCTTAAGCTCTTAACAAATCTGATTATAGGTGAGTAATATATCAAACTGCTGAGAGATGAAACCAAAGAAAATGACAACCCTCCCTCTGTCAGCACAGTGGGTATCAGTTACACAGCAAAAAGGACAGTGCAGGTTAGCTGAGAAACAGCATCACAGCAGTGCTTTGCTCTCCAGTAATCAGCTGGATACTTTTAGAACATCTTTGGAAATTAGAGTGAGTAAAAGCTGCTTATGGGTTCCATGCCATTCCAAAGGTGAGGCCTTCAGGCCTCCTGGCAGAGGCCACTGGAAAAATGGCACAGGCAAAATCACATTTAGTTGCCAGCTGCTGAAAGCCCTGGCGATACCAGGGCAGTCACACAGTGGCAGGCGGGCAAATCTCTCCTCTGGCTTCACTGCAGTGGGGTTTGGCTGTCAGGATTTGAGTGTCACTGTGTATTTATTCCACCAAGTGCCTGCACATACAACTGGTTTCTGTATCTTCACCTGTGAATGTTTCAGTGCAGTGGGCTTGCTCTTCTCTCTTTTATATCTCTGTACTGTACAAATACAGGACAGTGCCCTGTTCTTTTCATGATGGTCTATTCACATTCATTCTTGCAAAGAAAATCTCTCAGCCATGTACAATAAATGGGACAGGGTATGGAAAAAGGAAGGGGGAAATGAAAGAAACCTTAGAAAAGAAACCAAGTAACTATATCCAGTTAATAAATGTTTTGATGTGGGAAATGATTTATCCATTTGTCTCAAAGTTGTTNCTTAAGTGCACAACTCACCTTCACAACAGAGGTGCTGCTTTCCTGAGCCTGCAGGGAGCTGTTCTGAGTTACTCAGGTACTTGCACAGTGCCCACCCTGCCAACGGGGCATCCCAGGAAAGGGCTCCTGCTGCTGCTACTGCTTCTGACCTTCCACAGGCAGATTGAGTCTTGTTTCTCTTTTCTGTGCTGCATGTTTTACTAGAAAATAGAAGTCAGAGAAGTGCACATCACCCTCAGAACAGAGAATGGGAGGGTACTGTGAATTCTTAATTCCTATTGGATTTTGTTCCACAGTTCAGGCTAAAAATGAGGTTTCAAACACCCAAAAGTCTTTTTCCCTCTCCTTTCTCCCAGGGGAGTGGAGCTGAGGTGCCCCATCTCAGACTACAGAAGTTCAAAGCATGGCATTAGCTCCTTGAAATGTGGCCTTAAGAGCTTGGTTTCTTTCACTTTAGAACAAACTTAGTGACTGTTTTTGAAAAGAACAGTATGGATTTTTTGGGGTGTTGGTTTGTTCCCAAAAGTTTGGAGACTGTTCTTCAATGCAGCAGCTGCTGCTTGCCCAAGAGGAGTATTTCCTGATGGACCAGCAGCAGGACTCAAGGCTTTATTGTCCAAACAGTTCAGGGGGAGTTATTAACTTCAACAAAAACTACATTTGTTTCCAAAGCATGTCCATTTGTTTCCAAAGCATGCCCAACATAAGCAGAACACAGGGCATAAACTGACAGGTCTCTACTAGATTAGAAGCCCAAGAGGATTTTCTAAGCCCAGTAAGCATCAATGTCTTAGTGAGAAGGCACTGCATTTGAAGAGAGAAGAGAAAAGCCTTCCTTCCTGTGGTGAGGAGCTGTGATCACCAGATTGGGTATTTCAGCAGCAATTTGTCTGAATACAGGCTGAATTACATTTTTTTTAAATAAAGTTTTTTACAAGCAAACTTTCTACAAAATAAATAACTTTTCTATAAAAACTCTGTTAATAGTCTCTTCTTTCTGTGTGCCACTGTTTGTTTTCCTGAATGACAGATCCATCTTCTCTTACCATATTTGACAAAGAAAGATACTCCCATGTTCATGCATCTGTACAGATGTAATAATTTTGATCCAATCCCCACTCAAAGCAGGTCTTATTAAACCAGGTTTCTCAGGCCCTTCTCCCATCAAAATTGAGGTACTTTAACAGGCACCTGAGGGAAAACTAGGCTCTGAATGATGGAATTTAACCTTGGTTGACTTTTGTATAGAGAAGGTACATATTTCACAAGATAAAAAAGATACTTTTCTGTGGGAGATAGTTGTAGTTACAAAGGCATTGGCAGTTTCTCTCCTGANGACCAGATTTCTCAGGCCCTTCTCCAATCAAAATTGGGGTATTTTAACAGGGACCTGAGGGCAAATCCAGCTCTGAGTGATGGAATTTAACCTTGGCTTACCTTTGTATAGAGAGGGTACACACTTCACAAAATAAAAATGGTAATTTTCTGTAGGCATTGGCAGTTTCTCTCCCGAAGTCAGAGTTTCATTTTGTGTATTTCCACACCAGCCTTACAGATATCGTATCCAAATTCAGCAGATGGCAGGGCCCAACAAGTGGTTCTGAATAATCTTCAGTAAAACACACATCTGCCAAAAATGCATAGAGAATTAGGTACTCCATGGTCTGTGCTTCTTCACTGGAAGTGTCTCCCTGCTGGAGTAACTTCATTTCTACAGATTATCTGTCCCGACAGCTTTGGGAGAACCCACCCCACCAGCCAGTTTATCCATGTACCTATAGGCTAAGGGTCAGCAACATCATGGTTCCTTCCCATGACTTTGTTCTTCATGGCAAGCTAGGAATGCCACGTTCCCAGCTGTACAAAGACAGTGATTTTTAGACGTTGATGAAGAGTTACATTTTATTGTTCTGTTTGTAAGCCTCTGGGCAGCTGTGCCTGCTTTCTTTAAGAATTTCTGCCTTGGCGTCCAGTGTTCCTGGCCAGAAACCACATCTGCAATGGTCTTTTCAGCAAGCTGGTCCAGTTCAGACATCTGTTGCAGTTTGTATTTTACAAACATGTATGAGAATATTAACATGCAGCACCAAATTGTGCAGTTCTGGGGGACTATGTACTGTTCAGATAAACAGGTAATAAACAGTTAAACGTCTCCCTTCATAGAAGCCAGTTGTTTGCCTTCTTGCTTTTTTTAAAACAAAATGTCAGCAGAAAGGCAGAGACCAGTGTCATTACAGCATTTACCTTCATGTCCTGTTACAGCTGTTTCTCACAGCCCAGAAAAGTTGCCACAGGCAGCTCGATTTAAAGTTGTATCTTTATTTGCTATACTCACTATTGAAATTATTGCAAAGATCTGTGCTTTGATAACAGTGGTGTTGTGTGCTTGCCTGTTTTTCATTTCAAGTCACGGTGTTTGTTGCAGCCCAGCTTTAAGTTGTACAGAATGCAGAACAAAACAAACCCTTCCTCATGCAATCCCCTTGTGGGTCCGAGTCTATTCTGCCCAACACCCCCCAGGCCTCCCCGATGTGCGTGTCTGCAGACACTGCTGTGGAGCCAAAAACACAGGGGGATTTCTTCCAGTGGGGTTAAACAGCCAGGCTCTTCACATTGGGGTGAGCGCTGTGGGTGACTGGGGAAAACAAACCACTTAATAAACAATACCTCTGATTAGATAGGGATGAACAAGCTGGACTTTGAGACGGTTAAGCAAGACTGCAGAGTACAGAAAACAGGAAACATCCAGCACAGTGTGGAGAGGTGTTTAGGAGGCAGACTCTGCTCTGCTCGAGCCTGCTCAGGTTAGACTTTAACCCCATCACGCACGCAGCAGCCTCTTGGGCCAACAGAGCCAGGTGTTTCTCATGTAGATGCATATTATTCTTGGACATCCTTCCAACTCCCAGTGTTTTTTTCCATTCTATTTCAATCCATTTTACAAGCCTGACCACATCCAAAAGTAGTATTTAATTTACCTAAGTGCAGAGAGAAGCTGTTAGATTTTAATTTTTCTCTTGGTGACCACATAATCTCTGAAGTAGCTTCATCCATTTCTTTCTTTTTCATCATGCTTTCTGAGGTGTACTACAAACTATCTCTCCTCCCATTTACTCCCATTTACTTATTTTTTTTATTTAAAATTCTAGTTCATTTGAGTAGTTAAAGGCAAAACATTATCAGAATTTTACTGCTAGAAACTGACAATAAAAATCACAATCTGGAAAATCATAAGCAATTAAAATATTTTTATCTGTTGTCTTTAAAGAAAGCTTTCTGTGGATTTTAATATACTTTATCCAGCAAGACTTCACCTAAAACTTCAGTGCACAACTGTCAGATCTTTTGACAGCAAGGCTGGATATAACTAGGACTAAGCAATTAAGTTAACTTCTACTACAAAAGTCCAGTACTTGCATTGTCAAATTCCACAAAGTAGACCCACAAATTAAGAGCTACGTAATAATCCATGCCTCATGTGACTACAATTTTCAATGGACATTAATATTTTAAAATGCATACTTCTGTCAACTTTTGTTGGCAATTTCAGATGAAAAAGTTGACACCAGCAAAATCTCCAAGTCATTCAAATAGAAAAATTCACTTATGTTGTGCCACATTTTTGAGAGGAAATGCTAGACACTTGTGTTTTATCCTTACCAATCTCTTTTATAGCTAACTACCACTTTCTGTTTCTATGCTATAAAAGGTATAACAATGAACATTTAAGCTCTGTAACTAGTTATGCATCTTGTTTGCAGTGGTGTTTCAAACACGGGTATAAAGTTTTTTCTATTGCAAGACTGTTTATATCAGCTCTCTCATAAACACATAAAAAAGCCACAATCTGTGCAGAAAACCCTTGGTCACTGTATTTAGTTAGGTATGTATTTAAGCAACCAATTCTCAGACATCCAAAACTCAGCTAGTAGTCCTTTCCCTAATAAAAGATTATACTGTTCACTACAAAAGTGTATCAGCAATCACTATAATAGTCTGCATAATCATTTTTAAGAATACAAAAAACTGAGAGTAGTTGTTTAGTGCAACTGACCTCCCTTCTTGTTCACCCTATCCTTACCCTTGCCTGGGATCTTTGTCCTATGCCCTCCTTCCCATGCCAGAGGCAGAGGGGGATGAGGAACCCCAGGGATGCAGAGGAGAGATGGTTCTCTTTCTGGAACTGAACTCCCTCTGGGAACTCTGCCTTCACGGCCACTGGAAAGGTGTGAGAGTTGGCAGTTCTGAGTTCACACACTGCCTCCATGAGACAGAATTACAGCTTGGATAATACACCAACTCTGCCATGGAATAGTTAGTGCAGGCAGTGATTTGACGCTTTTTATGGGCCAGGTTAGTTGTTTGGTTAAATGCAAGTACACTGCATTTCCCTCATCATACAAGATTTTTCCTCTTATTATTATTTAAGAAATGATACTACTATAACCTAATTTTGAGAGGCACAAGTACCACCAAAGTAGGATTACATGTGATAGAAGTATGTACTCTTTTCCAGTGTCATTTTAATATTAATGTAATTTCTGCACAATATGGTCAGTGTGATGCGTCTGCATACTAACACCTCACAGTGACATCATCTACCATGACTGCTCATTCCATACTCCTTTCTGAAAAGGCTCCCATTCCTAAATTAAACGAAAAAGTTAACCGTCATCTCCATTCACCTTTTTATCTCCTCTGTCCTCAAAATCTCTGTGAGGACCTATAATCCTATGCTTGGAGCGCTGGATCGAAGGGTTAGAAGGTATAGAAAGGCACATAACAACAATTATCCACCTGGAAATACTTTTATATGCTTCTGAAATAGTTAGCAATGCAAGGTGGAGTGCAGGGGATTATTTAAAGTGGTATCTAAATGTCTGACACTGCTTTTTTTCAAGATGACTCCCACAAATTTTCTCTAATAGCCTATCAGGCCATATCACAGATGTCACTGGGAAAAAACCACTTCCAAGTACTTTCCTCCTGTGCCAGCCTCTAGCCAAACCAGGAACAACAGGACTCAGACTCTGATTTTGAAGAAGACCACCAGTATGGCACCTTCTTGGTCTTAAGAGGGTCTTAGATAATGTATGTAATTAAAAGTATTTGTTATCTATATTAGATACCTCTGTTGTGGTGCAGAAACTTTAATACACCACGGGGTTTGTCTTTCTGGGGATGGGAGAAATGGAATGTAAAGCAAACACTGTAAAGCAGGAAAGGCTTTATGCCCATGTTATGGGCCACAGCATCCTTCAGCAAAAAAGCATAGATCAGGAAGGGCAATGTGAAAGAAAAGAGAGGAACACAAGCACAGGGCCTTCGACTGGACTGCATTCTCAGCTCTTTCAGAGGTTTCTCTGCTGACTGTCAGGCTGGCAGGTTCCTAAGGTTTCCTACAAGCACTGACTTGGCACGCAGCTGCACCAGAGAGGCTCCAGGAGGAAGTGCCCTAGGGTGGAGAGCATTGTGGAGAGAGGAGAAATCAAGTGTCTCACCCCGTTCATGTAAAGGCCAAAGAGGTCACTGCAGGAGCCAAACAAACAGAGAAGCGACGTCATTCCTCAGGCAAACACCAGGTCTTTATGGTAAAAACGTGCCAATGTCCAAGGCTGCAGAGGGTGTTGTTCCTGAGGGTATGATGTTTGTCCAGCAGTCCCTGTGCTGTACTTCCCTCCAGGACTACTGGCCTGCAGGATGGGGAGAAAGAAAATAAAGCACATAATCAAGCCTATGGGCCTGGACTTGGTGAATGGCTGTAGTGTGGATTCATATAAACTGCAATGCTAATACACTGTTTGTACGGCATCAGTATTTTTCACTGAAAAATTTTGCTAAGTAACAGAAAAGTTTGTATGTCACTGCAATATGGGTGGGCATCTCAGTGGGATTTGCGGGGAAAATGTGGCTTGCAGCTGTGCACCTCAATGTGGACATGTTTGGTCTGACAACGTTATTCTCACACGTACACTGTGTTACAGGACATCAGAATTTACTGTTTCATTAAATCTGACACTGTAGCATCACATTTTGCCTTTCCATATACCAGTTGGAAAAGGAAAATATGTTTCCATGCTAGGCTTCCCAGTGAGGAAAAGCACCTAGGAAGCCACTGAAATTATACCAATTCATGCCAGCTAAGGATCTGTTGCATTGTTCCTGCATTTTGTTTTCTGCTCTGTCTTCCTGCAGTTTCCTAAGTATAAGCTTTCAGAAGATCTAACCCTAAATGATAAAGTTGTGCCCAAGATACCTGTAAGCAACTTCCATGGTTTCTCTTGTAGTTCGTTTTGGTCTGTTTTAGAAAGATGAGGAATAGTTTGAAACAACTGGAAAACACCTCAGTTTCACTGCATGAATGGTCTTATATACACAGGGGAGGGGAAAGGGGAGGAACAGCAGGAGCATGGCCAGGTCCCATTGGAGCTGTGTGGTGGTGGTCTGATAGCCAATGACCGACCTTGAGCAGTGACACCTCCCTGGCCAGCTTGAGGGGGAGGAGGGATAGTGAAGGAGAGGAGAAAAAAAAAAAAAAAAAAGCCCCATCAAGAATTTTATAAAAGTTAGTGATTACAAGGACCAGGTCTCTTTGCCTGCAAACACCTCACCAGAAGCTTGTAGCAGCAGAGGCACTGCCCACAAACAAGTAAGTATAATAATTTAATTTCTAAATTGTAAAGCTTGTACATGTATCAGCAACTGAAACCTGGTATGTTTATCTACAGTAGGCTTGGGAAGCTGTTTTTGGTTTTATTTTAATTTTTTTTTTCCAGGAACAGCTTGTGAGAAATAAGCACTCAGCCATTCTGCAGTGGTCTTCCACTTCCAAAGCGATCCATTTGCTGCTAACACTGGCTTTCTCACTTAGCTTAGTCACTCAGAACTCCCGGAGTAAGTGAGTGAATCCTTAGTCTAAGGGGACTAGAGCAGTAAGATACCTGTGTTGCTTTCTGTCGCTTTGTTTTGTGTTTGTTTTTGCATGTGGGGTACATAAATTTCTGTTTTGCAAGGAGTACAGAGAATGGCTGGAGAAGGCAGCTGGTCCTGACAGACATCAGTGCTGACAGAAGTGCAGTTACGTGTGTTTGTCATGCAGCTTCTTCTGAAGCATTAGTGCAGTGGTGTGGATAAGATTCTTTGGCAGGGGGGTATAAGGTCTGCAGTCCAGGAAAACAAAACCTGCTCTTGCATTAGGCTGTAACCTTTCAAGCTGTGAACAGCCAGAACAGCAAACTGCTTGACCAACTCAAATCCTCACGGAGTCTGTGATCCTCCATCCCTTTCTCAACTACCCCATGTGCTTACCCAAAGCCATTCAGGCCATCCAAGACTCTCACCACTGCTTCCCCCAGCCTCCCCTGCCGGCAATACAAGACTTGAATTCTCATGCAAGTCTAACAGCAATTTTTTACCTTCTCTGAGAAAAGTCCAGCCCTGAAAGAGAAGTAGCTTCTCCCTAATAACACTTGCTTCCAAGCAACCGTCTTCTTGCCACCTCAGCCACATCTAGCCATTCTGAGTGCTCTGCACTGACTGCAGAGGACAGGTCTCTGAGTACATAACCTCTTCTCATAATTGCTAGGGAAATGAAATAGGGATATATTTGCTCAGGGCTTGAGTATAGCTCTGAGGCTAACATGGGAATCACAACAGGGAACTTGAAGTCTGCAGTTCCACCTGGGACAGGATGTTGAATCAAGGTCTCTAGACAGAACAGGAAGATGGTAAAAAAACTCAGAGAGCAAAAAACAACCAAGCAATTTACCATCATATATGCCCCAAAGGACCTGTGGAGATGGTGACATTATTATGTCAATCAAAAACATCTGCCCCTTTTTCTAAGTGACAGAAGTCTGAGTATCTTTTTGTCCCACACCCTTGAGACTTTTTAGAACCCAGAAATGAAACATTTTGCTAACCCAAAACCTTCACCTCAGCGCAAAGATGATGGGAGAAACATCCCATTCTTTCCTGAGAGCTTCGTCATACCTGCTGGAAGTATTGCTTCCACCTTGACTCCTTAAAACTGGTACTCACAGAGTCATGGGGTAATTCAGGCTGAAAGGGACACAGGAGGTCTGTAGTCCAACCACCCCCTGCCCAAAGCAGGGTTAGACACAAGGTCAGACCAAGGTGCTCAGGGCTTTGTTCAGGTGAATCTTGGCAACCTCCAAGGATGGAGACACTGCAGCCTTTTTTGTCAATCTGTTACATTGCTTGGCTGTCCTAGTAGTGAAAAAAGATTCTTCATATCCAGTCTGAATCTCTTTAGTTTCAGCTTATGCCTATTCTCTCACTGTCCCATCGCAGCTGCTGTGAAGAGCCCAGCTCTGCCTCTTCAATCAGCACTCTGTAGGTGCTGAGGACTGCTGAGAACTGCCCTTGAATCCGTCGCTGCTTGAGGCTGAACTAGACCCAGCTCTGCAGATTGCTCCTCACAGAGCAAGTGCTGCAGCCACTCACCCTCTCGGTGGCATCTGTTGAACAAACTCACTTCAGTCTGTCAGTGTTTTTCCTGTACTGCAGGGGCCCAACGCAGGATGCAGCACCCAGATGTTACCTACAGAGTGCTGAGCCAAGGGGGATACCCCCGTCCTCCCCTGGCTCTCCAGGACAGACCCCTGCTCACACAGAATGCTTTGGGCCCTTGCTGCTGGCCCCTGCTCAGCTCGCTGCCTGACAAGGCCTTCCTTGGGCCATCCCCAAAGAGCTGTTCCCTCGTCCCACCGGTCCCGGGGGAATGGCTGCCAGGGCTCTGCACTGCAGGCGATGTCCGGGCATTTGTCTTGGCTGGACTGCACGGTGCTCCTGTCGGCTTCTTCACACCCCCATGTCTAGGCTCCTCTGGATGGCTGCCCATCAATCAGGCACATCGAGTAGTCCTGCCAGCCTGGTGTCATCTGTCAAGCAGATAAGAATGTGCCCCATCAGCAGGATGGGGCCAGGCTTGCCCAGCCGTTCATATCCATCTGTTTTCCCCAAACCCAAGGAAACAGACTTATTTAGAAACAGCTTTTCAGTGGAGCTCTGCAGAGAAGTGAGGCCACTAACCACAGATATCGACTGCAGAGAGAATATAAGGTGTCTAACTCATGATGTGTCTGCCTCTTCTAAGCATACAAGTGTAAAAGAGGAGTAAATTCAGTCAGGCCAACATTGTGCCTATGTGCGATAGGCTGAATTTTTGAATACTTTTCATGTCCCTATCAACTGTACTTATCTGTTTATATATTCCGCTTCTTCTTCTTCTAACCCTGTTCTTTGGAAGCAGAATCTCTTGTGTGCAGAGTTTGTATTGCTGACTGTCAGAGATGGTGCTGAAGGGCTGTGTTTACTAGTAATTGAACAGGAAAAAAGCTACATGTGTAGGATACAAACTGTAGTTTAAAACTTTGGTCCTGCACTTTTGGAACCAATTTTATAAAAAAAGGCAGTGAAGAGACCCAAGAGAAAAACTTAAAAGATTCTGATCCAGTTTTTTCCCGTCTGCAAACTGGGAGTCAGGTGAGATTTTATGTAAGGTTAGAAGATGCCATTCACTTGAGGTAGTTGGAAGGAAAAGACACCACTGATGTATTAAAGTTTCTGAGATGATTGGAAGCGAGAAGAAAGAAAAACATTGTTCTTTCTGCTATTCATCTTGACTCTGCTCTTTGGTTCTCACTATTAATATTAACAGAATGCAGTGCTTGTGCTGCCAGCACATATTTCCCCTCAGCCCTTCTTCCTTTATGGTAGCTGAGAAAAACACGAGATTTCAGCATTACAATATTTACTTTTACAACTGTGCTGTCCCCTGTCCCCACACTCCCACCTCCTGCTAGCCACACGGTGGGGGCTGAACAAAGAAATTTGTTTGCTTAAGGAGCTGTTGAAGCCTGACAAGCACTCCAGGTAGCCACAAAGCTGGGGTGGGGCGTGCAGTTTTATTATTTTGAAGGTTTTTTTAAATTCTGCTTTTAAAAGAAATGTTATGCAAGCAAATACTACAAAGAGAATGCATTGTATTCATACAATGTAAAATCAATGTGAAATCACTTGACCTTGTGACGCTTAGCCCACAGCCTAAAATGGGTAAATAAAAAAAAACTTTCTTGAAAAACCTTAATGGTGGGACAACTCCCAGTTACCGTTACTGAGATCACAGTTCATTACAACTTTGTTCTTCTTGGAAAAATTGTCAAATTAAACACATAAATCAGAATAAGACAAATAGGCTTTGTTCTTGGAAGACTGAAATGAGCTGTGCAGCTCTGGCAGCCTGGGCACCACTGTTTTTCCTCAGGACCTGTGAGGTGACATATCCAGCTCTTAAGAGAGGGCATTAATGCTTCTGTGGATGTGCTGGGAGCTTGCTCTTTACAAGGCAGCTGTATGAAATGTTACTGAAGCGTACGGCTTCTCCACTCCTCTTCTGCCAGCTCCCCTGCTCAGAGCAGGGCCTTACAGCAGAGATACCCTTTCTCAATGCAGACATGAAGATTCTCAGAGATTATGATTCTCATTAAAGAATCACAGGACAATAAAATCCTGAATCAAGGGTACTAGAATATTCTGCACCTTTGAGCTATTATAAGGTTTACAATTGTTCTTTTGCCCTCATTTCTTCACCATTTCAGCTAGAAACACTGTGCCTTTTATTTGTCCCTGTAGCTCAGCAGGGTAGCTGGGAACCACTCACCATGGCCTTAAAGATCATTTTGAGGAGACTTTGGGCAAATCTCCACCTGCTCCTTCACACTCAATGAGATACTTGAATTGAAACTGGAACTGATTTGCTGTCTTCCAATTCATCACTCTGAAACTACACTTTGTTGTTTCAGTGTCTCAGAGTGCTCACTTGGAACAGCATTATTCACTGAAAACTCATATTTCCGTATTTTGAAAATTTGCCTTGCAGGCTGGTTTTGAGTGATAAGTGTCTCCTTGTTATCTTTAGGCAAACACTGGGAACAAGTAAGATGGAGCAGGCATTTGTCTCGTTTATTGCACTGCTGGAAAGAAAGTGGACCCATCATAACATGGCTGGAGCGACTGGTGATCTTGCAATCCAGCCAGCTGGATTAAAGGTTACCTGGAACCCCTCCTGGTGCTGTAACAGAGCTCCAAACTGCAACTCTGAGATCCCACCCCTGATTTAGCAATTCATTAGCTCTGACTTTGGACAAGATCATATTCTTGCCAGAGCACAATTTTCCAGTCTTTTCCACAGAGACTGTGAACTACTGGAGTGATTCCTTATCATTTTGCATAACCACTTATGTAACAGTAGCATGGTTTTAACTGAGGTGCTCATCACCAAACTATTATTACAGTAATCATAATAACAAGCCAGTTTCCTCTTTCTAAGACATATCCAACACAGGAAGCAGGTGAGGGATAAAGAGAGTTAAAGGTGAATTTAAGTAGCTATGCAGCATAAACTACAGATTTTCAAATCCTTCTGGGTGAGCTGAAAAGGCCAAGAGCTGGGAGTGACGGAGCTGTGATCACCACAGCAGAAGGATGCTTCCCGGAGTGCTGGCCACAGCCTGGCCTACAAAGAGAGGGCTTCAGCTAAGCTTGTTTCACCAAGACCACAGCAAGAAGGTGTATCAGCCCTTTGAAAAGCAGGGAACGCTCCCTAATTTGACACAGTCTTCATTCTGCATTCCTTCAGCTTCCCTCTGAATCTAAAATGACTCACCTGTGGTAAGCTGCATGTGAAAAATTCCAGTCTGAGCTCCCCATGAGGTAAAGCAGACATCTGGACACTGCATCTGACTGGTCCGTACTGGTACACAATGCCATTTTGAATCTTGCAGGATAACATTACCAGTACCAAAGTACCTTCACCTATAAATCAAGGACATGAATTTATAACTGTTACCATACTCTGATGGCATCATTACCAGAAAATTTTAGCACCATTTGAGATGCTATACAGAACTCTGCATGCTATCATGAGTAGCAGACAGACCCTTTATTGTTACTCTCCATTATACCCTTCAGCAAGGAGGATAAGACAAGGATTCCCTGGCAACACAGCATCCGTGTGCAGGGAAATAAGTAGTTTGACTTGGCTGCCTATATGCTTATATAGGGAGAAATGTTTTCTGCCCACCTCTAATGAAATGGGAAATGGCATGTTCTCACTCCTCTCTCAGGCACAGTTTGGGAATAGAAAATGCAAACAATGTCCAGAGGCCTGCCCTTTTGGAGAAAAACATGATATTTTAGATCTTTTAATCAATCACCTTCTGGATTTACCATGCATTGACAAAAAGGTGTTGCTTTAGCTATCCCATATGATAAACTGAAAGAAGAGAGTCTTTTTATTTCAGACTTACAGGCTTATACATTCAGGAAAGTAACTTGGACTATTCAGATGATCTGAGAAACTGTAATTTAATGCCATGTAACCAAAACTTTACTAAGACCAAGAATTTTGTTGTATTAAGACAGAACCCAGATGGGTATTTGCAGCTGGTAAGCCTCTGCCACAGCTAAAAAGATAGAAATGAGGGGTGAATTCTCCCAAGGCCCCATGTCTTCTGTAGAGGAAGTAGTGCACTATAGTTCTGAAGGCAGCCACAGGGAGGAGAATTACAAACAAAGGCAAAAGGCTGGGGAGGGAAAGTCAAACAGACACAGCAGCATATACTGCCAACAGAGGCAGGAAACAGAGGAGCAGTGTTAGGAAATATGTAAAGGTAAGCAATAGAATAACTGGCATTCAACTGACGGGAACCAAAAAGTCTGCAGAGTCAGCAATTTGCATGCTTGTTATTTGGTGCATGTTTTTATGACAGACTGACCTTCCTTTATTTTCTGAGCAAATCCAGGTAAATTTTTTTTTTCCTCACTTTGTTTTTTTTTTTTTTACACTTTCCCACTTTGATTCTAGAAGGATGTGGCAGGATGTGTCTCCTGCATTTCTCTCTAGTTTTTCCAGACACACCAAGCCTAGAAGAACTCGAGTTAATTTCTGGTCATGTGGCCATGATAGCATGGACCAGACAAGCACCAAGAGCCCTGCAGTGGAAATATGTCGCTGGTTCACAGTCTCCCCCAGCTTATAACAGTAACTCTCTCCCACAGATAAGTCAACATGACCCACCAGTTCCCAGCGCTGTCTCCAGAGCAGAAGAAAGCTCTTTCAGACATTGCCCAGCGGATTGTGGCTTCAGGAAAGGGGATCCTAGCTGCAGATGAATCAGTGGGTGAGTGCTGGACATCAATCAGTTAGCAGTGCATAAGATGTTTTTTCCTTTTAGTTTTGCTTCATTTTTTAAATCAGCGAAGTAAATGAAAAACATTAAGAAACTGTTGTCTGAGCAGAAACAATTCAGCCAAGCAGGGGTGCAGCTATAACAACAAAGGCTTACAAACTATGGGTTGAGAAGAGAAGCTCTGAAATGAAGCCCCAGTTCATTACTACTTCCAGGGATCAGGAGGCCAGCCAAGCCTAGAACCTCTTTGTCTGGCCTTTGTCCACCTTACCAGGTACCATGGGGAACAGGCTGCAGAGGATCAATGTGGAAAACACGGAGGAGAACCGCCGAGCTTTTCGAGAAATCCTCTTCTCTTCAGACACTTCCATCAACCAGAGCATCGGGGGAGTGATCTTCTTCCATGAGACCCTCTATCAGAAAGACAGCAGTGGAAAGCCATTCCCAGCACTCATCAAGGAAAAAGGCATTGTGGTGGGGATTAAGGTGAGTATCTCTATGTGCCTGGCTGGTACCATAATCCAAACCCCATTTCCAGAGAAAATTACATTTGGGCCTGCACTCTCTCCTGAAAAATATCTTCGCCCCCACCATTTTTGTCCCTGGTTTTAAAATTCTCTGCATTGCTTTTGTGCAACTAACTAGAGGCACATTTGCATTAGATGCTGGAACTTTTCATACGTCAACTCCCATCTACTCACCATTCACTGCAAACAAGTCTCTCCATGCAGTAACCTAAATCCAATTATTTCCATATCTGACAAAGTTCTTGAGCCATTCCCTGCAGGTATGTACATACACACTGCCCCTCCTCTTACCCAGTTCACTTCTTTTTCTTCCCCTTTGCTCCAACATTTCCTTGCTTTGCACCCTGGGCATGTTAAGGCTCATACTTTAGTCACAGTCAGCCTTCAAAGGCAGGCTAGACATGGGTAAAAAGATAAGAATTAGACCAATTCCCATCTCTCTCTAACCCTTCCTGTTTTTCTGACCTCCACAGCTGGATAAAGGCACAACACCTCTAGCAGGAACAAATGGAGAAACCACCATCCAAGGTAAGGAGAGATCTAAGGGGGCCAAGCTATGGCCTGTGCAGCAAAAGCTATAGGGTGACTCACCTGAGCTGCAGCCTTGGCTGGAGCCATGGTGCTCTTCAGAGCTCTGTGCTGCAGAGGAGCTCTCAGTGCAGCCTTGCTCTCCCTCTGCAGGGCTGGACGGACTGGCTGAGCGCTGTGCCCAGTACAAGAAGGACGGTGCTGACTTTGCCAAGTGGCGTGCAGTGCTGAAGATCACCAGCACAACGCCCTCTCAGCTGGCCATCCAGGAGAACGCCAACACACTGGCGCGCTACGCCAGCATCTGCCAGCAGGTACCTCCCCAGCAGCAACCCCTCCTGAGAGGCTGCTGCCCCTTCTCACTGTGCCCTGTGGTAACATGTGAGGCAGCTCGAAAGGAGAATCCCTGTGAGGGTTTTGGGAAAGACAAGGAGGAAGGGCAGCGCAGCACGAAGGAATACCACCAAAGTCAGGGCAAACAACAAGAACAGTTTTACTGCCATAGTCCTAAAGAATCCCCTGCCTTTCTTTTCCTAGCATGGCTTGGTGCCCATCGTGGAGCCAGAAATCCTGCCTGATGGAGACCATGATCTCCAGCGCTGTCAGTATGTCACAGAAAAGGTAAGAGATTCCTCCCTCTGTCCTCCCCCTCACACATCAGCAGCTAAACTTTGTGTAGTTTGTACTCACAGATCTCAAAGAGATTTGACCAAAAATGAGCTTCATAACTGCATCACAAAAATGAGCTGCTCCTAGGCAAGTAACAAACTAATAGGAAGTCCAAGAGTATTTTTCATGCTTTTGGATTTTCACTTCAATGACATTATAAGCATTCTCAATCTCAAAACGATGTATCAGGACCAAACCAAATTAATTCAATTTCAGTGCCGCAGTTTGCAGGGGCAAATCCCGTAAATATGAAGAGTTGTATCCTGGTCATCTCAAAAGCAGTGGGGTCTCCACACCTGCAGCCCCTCAGATAAATTTCACGAGAAAGCGAAATTCAATTTGATCTTGCCACAGTACCAAAGAATAAGCTGTCTTTCCACAGCAGGCTGAGGTGAAGATCTGAGCAGAGGTCTGTATTCAACCCTCCTGCTTTCAGGTTCTAGCTGCTGTCTACAAGGCTTTGAATGATCACCACGTGTACCTGGAAGGGACACTGCTGAAACCCAACATGGTGACAGCTGGGCATTCCTGCCCCAAGAAGTACACGCCTCAGGACATAGCCGTAGCGACCGTCACCACCCTGCTCCGCACCGTTCCTGCTGCTGTTCCTGGTGATTCCTCATTCATTCCCATCTCTCCATGCCCACTCTCCCTCCTACCTCTGAAGTGTCTGCTCCTCTGGTATGGAAAGGTCAGGGATTGAGGTGGCTGGAACACTCTGTTTCTAAGCCTCAAAACCTCTTTCTTGCAGGAATCTGCTTCCTGTCCGGAGGTCAGAGTGAAGAGGAGGCTTCTATCAACCTGAATGCCATGAACCAGTCCCCTCTGCCTAAGCCCTGGAAACTGACCTTTTCATACGGGAGAGCCCTGCAGGCCTCTGCCCTGGCTGCATGGCTGGGCAAAAACGAGAACAAGAAGGCTGCACAAGAGGCCTTCCGCAAGCGGGCACAGGTACGAGGCTTCCCCCAGCACAGAGCAGAGCTGCTCTCCCTGAAGGGACACACATTGTCACCTTCCTAAGGCTTCTCTTGATCCCACCCCTTCTGGCACTTCATGTTCATCAGGGGTGTTACTCTGTTCCTTCTGCCTTGCTTGGTTACTCCTGCTGGTTATTCTTTCCACAGCTGCCTTTCTTACTCCATGCTGATTGTTTTCTCCCTTGTTTTTTGTTTGTTTGTTTGTTTTTTCTTTTTCAGATTAACAGTTTGGCTTGCAGGGGACAGTATGTGCTGTCTGGGAAGACTGACACAGCTGCCACGCAGTCACTGTTCACTGCCAGCTACACCTACTGAAAGTGCAGGAACCTTCCTTCCTCCTGTCTCTTCTCAGATGGTGGAATATGTTCCGAAATGAAAGAAAAAACCATAGAAATCTAATTTCCCTTACCCTACACCAAACTGGAGATAGAATGGATTAGCTTCCTCTCCACCCTTCACTCCCACAATTTACCAAGGGGATATTCTTGTTTCATTTGCACATTCCAAGGAAAGGGAATTCTTTCCGAACAACAAACAACAGCTGCCAATGAATCATGAACCCACTATCTCTCAGTTTGAAACTCAGTCCCTGGAACAGCAGGCAGATTCAGTAGTTCACTAGCAATTCAGATAGCTCCCCTTGCCCATTACCACATTTTGCAGCCACAATCCTGAATTATAAAACCCGACTGTGTACTCAATCATGTCAATAAAACAATAATTGAAAACTAATCTCTACCTCACAATTCTTTTTGTTTTGTGTAAACTTTACAGTATCTTTCACATGTCTGTGGTTTTCCGTAGCCCTTGCAAAGACTAAGTCACAGAGTGTTACAGCTGGCAAGCTTGGGAAACTCTGAGGATGTCAAAGGGAAATAACCCAACAGTGACACAGCTGGAGAGGTTAATCCTGCCCACAGAAGCCTGGCAGACACTAAAACACTTGAGAGGTGTACACAGCAAGCAGTACTCAGGACTCAGGCCACAGATAGACACCACTACCTTCAGAAGCATCTCTTGTCTCTGGAGAACCATTGTTGGTGAGATGAGGCTGCTACACACTGTTAGGGCTGCACAGGGTGAGCCAGGGCTGTGCACAGGCTGTCGTTACAAATCACCTTTACAGAGGCATTTTCCACAATGATTAACACAAATCATGCAGGAAGGCATCTTGACCTGCTCATTGTGTAGGGTTAATAATGAGGCTGATGTTGCAGACCAACACTTTGACCTTTGGTACATTGCTGGGTCCCTGTTAAAGGCATAAGCTTTGTTAGCTTAGGCACAATCAGATGGTTGTCATGAAAAAAAGGCCTAAATGGCAAAACCAGCAGGCCTGAGGTTATATAAGAATATTTACCTGGCTATGTGCTACACCAATCAACTCGTGAGGCCTTGGAACAGCCCCCTAAACAGCCAGGGCCAGGTGACCTAGAGGACCCCACGTCCTTTCAGGGTCACCCCTCTCTGCTTGCTGCTCCTCCTGGCCATAGGCACTTGCTGCTCCTGCCAACAAATACAGGGAAAACAGGCAAAATCACTGCCCTGTAACCACCCCCTTGTGTCCTCTGCGTTAGTAACCAGTGTGTCACAGAGGCCATAAATAAATAAATACCCAAAATCCTTCATGTGGGTCCAGTCACTGCATAATCGAGGCTTGCATTTAGCCTCTCCTGACAAAGTACGAAGAGCAAGTGATTTGCCAAAAAACACTCCAGAGGCTGATGGTGGTGTCAGGAATAACACCTCTTTCCTGGTTCACCTGTGGTCCTCTGGGATCGTTTGTATTGGAAATGATCTTAAAAATCATATTTTTCCAATTCATCCAGTTCCAACCTCCCTGCCATGGGTAGGGACAACTTCCACTATCCCAGGTTGCTCAGAGCCCTGTCCAACCTGGCCTTGAACACTTCCAGGGATCCAGGGGCAGCCACAGCTTCTCTGGGCAACCTGTGCCAGGGTCTCAGTGCCCTCACAGTGAATAATTTATTCCAAATATCTACTCTTCCCTTTTTTAGTTTAAAAACATCCCCCCTTGTCCTGTCACTATGTGTCTGTATAGAAAGTCTCTCTCCCTCTTTTTTATAAGGCACCGTCAGCACCACGATTACCAAAACTTTTCCCTATTTATATACTTTAGTAAACAAAGGAATTACTGTTCATTGACTACAAGTTACCTAGTTTTCATAATAATTAGTATTGTGTCTGCTGTTGGTTAATGATCCTCCCGCTTCTCAGGCTCATTAGTCTGTTTGCTCAGTCTTCCTCTTCTTTTCAGTCAGTGGTTTCTTGAGTCAGTGGCCGTGAGTCTGTGGCCTTGCTCTGCCCCTCTTGGAATTGCCTTTTACCCCGCCAGAGCTGATTCAGCACAGTTGCTGGGTTGGCTCTGTTAGTTTGTTCCTTGTCTTGGGGGTTCTGCCAAATATCCCGTGGTCTGTAAATTCTGCATTCTTTGTGTCCACCATCAGCGACACATCCTCCTTCCCAAGCCTTGCTAACCTCCCCTAGGTCTGAGGTCACTGATGCCTGTCAAGCCCTACCCCTTAACAAGGGGATTCTGCCAACAAGTAATTCACCTTTCCAACGCCTGACCATCACTTAGAGCTTGTTGGCTACTTTCTGTGTTTCATGGAAAAAATTCCCCCTTCCTGTTGATCTGGCCCGGAAGCACACAAAGGCCAAACACCGAAGAACATCCTTCCCTAAGGAAATTTTCACACATTCCACGTTTCCCAACAAGAGGCTGTGCTTGAGGGTACAGCCTACATTTCCCGTGAGGCTTTGCGGGGCGCGGCGGAAATGCGTCCCCGGCGGTGCCACGAGGAAGCTGCGGCATGGCGGCGCTGCGGGCGCTGCTGGCGCTGGGGCGGCGGCGGCCGGAGCTCGGCCCCGCGGGGCTCAGGGCGTTCTGGGGCGGCCGCAGGTACCCGCGGGGCTCAGGGCGGGGGGCGGCTTCTGGCCTTCTCCGCATGCTGGGCCGTCGCCGGGCCCTGGCCCTCTGGAGGTCGCTTCGCCCGACAGCCCCTGAGCAGGTCCCTCAGGATCGTGGCCACGCGGCTTTGAAATGTCCGTAGGGAAGGAGACTCCACAGGGTGTCTGGGCAACAAGCGCCCACCGAGGTGCTGCTGGCGGCCGGGTGCGGTGGTGCAGGGTTGGAGCCTTTAGCGCTGTTACTGCTCTTCTTAGGGGTCGGAAAAGAGGGATTTCACGGGAATGAAAAACAGCGGTTGCTCTGTAACACTTTATGGGGAGCTACGCATGGGTTGTTGACTGGATTGCGGCGTACGAGAAAGTCAGATTTTCTAGTTAAAACTAATGTCTTTTTTTTTTTTTTTTTTACATGTGAGCACTGATTTTCTTCTGTAGAAGTGGTTATTTACCGTTATCGGGTTTTTTTTTTTCACAACAAAGTAGAAAATGGAGCTGTAACTGAGAAAAAAAGTAACTAATCTGGTTAAAACGCTGTTTTCACTCAGACCAGTGAAATAAGGTGGGTGGGTGATTACTCTGCAGAGGCAGCCTGTGTGGCGAGCAGCACCTGGGGAAAGCCACACCCTGCCTGTGCACTTCTGTTCCTCGTGGATAAGGGAGCTGATGAGTCCATGGGCTGTGTGAGAACTGTCTGGGTTGAGTCTGGTTTAAATCATGAATGCAAGTGCGCTCTGACTCTGTCTTGAGTAGCGCAGAGGCTGAAAATGCTCCTGTTCTGGTGCCAGCAGGAAGGAGGAGAAGGAAGTGGCAGCAGACAGAGCAGTTCCTGAGAAGGAGGAGAGGAGCGAGCCCAGCCTGCTCTGCCCCCCGCCATGCAGCCGGAGTTACCTCCCCCCCGAGGACCTGCAGAGCCGCCTGGAGAGCTGCGTCAGGGAAGTCTTTGGGCCCTCTCTTCCCAAGGACTGGCAGCAGACTCCCCTCGGGGAGAACAGGTTGAAGCATCGGCTGCTGGCCCGGCTGGCAGCGGAGCTGGGACACGCCGTCCCCAACTCCCAGCTGCACCAGATGCGCTGTGCCGGGGATGTGCTGGGTTTCTACCGCATGCCCGTCAAGGATGGGACCACGTTCGACGAACTCGCGGCTGCAGAGCTGCCCCCCAACCTGAAAATCGTCTGGCAGCAGTGAGTCTCCCCAGGGAGCATCCCCGTGCCTGGCTGGTGCTGCAGGGCAGCAGCAGAGCCCTCTCGTTGGGGTGAGGTCTGTGAATATCACTAGTAAAAGTTCACTGAAATCTTTTCACTCAGTAGTGGTGAAGTCTCCAACAGCCCTATAAAATCAGCTGCCATCAAGGCATCTTGTTGAATTCTCCAATGTCTGTTAAGTGCCCTGTTTTTTAAGTTCTTTGGATGTTCGTTTTTCCTGTCTAACTGATGATGCAAGTCTGCTTTTAATCAAAAGAGGCAGGCAGTGAAATCAGAAGGACAAGAAAATAAATGCAACAGTCTGAGACATGCATGGTACTTCATGAGTGTTTTCTATGAAACCAGTTGTTACCGGTGAGGTTGAGAGTCTGTGTGTATCATCTTTCTGGGAATAATTCTGGGAATGTCCTGGTTCTACCACTCTGTGCCCTGAACCCTTGCTCCCCTGGTTTCTTGCAGTGTGTAGATATGTGAAGGGCACTTAGGCACTGCTGCTTTTGTGTGTTACAGTGCTGAGTTTCTTAACTCAGTAAACTTTTCAAGTGCTGCTTTCTTCTCAAAAGCTCTGAAGAAATTGAAGAAACTCTTTCTCCTTTTGACTCCTGCAGAATCACAGAATAGTGTAAGTGTACACCTACATGTTCCACTGCAGGGTGAGCTAGCTGGGGATGTTTCACTGGTCACCCTGGAAGGCTGAATGTTCACAAATCCCTCCCCTGTAGCTTGTGGGAAACCACAGCGTGACAAATGGCCTACTCTGACACCTTGTTTGGGAGCAATGAATTGGAAGGTATTTTTTCACAAAATTATGTCTTTCCATCAAAAACAGAGATACTTGCACCTCCTTGTTTCCTCTTAAAGCTCATTGTCTAAGGAAACACTTTCAGTGGTATTACACTTTGTGCTCATTCCCCGTTCTATGTCTCTCCCAGGATGCAGCTTTGATAGTTCTTGTTATGTGATCAGAACAGAGTGAAAAACTGGACTGGAAATTAGGACAGGCAAGAAGGGATCTTGGCAGCAGCTTGCCTCATGTTTTGCTGTGTCTGAGGTGAGTCAAATTGCCATTTCCCTGATCTCAGACACATCAGTCCCTTGGAGGTGCAGATCTCTTGCTTCCATCAGCACAGGAAGCTGCAGGAACTGGAGTACAGGGGAAGAGGATCAGACGTGGGTGTTTGAGATGCAAAACATTTAACTGCTTGCAACAAGCTGAAAAAGCAGAAATCTGAAATGATGCCCAAGTCTTGCACACAGCGCCTGTGCTGTGGAAGGGCAAGACTCTTAGGCGCTTAATCACTTTTTTATCCCTGGGCCTTCAAAATTTTGTCACTTCAATTGAATTAAATTATAAATAAATAAATCAACAAAAGCCCTGCCCATGCATCTTTCTTTTGTTTTAGGCCAAAGCAGTAGTGAAGATCAGAAGCAAGTGTGAAAAAGCCAGCTTGGGAGGGTATTTCTTAAGAAAATGGTTCAGAACAGATATTTCCCTGAATATTGATTGCAGCCCTAGTGAGGGACCAGAACACTCATCAAAGGCTCCTCATGGCCACAGAAAGCATGGCCCAAGTCTGATCCTTATATTCCTCAGCCAGAAGCAGACATCAGTAGAATCAGAAGAAGGAAGAAACACCACAAGACCAGACACAGACATTCCAGATTTTCTTTGTGTCACAGGCAAATGAAAGATCTGGCTCACGTGTTTGCTTTTTTGATAATTTTTTTTTTGCTTCTGTTTTGGAAAAAATATACCAAAAAAAGCCAAGAAGAACCAACATGGAAATGTGAGGTAAACATTCCAGTAAAAGTACAGAGGCTCCATTCTTTAAAGGAGACACACAGCAGTTATCACCATGCTAGAAGAATGAGATGCAGGAAAATCCTAGAAACAGTGAAAAATCATTTAATGAAGCCTTTGCCCCAGTTTTAGCCATTATAAATGGGCTTTTTTTCTTGTTCTTCCCATCCCCAATCCATACTTAATTGTTTTTATAATGCTTAGACAAAGTTGCTGAATTGTAAAACAGCAGTTTTGATATAAATTCTGTATGGCAGAATTTACAAAAAAAATGGAGACTGCTACTACAGACTCAGCTCTTTCTTTCTCTCTCTTTCTGTCTGCCTATCTGTCTTTTTCTTTAGAGTTGTCAAAGCCCCTCAGCAAAAACCCACATTCTGAGTGGCAAAACTGGCTTCTTGGCTATGCCAATCTGAATGCCAAGGAACACCGCCCCAGCAGAGGAGCGGTGCCGCTCTTCCTTGCACCAGTGTCGCTAATTACCCCACAAATCTATGATGAAGTGATGGAACACTCAGAGCGCAGCCTCAGCCCCACAGTGGTGGCTGTATATCCCCATAGTCAATTCCTGAAGCCAGGTTTCACTGGGAGCTTCAGCTGGGCCTCGGGGTGGAAGGAGGATCTAGGGAGATGATGTAGTCAGCTCACATGCTATCAGCTACTACTATAAATTTTGATGTCCAGTCTGTCCATACTGCAGACCAAGGATGTTGTTTTGAGTTATTCTTCAATAACTGGCACAATCACCCACACCAGAACGATCAGGCCTTGATTCAGTGAGGTGCTTAAGGACAGGCTTCTAGTCTGGAAACTGGTAACTGAAGTCCATTAATTCCTAAGGAACACTTAAGCAGCTCACTGAATCAAGGATGGATTTTTGTTTCTTGTTGATAGTATCATTCAGGTTAGATTCCTGGTCACCATTATTTTAATATGAATTACATATATGCAATTACTTCAGATCCATGCTGAGTTTACTCAGATGAGAATCTGACCCAGCACTTCTTATGGTAAGAAAAGGTAAAAGTGAATTTTTTTTCCCCCCAAGATATATAAATTCAAAACTGAGAAGAAAAAAAATTGTGTACAAATATCACATAACAACATCAACAATTCCATAGATGTAGTTCCTCAGTGCACACTTTAAACAAGAAAAGGTTTTTTTTTGTTCTTTTTCCGTTTTGCTTTTAAAGTCTGGCATAATAATATTAAAGCTGACAAAAAATCAGGGCAAGCTACATCACTTCCTCATACAAAAAAAGTACAAAACATTAGCCTCTAACTAGACATAACATAATACTGGTCATCACAGTTAGACATTTAGTAACTGTGTGTCTTGGAGTATTTTACTGGAGGGTAGTAAAAAATAGCTTCAGCTGCCGATCTCCCATCTCAGGTTACTTCAGTCATAGAGGCAGAGTGATTCTGCAAAGAGGAAAAGGCAAACACGTGAATGTGTACAACAGTCTGGCACTGACATACCCAGGCCATCTAATAAAGGAAGTACAATTTAAAGAACAAATAAATCACACCAGTGTATTTCAGATAACTCATAAACTACAGTTTCTCCTTGTTCCTAGAATTTCTTGGCAGGTTGCATTTACTTGTCTGTTTTGAAAGGACTGGGTATGATGCAGTTATGCCAACACAACCCATTTGAAGTTAGTAGTTTTAACAGAAACACCATCAATGTTGATGTTGCCACTAGCTATTTTTTTGCAGTCTTGAAAGAATGGTATTAATTTCTCTTCTGATGACTTAGAGATAGAAAAAAGTATATGATTTCTTCTTCTTATAGAAGATACTCAACTGTAAGAAGGATAAAAAATTAATCTTTGTAATATTTTTCAGGACTGAATAGTTTAATCTCAGGAATGAATAAATCCTTCATACATCCCAAAAGTTTTCTGGAATGTAATTAGGCAGAATTATTTTTATTTTTCTCTCAGTTTTCTGTTCTCCTAAGCAAAAGTTTGTGAGGCATGTGACATCCTACTTCTTCAGCTGCGGATGTGTATGGGGACAGAAGATCTGCAATATTTGGTAGTTTCAGGGATAAATGCCTTAAAACAAACTCTGCACTGATGCAGATTCACTTTGTGCAATGGGCTTGAAGTGAGGCATGTGTAGTTAGGTACAAAACTACTTTTTACTCTGCTGCACCAGAAAACATGCTTGGTGGTGGTCTGGGTAAGAGGATTTACCGTACCTGTGCACTCAGTGTCTCCAGAGGACTTTCCACTCTTGGAAAAGCCATTAGTGGCATTCCTCGTGGGTCTTCAGGCTTCGGTTTAGAAGGAGCTGCATGACTGCCCTTAAAGTTATGGACAACACATATCCCCTGTGTAATGCAGGAAAAACCCAGAGTGAGGTCAGTGTGTTCCGTCCCCAGGAAAAACCTGGAGGGGGAATTACCATGGGGGTCACAACTGCCAGTTTTTGCAAAGGATTTAACCTGGGTTTGGGTTTGAGGCACCCCTTGTCTCAGCCTTGGGCTGCAGTGAGTTTACTGACACAGCTGGGTGTGATGGACTGCCTTGGTGATGAACCATTCTCAGCCTTTTTACATTTTACATTTGACACAGCAGAGACTCCCCATGTATGCTTTATTTATCCCAGAACTACAGACTACCCAGATGATGCCTTTTACTGGCCAAATACTCCCTTCAGACTCTGATTTTGTCACTTCCAGGCAGTGAACACAGCTCCATGGATGGCTGAATCTCTCTCACATCTGGATGACACCATTTAGCTCCATTCCTGCACACTTCCAGCATCACTGCTGTGGTGATATTTGTTTTATCCCACAAATCCCTCCCTTATGCATGACCAGACTCATAGCACCCACATGATGATGGTGATGCCAGAAAGAGCAACCACGCATGGCAGTGTATGGCTTAAGGACATGGAAAAAAAAAGGTACACAGGAGCTGACACATTTGCTGGTGGAGTGATTCCTGCAGCCAGCTCCTTGCTGGGTGTTCCCCCACTGCCACAGACCCGAGCAAGAAGCAGGCTGCAGCCTGGGTGGGTCCTGTGCCAGCAGGATCTGTGCCAGGGGATCTGACAGCACCCCTCTGGGGAGGCCCTTTCACCACTCTGAAATTCGGCTCGTGATGCTTGCAGGGTGCCAGAAGGTCTGCAAGGCCAAAATGCAGCTGGGGACAGGCTGTCACTGCCACCAACAGGTACTGGGAGCATAGACAGATTGTCCTGGACTGATAGATGGGGCAGCTGCCTCTTAAATTGCATGGGCAAGATTTAAACTGCCCTTCCCAGTGGGAACCAGACAAATTATTCACATTACAGTCATGGAGATTCAGGTCAGAGGCTGTAGACATCTTTTTATCTGAAATGAACACAGGAATAAATGACACTTGAAGTTGTTGCTTTTTAAAGTACAGAATAGAAAATAAAATCAGTGACAGGACAATCGAGATGTAAGGGATCTTTGAAACCTAATCCCTCCTGATTACAGGGATAAAGTGTCTGTTGCTATGCAGTGGATAGTTTTGAAGCATATTTTGATTAAATGGGAACCAGGCACATTTCTTGGTGATAGTGAGAATGACCTGGACTTCTTCCTGTGTGAGTAAATCCTCAGCAAGAGACCTCACCAAACAAAACAGTTAAACCACACAGCCCACAGGAGAGCCAGTTAAGAGTCTGGAGAGATGCTCTTCCTAGATAATTGATATATTTTAGTATCTTTGGTTATCCCGTGAGGAGGTGAACAATTTCAGCTCGACTCTAAAAGCTGCAAAGGGAGGTAGTTTTGTCTCCAAGGGAGTTTATCCTGACCTTCCTTTCTATTGCACTTCTTTTATGGTCTGAAACAAAATGGAGAACCAGGATCAGAGCTCAGGGCCCCAGAAAATACCCTGTACCTCAAATTTTTGACAGTTACAAGGCACACAGAGGGATTTTGCAACACACGTGTGCCAGAGAAGGATTCTCAAGCACACCCTCCTTTGGAAATTGAAATCTATACCACCTTTTGCAGCATTTTCCAAAACAGATCAAGTAAGCACATGTAGAGTAATTAAAATAATTGAAATATATAAAATATATAAAGGCTACCATATTAGACTTAGCAATTAGTATGAACTTAATTTCATATTAGGGTTTTCTCTGATAATACATTTAATTAGATGGGCCTAGAATTAGATCTTGCAGGCTACAAGTGATTAGCAATTTTTTAGGTGGTTTTTGGGTTTTTTTTTGGTTTTTTTTTTTGTTACATAATGGTATTTTTAAAAGGAACACGGAAGGACTTACCAGAAACAAGGCTACAGCACTGCCCAGGATGAAGCCTGCAATCACGTCCGAACAGTGGTTTCGATACTCAGACACTCGGTTTAGCCCGGTGAGGAAGGCAGCACACAGGGTACCCAGACACAGCACGGGCTTGGCTAGCCTGCTACTCTTTGTTTTAATTGTGCTTGTGATGTACATCTGGAAGAAAGTGCAAACCAAAAATAAAAAGGGGCTCTGCCAGAAATGCATCCTTCCCACCTGGACAAATCCTGAATCAGCAAGGATGTGACAAATCCCCTGATTCATTAAAAGAAAAGAAAAAAAAAAAAGGCGTTGGGAAATGGAAGAAGAGGTTTCAGGTAGTTTAGAGGACACTTTTAGGAGAATAAAACCAATACTGTTAAGTTATGTAGTGCTGTGAAATATCCCCTTGCATTTACATCCTGGACCTTTTCTGAGCAGGTATACACAGGCTCAGCTTTATTGATTTTGTCTAAGTACTGGCTCGTACGGTGGCAGACACGCACCCTGAATGCACATCACTAAAGGTTTGCACAGGCAGTCAGGAATTCATGCTTATACTCCTGCAGAAACTGTAATGTGCAGAAGATGGAGTGCTTAGAATCTGCATGAACTAACTGCTCCAGTTTTCTAAACGATGTTAAGTTTAAGGAACAGAATATTGAGAGAAACTATTCCAGCCATTTTCCCTGCAATATAAAAGGAAACACACAATATGAGAGAGATTTCTTTCAAAACAAAGTTGATTTTGGGAACATCGTTCTGGAGTATGAAGTTTCACTGTTCTCTGAATCTTTTTTAACAAACCCCATGTGTTTCTGGCAGTTTGTTGGGGTTTTTTTAATACATTCTGACAGAGAGTGAAAACATGTGGGTCACAGTTAGCAGCCAGTCATTAATACCAGAGCCACAAAATAACAAAGACCAAGCAAACTTAGCCTGATGGCAAAGCAGTTCATTAAAATCCTTTTCAGCCGAGTATGTAAGCCTGCATAATTTCCAAAGCTCTTGATAATTTGAGATGTTCCTGCTTGCTTTGTTTTTCACACCTGAACCCGACAGCAGCACATGCCTTTTGACAGCCAGCAGTGAGCACTAGGCGGCAACCTTCCCCCAGTCTTGGCTGGCAGGTTGAGCTGCACCTATCACCAAAACTCACACTAAGGTTCTTTGGAAACAATAGGAAAAAAAATGCCACTGCGTGAATAATTACCACCCACTCTTTCACCCTGAGCACTCCTTCTAGTCAATTCAACCGAGCAACAGGGAGCCAGATTGCTTTCCTGTTCCCCACCGAAGCACTGCTGCTGTTTGCAGCGTCCAAGGGAAAATCCATCACCTCTTTAAAGTAAGAATGCAGTCCTGCTGTGACAGCTGTGAACCCCAGCTGCAGGGAACAACCCACACATGCTTGTTTCCTTACAGGTATGAGATGAAGCTGAATCTTTGGGTTGCCCACATGGGAGGGTTCTCTTTGTCACAGATGGGAAGTATCTGTAATTGGAGTTTCACACGTCTGGGCAAGAAAATGTAAACTTGTAGTAAAAAGAACATTTTTAGCAACCAGGGTAATCAACCATGTGAACAGATTGCTGAGGGAAATCTGCTAAACCCTCGTGAGGAGGGTTTTAAACAAGACAAACTGTTTTCCCAGAAGGTGGGCTGCAGTTCATCCCTAAGTCCCACACTAAGTTCAGAAATAACTGGGAGAACTTCTGCATTCTGATCAGACTTCCCAATCACTATGGCTTGATCTTTATTGTCAAGGCCCAAAAGCCAAGATTTTTTTTGGATTCTCACTGTGTTTACCCACATTTAGAGCATAGTTTCAGAGCGTTGTGCAAGAGACCAAAATCTCAGTCAAAGCCACTTACATTTGGTTTCCTACATATAGTGTTTTTGAAAACTTCCCACAATGCTATTCACAGAGTAAATTTATTTACAAAAGTCTAAATGTCAAACACAGAGAGTAGGAGGAAATAAGTAAGTATAAAAACATGTGTAGAACATATTAAAAAATAAAGGACACATGATTTAACTATATAATTTATCTCTTCAGCTTCTTTGCTGTGAGCTTATCTGTACACTCAAGCAGTGTATTTAGGAATATGCAATGTGTGATAGCAGCTTTTATCCCATGTAATACCTCTCCCATCCTTTTCAGAGAGACAAAATCATACACAAGGACCCTTCTTTGTCTGCAAGTTTAAAATAGACATATACATTTATATATATATATATATATATATGAGAATATATGCATATATTTAGAACACATATTATATCTATAATGAGAAAGGCAGAGTGGAAGAAATCTGTCTTGTCCCTTCAGCAGAAAATGAGGAGATTCATGACAGGTTATTTTCCTTGGAAAGTTCAAAATTTCATACCGATATTGCAAAAGTCTGTGTCCTAGAAGTTTTACAGACAACTTTTTCTTTTACCATAGAGATTGCTACAGTAAAAGAGAAGCAGAGCCTCTGACAACGATGCTCAGTGCAGCTGCTCACAGTGTCAAGGCCTTCAATTGATCAGGGCTGCAGAAGGTATTTGCTGTAGTGTTCTCTGCTATTCAGCATTTCCAAATGTTGGAGGATTCATGTCCAGGTGTAGAGACCCAGAGCAGCTGACTTCAGTCATGGGGTGGATTGTGGTTGCGCATCTCTCTCCTCCCCTAGCTGCACTATGAGCTGAGAAATGCTCATTAAACCTTGGCCTTCACAAACTGCACCTGGTCTAAGCCCCTCTTGTGCTTATCAGTCTGTTCCCAAGATCTAACAGGTGTCTAACAAACACCTGTTTTTTAACAAATAGCCTTGGAAACTTATTTTTCTTGCCTGAATAACAACCCAAGTGGTTGTTATCATATTTTTCTTACTGAACCTTCAAAGAAAGTTACTGACTGAAATTGTGGCTGGGATGGAAAATTACCATAACTAAAAGCCACTCTTGTGGTCCTCTAAACAAGGGTCCAAAGTGAGACCTTTTTGAGCTCTCGACTCCCAGAAGATAAGGGGGTAATGTGTATGCCTCAAACACTGATAAATGGATGGCCATGAAGCCAACCAAGGACTGTTGGTAATAACAAGGATTGTTGGTAATAACCAAGGACTGTTGTTATTAACATGGCCATGAGAAAGATCAAGTTTTGGCTGGAGAAGGGCAGCCAGAGATAGGGCATTTTTCTGTGACAACCACAACACAGCACAGGAAATGGGCATGGACTATAGGGTGGGATTAGGACCATCCAAGACCCCTGCAACCCTCCACCCATTTCCAGAAAGACCTGAAGGAATGGACTGCACATGATAATTCAGTTACATAGAAACTGAGAAACCCGTCTTTGGGATGGGGAAACCTTGCAAGCCCAGGCAGTGTTCCCAGGACTCTGGACATCTCATGAGCTGGGCCAATGCAGGTGGATGAATGCTGAAACCAGGACTGACATCCCATCAGCTGGATTCATGCAGGAAAGGTGATCTCCTTTTCTAGCCATTCCTTTTTCCTTGGAAAAGGAACTTAAATTCATGTGTTTCTAAATGCACAGCAGCTTGCACTATGTACAGTGACTGCCACCTCTTCCTGTGATCATTCTGGGAGATTGATGGAACTTCTTTAGATGACATTCTTATTTTTTTATAAATATGAAAGTCACGGCTGCCAGCCCTTTTCTCTTTCCCCTGCTTTAGGCATACAAGATTAATTTCTGCCTGCAGAGATCACAGAACTGATGCTTTGGATTCTCCTTAGCTTCTTTAGCAGGTGACAAAGAAAAGTCTAGTTGATTAAATATAAACTCCAGATTATAAAAAACACAAAAACAAACACCCCAAAACCATAAAGCCAAACCAGTCACAGTGGGAGTGTTTTCAGTAGCAGAGTAATGAACAAGTGAGTACAGAGACACCTGCACAGGGTACTTGAGGTTGAGTGAAGGGAGGAGACTCCCAGATCTCAACAGACATTTTATAAAATGAAAAGCAGTGTCTGTGCTGATTCCATTCTCCTGCCTCCCCATGTTGTACCTGTGTAATTTTTCTTGCTCCATGGCTCAATTCTTCAGCTTTATGCAAAACACAGCAATTACTAAGCAAATAACCTGTGTTTTATGTTCAGCAGGACACATTATCATGCATATTAGAATCAGCCAGAGACTTCTCAAAAAATTGTGCACAGCACAGTTATTAAGCAAAGCTGGATATGAACAATGCATTTCTTGTATAATGCTTATGTTATTCCCAGCTGACAGACAAAACAAGACAAGTGATAACATTTTTAGTTCTAGAAGGTGACTGCAGGCAGAGAACTGGGCTGAAATTGCACTGTAGGCTGAAATGCTTTAAGGGCAAACTTTCATGACTTTGTGGCTCAGAAAGAGTTCCACATCCTGGCTCCATCTGACATCCTCCTGTGTGAGAAGTGCAGGCCCACTGCAGGTACTCTTGGAAGAGCAGAGCTCAGACATACCGAACTACTTGGAGCTTAAGCTCAGGAAGGAAAAACAGCATTCCCCTTCAGCTGTAGAAGTCAGCCTGTTTGGAGAAGATGTGCCTTCCTAGGAAACAAGGGAGGCTGGGCAGGGAAAGTACATGAAAGGATGTAATTAGCTCAGGACAGAACCAGGACTAGGCCTGACCCTGGAACATCCACCTAAGAGTTTATCGTGATGTTACAATCATGTTGGGTATATTGTGAACTGTCTTTCACACGTGGTTGCACATTGTTCAGAAGTAATGTGCACAAAATATTACAGGCTTTTCAAACAGTTCCCAACAAATTCTGATTTGCAGCTGCAGTTTATTTCTTCATCATTATTCACACAACATTCAGTGCAAACCGATGAATATTGGAACAGCAGCGGGTGGACTCTTCATTTTAGAAGTAATAATGTGGGGTTTCATTCATCTGCTACCAAGAGCACAGGGCAAAATATTCAGTGAATACCCTGCCTTTAACAACTTTAAGGCTTTTCTTGCATACTGATGACCTACAGGCAGACTCTGATACTACTCTGAGTCCAGCTATAGGGGGAGAAAAGACCTAGGTTAATGCCTTTTGAGATCAGAACCATGTTAAGTCCCTGCACCTTTATGGCAAAACTACCAAGGTTTTCTGCTTTGTTAGTAAGATTCTTGGATCAATATTCACAGAAACTTTAGCCAGAGAACACAAAGGAGCAGTTGATCTGCTTCATCTTTGTAAGAATTTGTAAGACAGTTTCCTTCCTGAATGCATGGCAGTGTCACCTTGGGGGTGTGTCAGCAGGGGTGCATTACTCTGTGATAACAACAAAATTCTGACACTGACTTTTATTAGAACCTTCTTTACAATGTGAGTTCAGGTCCTAAACAAGGCAAGCAAAATTCAGCCTAAGTTCAGACCCCCACTGAAAGGACAGAATTTAAATTTTAAATGTTCGACAACACATGGAATGTGAACAAACGTAGCGATCCAGAAGCTGTTTAAGGATCTGCTTCATTTTAATGTTCATGAGACAGGGGCAGGGAGAAGAAAGGCTGAATGAGAAAATCAGCAGCAAAGAGAAATTTAGGACCTCATACCTCCACATGCAGTCCCTCAAAAGCAATGAGCATTTAATCTGCTTATACCAGGATTGGTAAAATGGAGAGAGAAGGGGATCTTCCCCTAGAGATAAAGAAAAAAAGCTGTCCCCAAAACAACCCTCCTTTTCTCCAACAATCCACTGTAAGAAAAATGCCCCATCTAGATGCACACAGAGAAACCTCTCATGCAGGTCAGCAGTCATCACTGGCCCTCACCGTGGCGTATAAAGCTGAGTAGATGCTCAGAGCAGCATGTTTGGATGGAAAGGATCTCCTGGCCTTTTCAACCACCTCCACATCCCCAGTGCAGATGTTGCCGTTGTTTATGAACTGGTGGTGGGCCCGGCAGTCGTTTCCAGTGTAGTTGGGTTTGCACACAGTCAGGAAGTAGGGAGCCAAGTTCCCAGTCACAACCTGGCCAGCGTTTACAAAGATGTCAGTGGCAAAAAGTCCAAATGCAAACACTCCTGTGAGGAAAGGTTAAAAACAGTGATTATTCAAACAGGTTTAGAAAAT
This sequence comes from Orthonyx spaldingii, assembly GCA_013397795.1. Classification (NCBI taxonomy): domain Eukaryota; kingdom Metazoa; phylum Chordata; class Aves; order Passeriformes; family Orthonychidae; genus Orthonyx; species Orthonyx spaldingii. The sequence goes on from VZTJ01006080.1 coordinate 34,738, forward strand.
ATGCTGTCTCCCTCCTGAGAGACAGACACATAATGACAGTAGTATCATGTACTTATAGCAAAAATGTGACAAAAAAAAAAGGGATCTCTGAACCGGAAGGAGCAGTGTAGTGCTGAGGCACAATACTTCTCTTATCTAACATAACTACCTAGGATGAAGCACCTTTTGCATTTTGACTGTTCACCATCCTGATGTTGAAAAATTACAATCCCCACCCAGCAATACTTGGCCTGTACTTTTGGACACAACCCAATTCTTTGCTCTGGAAGCGAGTTGCAATTCAGCTCATGTCACCAGGAGCAGATAGCCACAATCCACTACAATGAAGTATTCACTTGAATGCAGGAACTTTTCCAGGGTTGTGAAGCATCTCTTGATCAATACTGCACTTGTGACATCCTTCACTGACTCCCCTTGAGTGTTATCAATACCTGTTACAGCCACTATGAGGACCTCATGAGCCTGTAAGCCACATATGAGGATCTTTCAGATGCATGTAATGCCTACATACCAAAGGTACAGAACAGCAGGTTTACAAAATTACCAAACTCAAATATTCTGAAAGATTAAATCAGCTCTCCACTTCCCCTTCTCATCACTAAGGTTGACTAAAGTGTCACAAAAACTTAGAATAAATGAATATTGGCTTCTGATGTGGGAGTATTGAGGGTCATGCATTTTTGCTTTCTTCCTTCTGTAGCTCTACAAGAAAAAGTTAAATTATAAATTAGCTGAGATTGTTATGTATTTAAATATTAGAGCTGGAGCTCCAAGGAAATCATCTTAGGAAAGCTGTGATAAAATCTTAAGAGCTGGCATCACCCTGGTTGTAACATTTTCACTGCTTTTCTGTACTGAGTTTAAAAAAAGATAAAAAAGCTGCTCTCGTCTGAGACAAAAAATATGAGGGACTCAGCAAAATAATGCAGCATGTACAGGCAGTAACATAAAATAAAACTAAAATGGATTTGCTGTGCAAGTGTTGAGTGGGGCTTGCCTGTGCCAGTTGGTCAGAGAGATAGTTTGGGGTCACTGTGGCACAGATCCCTCTCTGGGGTACTGAAGGGAAGAACCCTGGCCTTAGTCAACAGCCTGGAGGGGCTGCAGGACTCTGGAGCTGTTCAACCTGACCATCCCTCCCCAAGGTTAACAAGGAGCATCACACAGTGAAGATGATTCTGGAGGCTGAGTGTATTGCTATTCTTCATGTAAGTTTATTTTTATTTATTATTAATGAACTGGTGTGTGACCATGGATTTAAAAAGCCAGTGGTGGCCAAAGAAGAAGGCTGCCTGCCTCTAGTTTTAGGCTGCAGGACTGGCCCCTGTCTTTTCAACAGTGTGACAGTTTTCCTGCCATTTATCTTGCTAAGTGTGTTTACAAGGAGAGAGTGAGAGAGCACTGACACTGCTCCTTTACTTCCTTTATCCCTCTGGTAATATTTTAAATCCACGGTTTTCCATAGCCAGCAGGAACTTCTCACCTACATTAGTCAGTGCACAAGCAAGTTCAAAGGAAAAAGGGAGAAGGATATTTTTTCAGCCAGGTGAAACAGCTGAAGTTATGACAGAGATGAATCTTGTTTTATATACAGCACTCTGTCAAAACTTTAAAATTTTTTGGTACAGCTTGCTTTAAATGGCAACTTTCTAATGTGCTGTGCAAATTACAGGGAGTGCAGCGAGGATTATTACCCAGCCTTTCACAATAGTGGAAATTTAAGCATCAGGCAGTCTGGCTCATACTCCTTATCATGTAAGTACAAGCCAAGAACCGAGACATTACAGAAAAAGCTCACAGGCTTCACAAAACTATTTCAGTCTCTAGGAAGTGCATATATACAAAAGTACTTTTCTCCATTAAAAAAAGAAGTTTCAACACCTGCATTTTCTTAATATTTGTTAGCACATAAAGTGCTGGCCCAGAGTCAGCTGACAAGGCCTGCAGTAGTCTGGAGAAGAGCAGAGCAAGCCATAGCTGAAACCTTTATCACAGCCTGGCTGTGGTGCATTTTGGCTGCTGCAATTCCTCTCTCACAGTTCTGCCAAGCTGTGCTCTGTGAAAATCACAGCCGTGTGCAGCAGTGAGTCCGGCTGGCAGGGGTGTGACCCTCGCAGGCTGATTACACATCATGTCTCTGGAGACTCGGAGCAAGGGCTGCCTGTAATTGATTTAAAGTCTGCAATGCCAGTGCGCCTGGGCAGTGGTGGACAGTCCCCTGATGGTTTTTGTACTTCGGGAATCCATCTGTTCAGTGGATGTGTTCAATGACCTACAGCAGCTAAACTAACTGACCAGAGCACAAAAATGAAGTGAAGTGATTGCCAGCTTTTTAGAGACAGACAAATTGCTCTGAAAGGCTTCATGGGAAGGGCAACTAGCCCCAGCTCTTCAGGGTCATCCAGCTCAAGTCCGTGATACAATGCCAGAGAGTGAGAACGGGAGAAGATATGCCTCTTTCAGACTTTGACACTCAAGTGTAGTGGGAAATGGTGTCACCCTGCTCAGCAGTAAGTCCTTTATTTCAGTGTGCTCACTCTGGGCCAGAAAACCTGGGAATGAACTGTAGTGCAGAATTTAGCATATGCTGTGAAAAGATGGGAACAGTGCAAGCCACATGGGAAGCAGACCTACAGCTGCTCACTAGCAGAAAGGATGAAGGTTAATTGCAATTACATAAAGCCAATCTTTCCCCTCAGCCACACATGTCACATAATCTGGCTGCAAAAAGAGGGCTTAAAGAAGGAGCAGAAAGTATGTCTGGAAAGGCCTCCTGAATTTTTCCTCACTGTCCTGACTCTCAGCTGTGTTTGTGTCTCAGGAGCAGCCAGAAAGAGGAGGCTAGAAGACAAAACAAAAAACAAAATGTAACTGGGAGAGATACTAGCTTAGGCCAGAGATAGGAGGGCAGGCTGTACTCCTGCTACTCTCTCAGCTGCTCCAGCGTCCAAGAAAACAAAGATCAGAGTTTAACATATCTTTACCTTCCGTGAGAAAGACCTTAAGACAAATTAAATGTTCAAGCCAAAAAAAGAACAAACAAGGAAAGTCCTGTTGAAAAATGCTGAGGACAGACAAAGTGAAGCTTGACTTCCAGCTTCATCTCACCTGAACTAACACTTGCCTTGGCAGAAAAGTCTAAGTATTTTGCAGCTTCAATTTTGAATGCTTCATTTTTAATTTCTCCACTTACACATCCCTCTAAAAGACGGTCAAAAAGTCCTTCATGAACCCCTGGCTTCTGGGCTGTCACCCACATCCTACTCTCCTGTTCTATCTCCTATCAAGCTCCTTCTGTGGCTGCTCATCAGTGTTGCCACCTCCAGCTCCACTGCTTTTGCTAAGAGAGGCATCTGCCCTGAAGAAGAATCCAGCTCTTCTCACTCACTGTAACCTCAATGCAACCCTCTGTCCTCCCTGCAATTCATGCTCAAGCTCTCTTCTTCCACCCTGAATCTATGTGACATTAGTCACTGCAGCTGCTTGTTGACTCCATGGAAACTCTCGCTATGAGAGGCATTTAAAATGCCACTGATTTGAAAAAAAAAACAAACCACCACCACAACAAAAATCAACAAAAACTCCCTTGGGACTTGTAGAAGAGCAGCTGAAAAGACATTGCGAAGAGACGAGTGAGAAGCCAGTGGGTGGAAATGAGAATCAGGAGGTAGAAGGCTTTATTACAGATAAAACATGAAACCCTTAGGTAAAGTAGCAAAAGAAAACAATGCACTGAAGGGTTCATGAGACATCAGAAGCTGGGCTCTTCAGTAACATATGATGTTTTCCACCAAGGATATTTATTTAGGCGCTCCTTTCTGTCCCAGTCAATTATCCGAATTTGTCACCCTCAACCTAACTTACTTGGAAAATGTTCATATTTCACATGCACACTCATACTCACCTAACTCCTTTTCCACCCATCTGTTTTTAAGGGAGAATTGCAGTGGAGTGTGTTCCTGGGAGGGCTCAGGGCTCTATGGGAATGCTGATCCTCAGCCCCTCTCTGAATGTTTTGCTGTAAGAACCCTGTGCATCCAATAAAGCCATACATTTATAGTCCTGTGACTCAGACTCTGCTAAGCAACCCTTCATCATTCTATCTTAAAGGGTCTGTTAAAGGAGAACTTGGATCATTAATCCATTTTACAGCTGGAGAGATGGGGGTTGCAGGGGAATTTATTGTCCTGTTGCCATGGCATCAGGAACAGGCTCAACATCAAGCTGCTGAGCACTCATAACCTCATATCAGGACTGGCTTTGATCTTCCACGGAAGACCTCACAGAGCTCACTACTCCAGGGATCTACTACCTCTTGGGCCTGCCTGCTTCACGTGTGGATAGTGATAGAGAGGACACTGGATAGTGTTCTCCCCAGCTGTCAGAAGGAAAACACATGGTCTGACCATGCCAGAAGAAATTCAGTTCCCAGTGCATTGTGGAGGTTCTTCAGTGATAAGAGCTACAGTAGTTAAAGCTGCTGCAGCAGCTTAGGTTAGGGGCAACACCCCCAAATACAGCTTGAGCCCGATGGATAGGCAGCTGGTTAATAACAGAAGAGGCACTGTTTCACAGTGAACTTCAGATGCAAGGCACACAGAAGGACACGGTCAGGTAAGCTGCCTCTGCAGCTGCTCAGGGAATTGACATCAGAGCTCTGGGGTATATCTATCCTATTACAATAAACTGAACGTGTGTATAAATCTTGTAAACCTTTATTTGCTGAACTAAAGTCTTAATTTGCTGAAATAAAGCCCTAATTTCATTATTTAGCTGCCCACTGTGAGGTGTCACCATGCTTTAGATTAACTTGTCAACAGAAGCTGATCTGCACCATTTGTTAACGGCAAATTATGCGCATCCAAAGTAAAAGCCACTGGTAACAAGCTGATGAAGCATGCTGCATTTCTAGATATCTGAACTAGAAAGGGGCCACTTGCATGTTATCAGGGCTTTGCAGGTAGACAACTTAATCACGTGGATTAGAAACCTAATATAATGAAACGCAACAAAATACGTGCTGTAGTCACCCTGTCAGACTGGGTCAGCGAGGTCTGAATCTCCGATCCTTGGGGTTATGATAGCAGCTGCACATAAAAAGACTAACACCTTGGCTGAAACCATTCACTAAAATATTTTATAACCTCTATCTGCAATACAAAGGATGAAGTAGAACACAGAAGCAAATGCAAGGTGGAACGATGTTAACAAAATGCTGAATGGGAAATTACAAGACCCAATGAATAAATACACAAAAGGCTGTGTATGCTCCAGTTGGGAGACAGGGAGAAAAGGCAGAGACCTAAGAAACAGCCACCCTTACCACTTAGTGTCTCAAAGGTTCAGCACATAAATAGCAAGTTTTGGCATTAGAAATTGATGACAGAACTGCTGGGAAGGGTGGGGAGAGGAGGGAGGATGTGACTAAAGTAAAGCAGTGCAGCAGCAATATATTAGAAAAAACTGCTCTGAAGTAATTGCACATTACTAGTTTGACCTCAAAATCTTTTAAAAAAATGTCTGTGAAAGCAGCTGTAAAAGATAAAGAGGAAGATGGAACAAATTGCAGCATACATCAAAGCCTGATGCTTCCAAGCTAAGCCAGCTTTTTTTCACTGATAAAGAACCTGATTTTCTAAATATAGGGAACATAGCAGATTTCACCAATCTAGGCTGCAATACAGGACTTGATATACACTGCAGCAAGGTGAAAGGCAGTCCTTTGCCACAAAAGCAAATGTCTGTCAGCATGAAGGATTCATGTCTGGGCCAGGAAGCAAGAAGGAATTGTGGTCCTGCTTCACGTAGATGAAGAATCAGGGAGAGATTTAATACAAAGCTCAACATTCAGAGTCACAACTAAACTCAGGAGAGGAGGATCTTAGAAACAGACATGTGCTGAGACCTTGAGGAAAACAAGAAGAGAATCAACAGAGAGCAGAGTAAACAAGATAGCAAAGAAACATGGGGCTTTGCCAGCATTCCAGAAAAGCTGTACGTTTTTTGTTTTGCTCCACTTTTAAAGTGCAAAAAAGTGCCTAATTCTGTATACACAAAGGAAAAGCAAGAGGAGAAAAGCTCAAAGCTAGCAACCAAACCCAAAAGATCCAATGGAGATGGTATGATAAGTGTCCTTGTCTTTCACAGGACCAAAGACAGCTTGAAGTTTCCCTTTTTGCTTCTTTTTTCTTGCAAAATGTAAATGAATATTCAGTGAACTATCTCTAGCTTTCTGCTTGTTTTGTGGAAATCACATTTAGGCTACTATTCTTAAAATCCCATCTCTTCCCAGCAACTTCCATTACAGAGTTAGGGAGGGAGAAAAAGCCTCTTTGCCTTTCTAAAATTTGGGAGCAGCAACTCTCAAAAGTTCTCTGTGATGTGCTTTGCAGGTTCAGAGAGCAGTGTTCATTTTTCCTGACACATGAGCACCTAGACACATTGCAGGATTTTTCTCATCCTTTTGAATAATATAAACTGTAATGCCTTATAAGGCCATTTTACAAGGAGTAAAATTAACTGCTTTTTGCAGGTAGTCATTAAGACTTGCTTAAACATCTGGATACCAAAATTAAATTGGCAGCAAACTTTTTTTGCAACAAGCTAGACTGTTTGCTAGGGAAGAGAACTTGAAAGTTAGTTAATCAGCTCTGTAACTTTTGGCCCTAAAGTTTATCGAGAGAAGACACACACAGAAAAATCCATGTACAAGTAACTTGGTCGTCTTTGCACAGCCAAGCACCCAGGAACCCTCATTTTGAAGTAAGGAGCTGTATGGAGCTAACATCCCTGGATCATCCAGGCACAGGGTACTGCTGCTCGGTCTGTGCCATGTTTTCAAAATGCAGGTGAAATGCAAAATGAAAAACATGCAGTTATCTTCAGTTCCTTTCATAAATTATTTCATCCAACAAATTCTAGTTCTCTTATTTCACTGAAGAGGCAGGGAAAAAGTTGCAGAAGAAAACAAGCACATAGTGTAGTTTAAGACAAGGCAAAGACTTCAAGCAATTTCCAATAATATTAACTTCATTCTTCTCAGGAAAACAAACACAGCTGCAAAGCCAAGATTCATTTCCCAAGCATGGTTTATGTCCTACTTTCTGAGAGCCCACTGTATCATTGCTACCCCTTCTCTTCCACCAGAAGGGAAATAACAGCATGAATGTTTAAGAATAAAGCTAATTATAAGAAAACATACTAAGCAAGTGCTTAGCCTCCATGATCTAAGGACTTTTAGTGCTGACCCCATAGGCAAGAGTGTTTGATTGGGACTTTGCAACATGCCAAATGTGCTGGAACAGTTAAAAAGCCCTGAGTCGCCCAGTGGACACTGGCACCCTGCTTCTCTCTTTAATGGCAGTTTGCTGTCCATCAATATATCCTGGAGGTTATGTGAAGTTCAAGCGTGTTTTACTTTTAACTGCATTTCTGTGTCTTTTTGTTCCCACCAGCAGCACACAGACCAGGCCTGAGTCACAAACCACAGGTGGTTTTCTTCCACCTCCACAGTGGCAGAAGGCACATTTCACTCCCTACCTTCCATGCATAAAGCAGGAGGCACAGAGGCAGGCGAAGGGGAAGGAAAGCCACGGCTCTTCCTCCTTTGCAGCATATATTTGCTGATGATGAATATGCTAACACAGGGTAAGACCTTCAACTCCATGCTCTGAGCAAGCACCCCTGCCTGCAGCCAGGGATGTGCTCCATGGAAGCAACACAACACTTGCCACAGCCACAGCAGATGTTTTCATTCCAGGTAAAGCTCAGAAATCCAGCAGTGACAGGGAAGAAGCGCCCCAGATACTTTCAGCTCTTTTCCCCCATTGCTTCTTTTAAGTCAGACAGTGAATGGAGGCTCAGCTCTCTGTGAGAGGCAGCGTGTGAAGGTGCTTCACTTCTAAGAGTGCACAAGGAGGGCAGTGCCGTGATGCTCTGTGGCCAAAGCCCCTCTTGGCCAGTGGGGAGCCGTCTGAGGAGCCACTGGCCCGTGCCAGCAGCCAGACATCCCATCCCACGCATGAACTTGGGACTAATCAACGGTGTGAGGAAGGTAAAGCGGTTTGCAAGCACCATATGAAGCAACCTCCAAATGGTTTAATGACAGAACTTCATTTCTCAGCAATTAACTCAAAGGAAGCTCTAAGAAAAAGCAAATACAATGAAAATAATAATATTATTTTGAAGAGAACTCTGGGCTTTTTTACGCTGTGCTCAGCTGAACATTATGTGGCAGAGCTATGGATGTTAAAATTAGAGCCGAAAAGAAAAATGCCAAATAGATGAGCTGGTGAGGACCAATTTGTAAGTAAAATGGGTAGCTTGGGTGGCTCACATAAACTAGCAATGATGGATTTATTCATATAAGGATTTGATTGGTATAACCTTTCATTAAGGGTCTCAAAAAAGCATTAAGCTCAGCAGAATATGATCTAAACCAGCTCCAGCCAGCATGATATGGCAAATTTTGAAAGTTACCTTGGAAATCCTGAGGGGACTATCCCTCTAAGGTGGAAGATGCCTGCAAAGATTTCACAGCTTAATTAATTTTGTGATGTACTTTTTCACGGTGTCTCGTTCTGGTTTGGTGTAAACAGGGTCCAAGCTTGCAGTGCATGGGATGCTTACCTATAAAACGTATTATTCTTCGAAGCAGTGGGTTCAGGTAGCAGCACTCTCCAGTCAAAATAGTTTTCTCTTGAATAATGAGGGTTTCTCGGGTTGACTTTATGAAATACATGGATATTTCACCAATAAAAATCTGCCAGGAAAGGGAAAGAAACAGAAGGTTAAAAATTTCAAGAGAAAAACATTAAAAAAAGGGTGATTAGTTCCAGCACACCGACAGTGCTGCACAGAAATGTGTACTGGGGGCACGGCACTCACACCGTGGGGCTACACTTAGCATGAACTGACACAGACCCAGCTCCCACCCAGGAGAGGGATCATTCTTGCACCCAGTGCTGCAGAGACCCAGAGAAGCTGACTTCTGTCATGGGGTGGATTGTGGTGGCGCATTTCTCGCCCTCCTCTGGCTGCACCATGAGCTGAAAAATGCTTGTTAAGCCTGGGCCTTGATGAGCTGCACCTGGGCTAAGCCCCTCTTGAGCCTATCAGAAACACTGTCTGCTCCTAGGAACTCCTTCTGTCTAATGAGCACCTGTTTTTTTCACGAACAGCCCTGGAAACTTATTTTTCTTGTCTGAATAACAAGCCAAGTGAAATAATATTCCTGTTGTGGAACTTTCCAAAAAAGCTACCAACTTTAATTGTGCCCAGGGTGGAAAATTACCGTAACTAAAGCCCACTCTCTTGTGACCCTCTAAACAATGGCTCAAAAGGAGATCTTTTTCAGCTCTTGACTCCCAGAAGATAAGGGGGTAAGGTGTATGCCTAAAACACTGATAAATGGATGGCCATGAAGCCAACCAAGGACTGTTGGCAATAACAGACAAAAGTTGTTGGTAATAACCAAGGACTGTTGTTACTGAAACGCTGTGAGAAGGAACAAGATTTGAGTAAACATCCTGCTTTAACAAAAATTAATTCTCCAGAGAATCACTGATCATGATGTTAGCTTATGTATTACATATTTTTGTATGATCTGAACATTCATGCTTTCTATAAACATAATAACTGCTTCCCATAGGAGTAGGATCATTATTTCTTAAGCACTTAGAACTAATTTAGTTGTGTTGCACTGAGGCCTATCTACCCTCACTAATGCTGGACAGAATTTAATCACAGACTTTACAGGCAATGATGGTCCACACACAGCAGGAGCTTCTGAAAATATCACCTGTCATGTTCTATCAGCAGGCTTTAGAAGGGGAAACTGGGAGCCTTTTAGAAAGACAGAGTTTGTAATTAAAGTCTTTAAAATAGAAAAGCCTGCCTGAAGTGGAAGAAATCAGCTTTTAAGGGGGAGCACTCAAAATTATTAATTTAATACATTATTGCAAGACATACACAAGAGAAATCCACAGTGTTAGGGAGCAGTCAGAGAAACACATAACAAAAGTGTTTGTGTACGCACACACACGGAGGCACAGGCACCCAGAGTTAGTATAAATGTCAAGGAAGTCACCTTAGTTCACTTTGACTGCTGGAATGATGTGCTGTTTCAAGGGCAACAATTTATCCTTATTAAGCCCGATGAGCATCCTTATTGATTATTGACATTCAAGCCAAGTATGCTCAACCTCTTTACAATTCTGCCCGCTGATGGCGAGAGATGTGGAGCTGTAAAATGCATGTCGATAATGGCATCTGGAGGGGAGCCGATGCATGGGAGCTGCACTGAAATATTGCCTTTATCCCGTTTCACTCCATCTGCTCTTAACAGAATTGGCAAGCAGTTCAATAAGCTCAGCTCACTAACGATGGGGCTGGGAATTAAGAAAAAGACCATCTGCACTAAAGCAGTTTGAAAGTGACACTCCGTTTCAATCCGTTTATTATTTGAATTATTATAACGCTCAGAAGTTTGAATTACTGCCTTGGCTCTCTGTCTGCCCGGGGCTGTACGTACACACTGAGAGACAATTCACACCCTGAGGGAATTCTACTCTATGAAGACAGGGGCTACTCCACTTTAAAATATCCTAAACTTTTCAAATAAGAGAGACTTGGGTGTAAAGCATACTAATAGTCCTCCAGTAACAATACAACCAGCTTTAAAGTTCCTTTGCATCAGAAGTTAACAGAGTATTTTCCTGCTTCAATTCCCATCTTTGTTTCAATAAGTCTAGCTGTCTGGCATATTCCTAGCAACTCCCATGTGCATAGATTAGTTCCACTTAGATTCAGGAGTAAATTTTGCCAGGCTTTAAATCTGTCCAATTCCGTTCCATGGATTTAAGCAGAGTTATCCCAGATTTCCTACATCATAACAGTTAAAAATTTGAGTTTTTAAAGTGAATACTGCCTTTGGCTTAATGCAGAGTTTAGGTATATGGCAATAAAGCTATGTTTGTGTGGAGATACAAAGTGATTCAGCATAACTGGATGATACTTGTCATGTCATCTCTGGCATTGAATTTAGTTGCTGAAATTTGTTTTACTTATATGCTTAATATGGGCTCTCTAGAAAGTCAGCCTTGCTGTTTCCTAAAAATTCAATGGGCAATTGGACACCTGATTCTGAAAGCTAATCTATCTGTGTGCAGTTGGAAGTGGTCTGAATAGCTCTCAAAGAACGTGTATTTTTTTTTTCTCTCCAGGCATTTCTGAAATCAAGCAACTCCACTGATTCTCATTATTTAAATCCTGATGACTCTGCATGAGCAGGGTCCACATCCAGCCAAGTTGTCCAGCTGGCCTCCCAGAATCAATCACCAGCACTACTGAGTACCTCAGCTCCTGCCAAAACAGAATCAGCACTCCAGGAGAGGTTAAAAATCAGTTCTAAAACTGAAATCTAAATATAGGTTCTGTATCTAAATATGGGTGGAAAAAGAAAATGGCAAGCAAACTGCTTTTAGTTCTGTCTGGGAAAACAATGCAAGGTTAATGAACTTCTGTATCATACTGGCTTAATTAGATAGTAGAATTGTCAGGAGATTGCACTGGAGCTTGGGGATTGAAAGCACAAGTGATCTGCAGTCTGGCATGATGTAGGAAGTAGGGAAGCAAAGGTAGTGCCCTGGATGTGTTCTTGTTCTTGGTTTCCTGAATGTGATAGCAGCTCATCCACACCAAGGACATACTGCTTGAGAACTCTTGCTCACATTCCATTTCATATGACTAGCAGGTAAAATTACAAGGGATGACACAAAGCCCCAGTATGAATTAGAAGCACCTACCCAGCAGTCATTTTTCCTCTGCTGATTTCAACTTCTTCAGTTTTCCCTGCCTTTCTATTACTGGCAGTGTCACCAAATACTTGCCCCTAAATGTTCAGCTCTCAAAGCCCTCTGCTGCACACACTTTACTTATTTCCTGGCTCATCCTGACCCAGCAGATGATAAAATTATCTGTCCATTTTCCTCTTCAACAGTCTTTTATCCATGATGGTCCTTCAGCTGACATTTTCAGATGGTGAAATGTCTCATCTTCCCCTTTCAAGTCCTCAGCACAGCACTAGCACCTGATATTCTTTGCACTCCTGCACGGATTACCAACAGTTCATAAACTTAATTATCAATTTAATCAACAAAATAATGGAACTACTGCTTTTAAAGGGACATGGAATCTTTTTTTTTTATAGCACTTTCCAATAAGCTCATACAAAGAATCATTTGCCAAAAAAAACCCCAAAAAACCCCAAAAAACAGAGGCAAACATCAAGAATATCTGTTTCTGTGAGGATAAACTAAGATAAACCATCCAGAAATGAGTCTGTGGTGCAACCAAGAGGAGGTTGCAGAACAGTGGCATCCTGGAGCTGCCTTCCTGTGGTAATTGTGCAGTGGGGCAAGAGTGGGGAGCCTACCTGAAGAGTTGTATTAAATTCGGAAGAGTAATTATTGATGGTGCTGACAGCCACGGATGGGCCCAGCTTGTAACCCCATTTGTTCCTTTCACCAGTTTTTCTCATTCAGGACATTGGCCTTGTATCTCAGGTCAAATCCTGTAGCAAAGCTGAGGACTCCATTCCTTCTTCACTCCCCTGCCATGCTTTGGCTTACTTCTCCTTCAGTAGCCAAAATTTTTCTTAGTCTGCCTCCAGTCTGTCTCACTGTGGAAGTTACCTCCTTCTGCTGCTTTTCATGAAAAAGTACAAGTGATGTCATTTCCCATCACAGCAAAACAATGGAGTTCCTAAATTAAGGAGAATTATGTAAAGTGCAGACACAAGCTGTCTGTCTTTCCTATGCATTAAATTAACATTATTCTGATTTCCATGAGCTTTTAAATCCTTCAACTTCTTTACTCTAACAGCACCCTTGTGACACAGTCAGTCCTTGCTAACACCAATTTTTAACTCTGAAATCCCACCCACGGACATGCTATAACACACAAAAATCTCTGCAGCAAACAAAACAACTTAGGTCCTGGGACATCACTGCTCTCAGTTCTGGGCAGGTTTCAGCAAGCTGTATGACATTTCCCAAACCCTGTGTGTTCCCAAAGGACGTGTGTGGCTGCATTTTTAATGTCACACGTAGAAAGAACCAAACTCATCAAGTCTGCAGCATTCAAACAGCAGCCAAAGGGCAGAGTGAAGGATACGAGGAAGGCACTGGCTGTGACACAAGCTACATGCAGAGTGCTCAAAAACAGAGAAGAGCAGCAGATGAGGGTTGTGGGGCTCTCAACCCCAATCAACTGTTTCAGCATGACTCCACACACTCTCCCTGGGAGAAGCAGGACTCTTCACGAAAAGGTGACCTTTGCAGAATGTTCCAGGGGGTGTTTCATCGGCATTGGCTTGCACTGGGCCAAAAGCAGTTCTGCCCTTTTGCACTGTGCTGTTTCTGAGGTTTGTACCAGAACAGGTGCAGTCAGGAGAGGGATGTTCTTCACGCTCTGCATGGGAGCTTGTGTCCCATTCATCTGTCACTAAACAGCTGAAGATTTTCACAAATCACACAGAACGGGGAGGCACAGAACCACACAGGTTTTCAGTGGGGAAGGGGCCCCTCAGCCCAACCCCTCTCAAAAAGCAGGGCCAGCACAACCCCAGCGTGCAGTGGTCACATTACAAATGCCTTCAAGGATGCAGATCCCACAGTCTCTGCTTCAGTGTTTCCCTACCCTCATTGTCAAAATTTGCCTGATTTTTAATCCATTTCATTTTTTGAAGCTGGTAACCCTTTCAGAGTTGCCCCTTGTGATCTGAAGAGTCTCTTTCCCTCTTCTCCACAGTCCCCACTTATATTGACTTTCACTTACTGCTGTGAGTTCCTTAATTCCTTAGATCTCCCTCACAATTTAGTCTTAACCCCTGAGAAATATTGATCTGCCATCCTATCTGCTACCTTCAGGACCCAATATTGACACTGTGAAGCTGAGACCCTCCGTGGTCAAATCCAGGTGGCAAACACTTAGCAACATTTATATTGAGAAAAGGCACCTTAGAAGGCAAGGGGTGGCTGAAGTCTGCCTCGACACCCTCCCCAGGGCACAGGATTTCTGCTGTGATCCACAGACAGGGCCCTGACCCAAGCCTGTCCAGGCGGGCAGAGGTTTGCCCTGATAACATCACTATCACTGACATTCCTGGGGACAGGGACCAGCTGAGAGCTCCCTCAGACACTCTCTTGTCTTTGCCATCACCCCCTAGACAGATGTTCTCTGCCCACAGGAATCAAAGTATATTTTGCAGAACTGTACAAGCCAATGAAACAGTGTGTTCAACTGAATGTTGCAATGCCAGCTCACTTTTAATTTTCCAAGGATACAAACTTAATGGGTTCAATCTGCATTCAATTACTTACCACATTCTGGTTTTGAGTGGGTGGTTGTTGTTGTTGAATGAAAACAATAGCAAGGAACAGTTATAAGTTCTCTTCCCGAACAAGAAAATTGCTCTGTTGTTTTGTTTCTTTTTTTTTTTTCTTTTTTAATTTCAAGTCAAAAGGCTTGAAATCTACAATTTATATTCTAGCCTGCTCGGAACCCAGAACTGTCTTACTGTTGCACGCGAAAACCTAATATACTGTGGTAAAACTGTCTAAACGAATTATACTGAAGTTCTAATGAAGAGAAGACACATTTCCCACAGCTCTGCATTGTTCCTCACAAACTGGTATGTGGCTGGGAGCACCACAAAGTCCTGGAGACACTGTCAACAGAAGTGCCTGAAAGTGTTGCACCAAACCAACAAAGTGCATTTTTATTCTTCCAGAATGGTGTGCAAATAGCAGAATATAAACATTTACCCAGGGCATTGTGCACACCCTTGCCTCGCTCCTTTGTATCCCAGCTTGTCATTCACCCCCCCAGGACCTGAGCCCTGGCAAGACTCCAGAGGAGGGAGCCAAGTGACCACTGGTGGAGGACACAGCCTGCTGTGCCAGCACAGGGGTGAAGCATGATGGGCAGTAGGCTGGGGCACAGCAGGCTGTGCCTTCTGGCAGCACCATCACCAGCAGAGCCTGGTGATTCCTGCCTGAAGAAGCTGGGAAGAAGCTGCTGTAACAGAGCTCTGAGCTGCGTCAGACGCTCTTGGTTTTCCTGGCATCTGCTGCAGAGCAGCCACGGGGGAATCAGCCAAGACAGGCAGAGATTCCCTGGCTTCCCTTACAGAAATAAATCACTGTAGTAACATGGCTGTGCTAAGCCAAAGCCAAGGAATCAAGACAGAACAGGAAAACCATCTAGAAGAATGACGTTTCTGAAGTTTGAGAGGTAAGTGCAGATTGTAGAGAGAAGCTGGAACAATTTCCTCCTGCATCAGATCAACACTGTAATTCAGCATCTAATTCATTATCAGACTGGTTCGGTTTGACTGATTCCAATGTTATCTGAAAATACTCCTCTGCACAAATTAATAGCACTGGACAGTTAACACATTACATGTAGGCTGCCACTTCCAACCTGGAAACAGAGGCAAAGAAAGTGAAGTTTGTGTGATAGTGGCATTTTCTATTCTCTTGAAGGTAACAAAGAACAGTGAGAACAGTGCCCTTGAAGCTTTCTGCCGCTGTTCCGTATTCATTTCAGTGAGCTGGCTCTGTTCCTAAGCCTCTCTGCTTCTCTCGGGTGGGTAGATAAATCACATTGGATGGAGCAGAGTACGCAGCAGTGCCGAACTCTGGAAGGATAGTTCAGTACCAACTGGGGAATTGGCTGCTTTGCAGTAACCTTGTAACAGGGACAGCTAGTCTTTAGGGACACTGATGAATGTGGTGGAGTCATCCCAGAATATTTTTAGGGAAATGTTTCAAAAACAACGAATAAAAACTGCATTAACCCAGGCCACTCACATTTATTTTGCCACTAAAAGTGCAGGGAAATGGACATACAGTGGTACCAAACCACATAAGCACTTCTGAAAGGTGCTCTCAGAAATAAAATACACGCATTCATTCTCCCCATGCCCACTGTTGTAGGCAAATGACAGAGACACAAATATATTCCATTAAGTTCACAAAGACGTTCCCTTTTGGCTTGCAAGCACTGTAACACCTCACAGCTGTGCTGAAATCATGACTTTGAGTCCTCCCCAGACCTGTGCACACAGGAATGCACTTAATGCTGCTTGCATCTCAGATGAGGAAGCTTGTACAGATTCCTAGGATATCTTCCACAGCTCCAGAAGCCCTTTTAGGTAGTACCATGAGTTATTACCTTGTTGCTGCTGGGTTCCACCCATTGCAACAGTAATCACTCTTCTCATGTCACAAGATGTCAGGACAGGGGTAATATGAAGGCAACACGGAGAGATCAGGTTTGCTACTGGCAATCCTCTCAGCCAAATCAACTATTTTGCCATCAGGAAGTGAAGCAGTAAGTGTTGTGCAGAGAAGAAACAAGTAATTGTAAGGAGGAACTGGCGTTACCTTTGACTTAAGTCACGTCTTCGTGGTGGAGCTGCACAATGTCAGTGATTCTTTGTGAGAGCAAAGCGTAGGCAGTGAAGCTACAACTTAAAATTTACAGTGAATGCACACAACACCCCCTCCCACGATGCACATTGTGTGGGTTCTTTTGTTTGTGTGGAGGTTTTTGGAGGTTTTTTTTGGAGAGTACAAATTACCACAGTCTAAATAGAAATGGTTGCATTTGCTCCTTGCACTGAAATCCCTGGGACATTTGATTGGATCAAACATCTCTTCCCAGGCTGTGGACAGACTGAGTGAGAGGCAGCACCCATTTGGGCTCAGGGTGAGACAGGAGGGTACTCACGCTCTGAGTGGACTAACCAGCAGGGAAATGCAAATAGCGAGTTTAGGGAGAATCTGAGCTCACTTTCTGTATCAATTATAAGCTTTTTATTGATGATCGTTGCCAAAAGTCGGTCTGCAGAGTGAGCTACAAGCTGAGGCAAAGTGTGAAAATACCGTGTACAGAGAGGAAGGTCTCTCAGGAAAAGATGGGAATGAGAAATAAAGTGAAGTTACTCCTATAAAGATATTGTGATGAGCACCAGTCAGAAGGACAGAAAAACATACACCATGGTTGAGGATTAGCCCTAAGTAATAGGACATTAAATAACTGAATTATGTATTAATAATACAATACAATGATACAACTAATTTAAAAAGTGGATTAAATAATACATTAATAAATACTACATTAAAAATGGAAATAAAAAGGTCTTCCCAAGAAAGTTTGGCCTGCTGCCTCCTTGAGGTTGTAGGTAGAGATCACCGGTGCTAAGCACGGTGTCAAGAGCCCTGGCCATGTCTTCTCTGTCTGGAGCAATGTATCCAGTGTAACAGCACAGCACAGCCCAAGAAGCAGAGTTTGCCAGTTACACCCAGCCCTGCATCCCTTCACCCAGGGTGACGATTGTCCTTATGCACCCAGGCTGGCATTTCCTCACAGTTTGCACTCTACGGGTGAGTTCATGCAGTCCAGCTCCACACAGCACTAAGCTGAAGGTCTCTTCAGCACTCAACAACCTCATCTGACATTCACTGCAGCCTTTCATTCTTTGTGTTTAACATGGGCTATGGAAACTACAAAAACAACACTCTTCACAGAATCACAGAGCCACTCAGGTTGGAAAAGGGCTTTCAGATCAAGAAGTCCGACCATTAATCCAGCACTGCCAAGTCAAGACTCCAGCTCAGCTTTTCATAAAGTATAGTAATTAGCAATAGCTTCTCAGGTTACTAAAAAGCAAAGAAATGCTGATTCAGTGGAGCAAAACTTGAAAGGTTACCATCACACTTTCACAGAGCAAGGATTTAAACAGAAGATCCAAATAAAGAGCAACACTCAATACCCAATGTCGTATCAGTATTCAAGGGACAAACTTTCCACTAATGTCATTGCTCTGCAATAAAGGAATGGTTGTGACCTTTACAAAAAACACTTATGAGAGCTACGTCCCTAAACACTGGCACTATGTGGATGGGGGAGTTCCAGAAATGTAGTGTGGGTTTTTTTTCATTTTCAAATAATCTATCACTGCAGCACAAAGTAAAATGAAAGCCTTGACATGCAATGAGATCCAACACACAACAGAACACTGTTGCTGCAGAGGTTTTTTATAAACTCATGATGTAATCCACTTCAAAACACCTGGTTGTTTTCAGAAAGTGCCCTGTACCAAAAGCTATAGCCTCTTCTGCAGATCCCTTTCACACTTTTTACCACATTCCATGACAAGAACATGATTTGATGCACTAAAATTACTGCACAACAAAACTTAAAATAGACTATGGTGAAGCGTTCACCATCAAAAGTAAATATGCCATGTACAGCTTTAATCAGCTTTTGAAAGGGGTGAAAAACAAAATTAATATAAGAAATAAATACTAATGGGAAAGAAATAAAAAGAAGGAAATGGAACAAAGTCCATAAGCACAATCTGACAGGAATTTATCATTGTAATTACAAATTCAGCAAAGCTAGGGCTATTGGTGAAATTTGCAACTTCATGTGTGAAAATGGAAAAGGGCCTAAGTTTTGGTAATCAGTGACTACAATAATTTGTTTGGCATTGTATGTACTCAGCTAACTGAATATTCTCATCTGCACAAAACAGCTACATTGCAGTTTACTGGCTGAATAGTGAAGAAAATCAGGTAAAGAAAAAAGTTAAGTGACTGTCAAAAATAAAGAGATTATAAATAAAAAGGAAACAACATTCATATTTTTCTTTGTATTTAGCATCTTTCTCCTCATCTAAGCCTTTTAAGGCCCTTCAACAGTCCTTTTAATATAGCGGGAAATAATCCTGGATATACTGCACATCTGACCTGGATTTTACTTCAGCTTTATCCTGTTTTCTTATTTCCAGTAATACATAACCTTTGCGTTAGAGCTTCTCTGGAGCCCAGAAAATTCACAACTAATCAGTGAAGTAAGCAAGCTATTGTAAAAGGCTTAATAAGCTCTAACCCTCAGTCTTGCATTGTGATTACCTCAGAATAATTACTTCTGGAGATAACTGATGAAGATCATATTAGGCTGAGGCAAAACAGAGATCCAGCTAAGTGTAAATCAATTACAGCTGAACAGAGAGGCGAGGGGACAAAGATATCACAGGACTATTGTTATTATTTATGAAGCGGTCATGGGGATTTCAAATAATTCCTCATACTCACAATCGCTGTCGGGGTTGAAGCCAGCACACAGTACAGCACAAGAGGTGAAATGAAGCTCTCGTCCTCTGTCCCAGGGTATGGTTTCATCAAATTGCCGTCCTGACAGAAGAAACCTTGGATATGCACCTGAAAAGTGTCGGTGTACTCGAAGTAGTAGGCGAGCAGAACAGTCCCAGCCATGATGACGAGCTGAAAATAAAGCATAGTCACAGAGAGGCGTTAGTTGCTTTTTGAACAGATGCAGCTGTGCCTGCGAGCTACTCCAGTGCCGTGGACCATCCTCCCTTCCCCGTCACTCTGACAACCCCTGCCATAATGGTGTGTGAGTGTGTGTGTGCGTTTCTGTGCCTCTGCTCTGCAACATCTGTTACATAAACCTTTTGGCGAACGACACTAATGAACGTCTCAGATAGGAGCGGGTCCGCGCAGGGGGACGGGAGCTCTGACAGCTCCAGGTTATCAAAGGGCATGTGAGTGTCAGCACAACGGGGATCGATGGCAGCGGCAGGGCGAGGGGCAGCGCGGCAGGGGACAGCGGCAGCTAAAACCTGTGCTCGGTGGCAGAGAGTGGGGAAGGATTATTGCAATACCATGGGGAAGCTGAAGCCAAAACACTTCCCCGCTGCAGCTGCAAGCCCATGCTGGAGAACGTGCACGCTGTGCTAATCCAGACCAGCCCTCTGTGTCCCAGATGAAGACGCATCCAGAGGAAGACTCCTCTCCTGCCACTCACCTTTCCCTGGAGCTGCTTCTTAGGAGTAAAGCTTTAGACGTCTACTCAGAAATCTCCAAGCAACCTGTGGGGACTTCTGTGCACTGTCTGACTTGCCCACTCCACCACAGCCACTTTTGAAAAAACTGGCTTGAGTCCGAAGCTTCGTTTATATCCCAGATATGAAATGCAAGGAGAATTTCCGGTCTCTTTTCATACTTTATAGCTCCTAAATGGGTTGGCTGGAAGCTCAGTGATCCACTTTTTTTGGTATATATCCACAGCTACTGAGCATGAGCGTCTGCATCAGCTTCCCACACTGCTTCAGCAACACGTCACAGCAACCTCACCAAAGGTGTCCCTAACCTCACTTCATGAAAATAAGCAGAATTACTAATTCTTGTTCTCCCTCTGCCACACTGCAAAGAAAATCTCATGTCACAATCCTCATCCAAGACTAAAACAGCAATATGGATTTATAACCTTTTTTTTTTAGGGGTAATGGCTTTAAAACTAAAAGAGGGTCGATTCAGGTTAGGTATAAGGATGATGTATTTTACAATGAGGGTGGTAAAAAAATGGCACAGGTTGCCCAGAGAGGTAATGAATCCCCCACGTCTGGAAGTGTTCCAGCTCAGGCTGGACAGGGCTTTGAGCAACCTGGTCTAGTGGAAGGTGTTCCTGCTCAATGCACAGGGAGTGGATCAGCTGGCCTCTAAAAGTTCCTTCCAACTCAAATTCTGTGATTCTAAATTGTGACTAGAGGATCTGATTCAAAATCTTCTTTATGGAGACGAGTGCCACTATTACAGAAGTTGTCACTATACAACTACTATTGTCATTATAATCATACAAGTTATCTTGCCACACCACAGAAAAAAGTGGAATAACCAATTCTTGGTTTCAGTATTTTGCCTCCAGGATTTCCACATCAAAGCTGTATTGCTGTGAGATTATTTCAAGACTTTTGTAAATTAATTCTGGCAATTCCATCTCAAAGATAAACTTGAAGCTATTCTTGCACTCCTCGGGCACATCCTTGCACATACAGCCAGCCATTAAAGCCATTGTATATTTGAGTGAGAGTTGGATTAAAATTAGGAAAAAATAATGACATCAGATTAATCACTGATGAAAATACAAGACCAAAGAACCCCAAAGTGCTTGAGGTGGGGAGAGACCTTTGGGGGTCAGTTGGTTCACCCTCTTTTGCTCAAGCAGGGACACATTGAGTTGCTTGCCCAGGACCATGCCCGGATGGTTTCTGAACATCTCCAAGGATGGAGTCTTCACAATCTCTTTGTGTCACTTGTAAGTCAGACTTAAAAGAAGGTCACAGTGAAGTCACAGTTGTGACATTCCATCCCCCATTTTTCACCCTTAAAATTAACTACCTCATTTTGTAGATTTTCAAGACCCCATACCTACCCAGGATAAATTTTCTTTTTAACAAACATAAAGTAAGATGCTGCTATTTGTGTATTCCCCAGAGACCTTTACAGCAAACTCTATGAGTGCATGGGATTCCCTATAAACAAACACAGTCCTATAACTGAGGACACAGAATTTAATTTACATCTGAATTTAACTCCTTGAGCAGCTATAGATTTCCTGATCAACCTGGGCAACTCAGCTTTGTTAACACCACAGAAAGGCAACAACACTATCACTACCCCACCTGACATGCCTGGATAAACACCTTGGAGATTACAGGATGCTTGGATATAGAGGCATTTAAACTCATTTCCTGCACCTCATATGACCTGGGCTGTGAAAAACAATCTGACCCACCCTTCCTATCCCAAATATGCTCCCGGAAATACTTCAGGTTGCCAGCCCCAGCTGGGAATAAATGATACAAGGCATAACTGATAATAAATGATAATAAATGATACAAGAGACAGCTGGTTTTTCTCCTCTTACTGGAAAAGGGAGAAAGCAGGTTACTGAACTTCTAACTTTCTTTGGGTGTCATAGGGAAAAAAGAATGCTTTTCAAAAAATTAGGTGTTTTGATAGGGGAGGAAAATGTCACTTATCCCAAATGTGATCTTTAGACAGCAGTTGCATAACTAACCTTGACCTTTCCAGTGCCAAATGCTGACTCAATGCACACGAAATCCCCTCCTACTCTTGACTGACTAACATTGATACTGACCTAGAACATCACAGATCACAGGATCACAGAATGATTTGGGTGGGACAGGACCTTAAAGTTCAGCTCATTCCAATCCCCCTGCCATGGGCAGGGACACCTTCCTAGATGATGTTGTTCCAAGCCCCTTCCCACCTGGCCTTGAGATACCTCAATAATGAACTCAATCCGGTTCACACTACCAGTTTCTGTGTTTTGTTCTTCTGAGAAAAGGAAAAAAAACAAAAAAAGGCATATGATCTGTGAAAAGATATTTGAATTGTGGACACACTGTATCCTATAGGGTCCAAGCTCAGTGGGCTTAAATTTAGTAGCCATGGTCCATTTATAGCAAATGGCACTTTTGCCTTTTCTCCCTGTTTTCAGGTTTACAATCATTGAGGGAAGCAGGGAAGAAGAGCAGGTAGGCTGAATTAAAATAAAGGTACAAAATATCCCATTACATAATTCAGAAAACACAATGCAGTTTAATGCTAACATTTTGCAGGGTTTATTTATTAATCCCTATTAACTCATTTTCTTGAGTTTACTCGGGGAAAAAATTAAAAATGCTCAGTAACTTCAGAAAGGCAGCCAATGAATAAAGACTGCTAATGAGGCTAAGGTTCTTAATGGCCTCCATTACCACAGTATTTAACCATGTCATAATTCTTAATATTTATCCTCACTGCTCCATTGTAAAGTAAGAAAATGCTCTTATCACCATTTTACAGAGAGGGGACAAAAGCTGAGGAGATAAAAAGACTGCCCTTAGGTCACAGCAGAGCCTGTGGCAAAGCCAAGATTTACCTTTCTTCTGGACCAGATTTCTTTGGATTAGCCAATAATCTGCACATGAAAAGGCTCAATGATATATATGCTTAGGTCCTGATTCTGCAGAAGCTTATTTATGACAGTGTTAAGAAAACAAATCGTGTATCTGATTCAGCCCCATTTAAAAACTCCTGATGAATTTAAATCAGTGTTGACAAGCTCGACTTAAGCAACTGGGATGAGTTTTTTCCTCAAAGTCAGCCATTTAAATGGATTAATTATGTATCACTTAACATCCATCCCTTGACACACTATTAAATTCAGCCCTGCTCTACAAGTCCAGACTGGTTCTGCCCTTGCAGTCCTTCCTGTCACCGCACATCCTTGCTCCTCTTTAACCTGTGGGCATTGTCTACAGTCAAAAAATCACTTTCTTCAAGGTTCAAGACATAGGAAGCAAGTCTTGCAATCTTCTTTGGGCAACAGGTAATTGTTTGGTGCTGAGTTAATCAGGTATTAATGGAAGATGGTGTCCTGAGTATAAAGACAGAAAACCTTTGCAGTAAGTACAGTTCGGTAACTCTAGGCTACTGGTGTACATCCAGAAATCCTCCTCTTCACCTCAATAGCATAGGGTCTCTGACAGCAACACTCAACACTGACATCCAAATAAAATTATTGCACTTCCAAGTAGTGGGACTGAAGTCCCACACCGTATGCACTCTCATAATTGACTGCAAAGCACTTCCCAATGTTCTCAACAATTGGGAGATTTGTTTTTTAAATACTGCTACTCACAGAAAAGAAGCCCCTGTTCTGCAAGAAAGCAAGAGGGCAACTCCACTTGGGAAAGGGGCATAAAGCTCTAAAAGAGAGAGATCAATATTAGAAGAGGGAAAACACTGTGGGAGGCAGATTTTTTTGATCAGCCTACACTGAAAACTCCCCAGAGTTCTTAACAGAGGAGCAAGAAACTGATGAAGGAAAGGAAAACGCTGGGAAAATTTCTTGTGTACCCTTTAGCCATACAACCTGCCTGTCCTGTAAGACAGGCAACACTGCAAAAATCTCCTTTTGCTGTGAGTTTTGTTGCTCATATAAGTGACATTGCAAGTCCATATAAGTGAACTTGAAACCCTCCAAGTACTGCTGCTATTTATACATAATAGGTAAGTTCTTTCACTTCTCAGCCTTCCCACAGACTACTCATAATATATCTTACAATGCCTTTAATGTGCACAACTGAAAACTGAAAAACTGTTCTTGCACACAAATGGCAACACAAAATATAACTTTTTTATTCCTCCTGAAAGAAGCCAAACTGGTATTTTGCATGTGGTGTTCCTCAGTGGATAGTCATTGAGATATATATTGATGCCCTGGCTCAGTTTGTTTCCAGGAAATTTCAGTGGGTTTCACTTCTTTAACTGAAACTGCCACAATTTCATGGGCACCACAAACCTTCACAGGCATTTTCAACCCTTGACACACACCCTGTGGCTCACAGTTCCTCCCATTTTGATCATATTTCTACCTCCCCCTTTGCCTGAACTCTAGTGACCCACTGTTATGCAAAACCTGAAACAATTTGGTGTGCTTTTTTG
Source organism: Orthonyx spaldingii (assembly GCA_013397795.1). Lineage (NCBI taxonomy): Eukaryota > Metazoa > Chordata > Aves > Passeriformes > Orthonychidae > Orthonyx > Orthonyx spaldingii. The sequence goes on from VZTJ01006080.1 coordinate 59,127, forward strand.
AGAGAGGGTGATGAGAGCACGATTTTTGGAACAGACACACAGGAGCATCCAACAGTCATGGCATACGTGTGTCCTGCAGCAACTCCTGAGTTACTGCTGAAAGGAATTGTTAAGGTGGGTCTTTGCTCTCTACTGGATAATATCAGGAATATTTAACTGTGCATCCCAGACTGTTTTGTCCAGGGATGGGTGCAGGTGTCTCTCTGTGAAGGGAGACAGTCCATTTTTGCTTGGAGGTGGGAACTCCAGTCTTGTAGCTGCAGCAGAGGGATGTTAGAAGCACAGCAAATTGGAACAAATCACATTTATTATTAAATACAAAGACCCACTTTTGCCTTTCTAAAAGCAGATCAAACCTCTATTTAAGAATTTTCTAGTCTGTTTCCTGAAATATCCTGATTAGGATGAGGCCTCAGAAACTCATGTTGGTTCAGGGATCAGTATTTTTTTGTAAATGTTGGCTGTATTTATTTGTGGCCAGTTGATCTCTACTTAGTAAATCAACCTTCAGCTGATAGTGCTTTTAACTAACATAAAGAAAGAAAACATCTCATTAGTTATATTTTGTTTCCTTAATTAACAGAACTTCCTTCTGGCAGAAGAATTGCAGATTCCAAGAACATACTGGATTTGGATAATTTGACTTGAAACAGTTATTTTGTCAAGTCTTGTTACAGTATCTCTCTGGGAATTCTTTTCAGGGCTCCTGAAATTGGCTATGCTGAAAAGACCTACAGCTTCTTAAGAAGGATCCACATTTTCACACTGCAGTCAAGTGGAAGGGAAATGTTAAACGTGCCTTTAGACAAGCTTATATTCACAAATAACAAAGGAGATGGAGAATACCATTAACTAGAAGCCCGTCTGATCCAGATGTGCCAGCAGCTGAAATTTCACACTGAGGTGTGAGGGTGGCAGGTGCCTGTCTCCCATTAGCTGTTAATGGGAATTAGCAGGATGAACCCTTCAGGAATCAACAAAAGCCTGGGTCTCTACAGCACTTTGTTAAGCATCTGTTCTGTGCCATTTTATCACAAGTGATTCGCCTGTAAAGGTTTCACCTTCATGCTTGTGTAGCATACCCAGGTATGTGGAAAGAGAAGTGTGGTGCACAGCAAAGGCTCCTGAAGCTGTAACTGCAGCAAATTAATGTCTGTAGTGGATTATAAGGATCGGGCTGACTGTACAATCTTTTATTGTTGCCAAGAAACTGGATGCAGCAAATCACCTACTTTTAAACGAAATTACTGCAAAACAACAAGGACAAAAAAATAGACACAGGACTGTTCATTATGTTCAACACATTATGGTGCATAATGAGAGAGTCAGAGAAAAAATGAACCTCTGTTGAAATTCCACGTAATGGTAAAACAAGTACAAGGCAATGATTTAATTATGCTGGATAACCATTTATTTTACACTGTCAGATTAAATATGAAATCCAATGGCCTTTCTACACTGCCACTCCTCAAGGTGTTCTCTCTACCTCACCTTATATAACTGGTTCTGAAATCAGTTTTTTTATGCAACTGTGGCACACAGAAGTCATGGCCTGGTCTGCAGCAGCCCGATACAGGACATGGCTTTGTTGCAGGCATTCTGAAGTCCATTCAGTGTGCAGGCACAAGCTGGGATGTGGAGGCAGAGAGGCTTATTAAGGCACACAGGCTTTTGAAGCTGGAGCTGTGTAGAAATCAAAGCAGTATCTGCAGAGCTTTTTACAAGTCCATTTCAAGACCTTATTGTCTTATTTCACCATTTTAGTAATTAAGTATGGATTGGGTATAGTTTGTAAGGCTGAAGAAGACACGCTCAGACAAAAAAAAAAGGACTTTATGTCTTCCTAAGTCACTTATTTCAGGAGAAGTTGTTTTGTGAGAGCAGCATGACCTCTAAAAATACTGACATCTGGTTAAAAACTCTTTCAGCTTTTTTTTTTTTTATGTAATGGTCCTTGAAGAATGGCGAGGTGCTACACCACAATAGCTTAATGTTACCTAAGAGCTCACCCACAGAAAGAATCCAGATTTCTCCAGCTCTAACTGTGCAGTTAAAGCAGTACAGGTCTCCTAATGGCAACAGACATAAAGGCATAAAAATTCTCTAACCAGTACACCCTTTTCACATGTAGAAAATAAAATAAATAACAGTATGAAGTACCTTGATTATCTCAATCTATATAACTCAGATACAACTCAGTGCACTTTATATAGTGCTCTAGCTTTTCTCAGTTTAAAACAACATTTTCCAACCTTTTCATACATCGACTTCTACTTTTCACCAGTGGTTCTTATGTAATAAATTTAATCCTACTTTCTTAGACAGGTAAGTACGATCTGTGGATGGATCACAGGCTGAAACTGTCAGCCTGAAGGAAGGAGAGACACCTACCCACACCACGTGTCTTGTGACAGCCTGTGCCTGCTCTCACTGTATTCACTGCACTCACAAAGAGCTGGGCTGCCTTGGGAGAGCCTCTTTACATCAGCTCTGTCTGAGAAAAGCTCAACCTTCGATGCTGGAGAGGGACAGGTCTTCTTACTCTCTTCAGAGGGAATGACAATGCAGGGACAGATGTCCCTACAAGCTTCAGGTGGTCAGCCAATGCTATGGGCACTTGTACAGGATTTTATGTACCTCAGAGAGGCAGGGAAATGAATGGACAAAAGAAAGATGCAGCAGCACAGGTGATGGAAGTTGCAAAAGACACAGTAGTGTCTTTATAATCACTGACAGCAGAGGAAAAGCATTTCTCCCATGGCTTGAAGAGGGAGTAAACGAATCCCCCACTCTCTCATGGAATTAAGTAATACCTTGTTGCTGCTCCTAGCAAGAGAGTCTCTGTGAAAATCAATACCAAATATACCTTTTATTTACCTAGAAAATACATCATAAATGCTATGAAAAGGCTTATCATTTAGAAACGTGTTAGGGACATGGGCTAGTGATGGACTTGGCTATGCTGGGTTAATGGTTGCACTCTGTGGTCTTAGGGGGCTTTTCCAACCTCAATGATTTTGCGACTCAGCTCTCTCTAGTACAACCCTCAATATCTGTTCACCCTCTTGCAATTTCTCTATTTTCTATATTTCATTATAATAATTTGCTTTCTTTATGAAATCATCATAAAAAGATTTGCTCCTTAAAGATTTAGATTCTGTCTAGTTATGCTACATCATTATGTCCCTTTCACTAAACCAAGAGCAGAAAGGATTCATATGGGACAATTCTAAGGAGATGTTGTTACTGTTTCTGCGACAGCACAGACCTTGCTACCTAGCAGACTTAAAAGAAATGTGATCTATTTAAGAAGAACCCAGTTATGATGAGATACATGCTGGATTTTTTTTTTTTTTTTAATTTAAGGAATGGACTGATGCAGAAGACTATTAAACTCTGAGCTTGATTCAAAGTCGATTTTGAAGGCTTATCAGCAGGGGGCATTAATGCGACATTAAATTCCAAATGCCACACTCCCAAACAGCCATGCAGAGCCTGGATTGTTTTATGTTTTTAATATATTTGGGGTTTCCCCTGTATTTTCACAACATCATCTCATTTTTTAAAGTAGAGCTGGAATTTAAGGTCATTTAGTGGTAATAGTAATTTGGTTAATAATCTACTGTGGACTTCATTCTCACTTTTAAAAGAAGTCTTTGTCCCTGGTTTGTATGGTTTGAAAGAGGAGAGGATGATTTTAAGACTAGTAAATTGGCAACCTGTGATTCCAAAGGGGATTATCACGAGCAGGAAGAATAGGTGGGTTCATCCCTCTTGGTGAGTACCAGTTGCTCCCTGACATCAGATCGTGCACCCAGCTTTCCTATGTTTGCACTCTGACATTACTACTGACCTGGAGAAAGGAGGTGTTTCCAGAAGGCAGTTTTAAATAGCAACATTTTCCCTCTCCACTGACTCTGAAATAAAAGCAACCACACTGATAATGTCAATTATTACTTACAAAGAATGAATCCAGGAGTTCATGTCAGTAGGATTTTATCTTGTGTTAGTTTTTCTACACTAACAAACAACAAAAAGAATATTTTTTTCTTTTTCTCCTAAACCTTATTGAAGCAAGTTCACAAAGGTTCTCTGTCAGAAAGCTGTTCTAGCAGTGAGCTGGTGACTGAAAGGGTCAGAGCTAAAAAGGAAGAGTTATGCACTGCATTGGCTCTGCTCCTTGGTCTTTTACTCAGGACTGATTCTCAGATCCTGGCACACTGTGATCTCACTCTCACTTTGTTCACTAATAGCATAAAAGTTACTGAACCTGGGCTGACCTTCCTGGATTAAAATCTGTGTAATTTACATCAATCCACAATCTGTCTATATGTGCAGTGTAAAGAGATATAAATTTAAAATTCTGTCAGGAATTACATTTGTAAATTTTCCTTCCCACAGTAAAAAGCTGGAAATTTAGCTAATTCTTTTAAAGATGAGATTTTCACATCACCGTTTGATTGCAGGAAGGGAATTTTTAAAGAGAAGTAAGAAAAGCTTTAAATACAGAGTAATATTGGGACTTTAAGCAACATTTGGAAGACATATACTTTAAGGATGGGGATCAGTAAGCTGCTTATCTGCTACAGTAGCAAACTACTCGGTAAAATTAGGTAGGTCTTGCCTTCAGGGCCAGACTTCCCAGCTTTGCCTCCTGTATCTGGGATATCATGGTATGTCCCATACTTTTTCCATCCCTCAAATACATATCCTGTATTTCCTCTAATGTCTTCTTCTCAGGTACATGCAGACTGCTACCTTTGTTATGGCAAAAATCAGTTTGCAAAGAGCAACTGTGACATGAAATGTGTTCCTGAAACAGCTGTATAAATACAGGCATTCTGAACCTCCTGTGAAATTGTTGCCTATGTTCTGTGTGTGAAAATCAAGACTTCTCTCTTAATAAAAACTGAGAACAATTTTTCTTTAAGGTCCCAGAAACCTGGGGTCTGATAGCCTTTCAGATAAATGTCAGGATGAGATTTATATAAGGACGGGAGAATATGTTTGATTTTTTAAATTTTATTTTTATTTAGCACCTGAAGAATGTCATCACCATTACCAAGTGTTGTTGAAACCTCCAAACCACAAGTATAGCATATTTATCCTCCCTTGAGCAGGTCCCGTGGGGCTTTTCAGCAGGTGGCATTAATGCTCTACCCAGTTCCAAATGGCATACAGCCAGGAAACTGCTGCTTCCAGCACGTAACACCTTAAAATGATCTACAAATTGTGGTGGAGACTAAGTAATTTTCTTAACATAAAAGTCTGCATTAAAATAGCATCTGTTCAGAATGATTCTTTTTTTTAGCAACAGAAGCAGAGATATATTTTGACTATTCTGATATTAAAGAAACCAAGAGAAATTTTTTCTCTCCTGTCCTGTCTTCCCCATCTCCTCATCTCCCCATCAAGACATCTGCAGAATCAGCTTTCTCAAATGAAGAGAACACCACTGAACTTCAGGCATGTACCAGCACCAATAATACCTATACAGCACCTTTAGTGACAAGCACAGGCAGGTCTCCCAACACAGCACTACACAGCTTTCCCCAAGTTTAAAGACTTGATGTTGAAGCTGAGAGAGAGAGAGGGAACTGACATACTGAGGTGGCAAATGCCTGTGATCACTTGGGGCTGACTGAAAATGAGCTACACTCCCAGGACTGGTTATTGTGCCTATCCAGCGTTTGCCTAAAACAAACATACAAAATGCTGGGATCATCTCCAGGACTTGTTAAGAGAGCTCTTACTGACTCCATGAAATTCAGCATCTAACACACTAGTAAAAACTCCTGTACTTCAAGCATCATATGACCAGACACTGCTAGAAACAGCTGCTTTGGAAGAGCTTGTTTGGTTGGAAGACTTGGAAGATATTTTTTCACTACTTCTTCTAAATGGAGGAGGTGTGCTTTCCACCTCATGAAACTGCCCCCAAGAAGGTTAGAACATACAAAATAGTCTGCCAGGATGTTCTCAAAAAACTGTTGTCCCAATTGTGCTTAAAAGGATTCAGGGTTTGCTCCTCTAAACCATGCTCTGGATCTACCTCTTGGTCTGCTCCAGCCTTAGAAACACCCAAATCCATGAAACTTGTTGGAATACTTGAAAATAGAAAAGTAAAAAAAAGTCCTGAAAACTCAGAGCAACTCCAAAGAGTTTATTGAGAACTCGGTGTTGAATCTGCCCTTCTAACTTTGAACAAGATGTGTTCTTCTGTGAAGGGCTGCTTTGAGTTTGATTCTTTCTGACAGGAGTTCTTAACCTGGACTATGCTGACATGAGTCATCCAGTCCACTAGACATAATGCAAAATCTTGTCATAATTCATTGTCTGCCTAGTTTCAGTAACCAAAATCACAAAACTGCACCTTATTTAGCTTTGAAGTACCACAGCCATTCCATAAAAAACATGAATTTGACTGGCACACACACACATTTAATTTCCATGAGTCTGTGTTGTCCAAAAACGCCCAAAACAGGGACTGTTTTGGAAAGTTGAAAAGCTGCCTTTGGCTAAAGCAGCTTCCAAGTTGCCCTGCAACCCTGATAATGGTTCACTGACTAATGGTTTTTCACTATACAAATGGCTCATAAAAGCTGTTAAATCCATCATGAACTCTAAAGGCTTTTTAATCTAATCACTATTTTCACTTACAGAGAGGTGTCAGGACAATCTATTCTCCAAGTGTTGAGAAGCAACAAATCCTGACAGGACACAGGATTCTGACACAACAGACTTATACATCTTTTCAGTATGCTTTTCATGATCTCTGGTATCTTCATGAGGTATCTAAGCAAAACTATTTACAGGGAGGTGCAGAGGTATATTCTGATTTCTAATGTGTCCTTGTAGGTAGAAAAGCAAGCACCTCTCTGAAAATGGAAGGGACTGACAGTGGGAGAATCAGATGAAAATGAGAACTAGGATAAAGCAAAATAGAAAAGGAACAAAGTTCTGCACAAAGTGAAAAGCAAACCATACCAGAACACAATGCTAACTTTCCCTGTGCTTGTCCTCAGACTGCAGACTTATCCATGCTAATGATGGACTGGGTGATGTTTTTAGCAATGTATTTAAGATGGGTTCAAGGTAAAAGAAGATAAGAGGGGACTTTTGCCTACTCTGACATATAAACAAACACCAAGGAGTGTAACAGCAGTATAGTAGTACATACTCTCATCCCAATGAAAGGCTGTTCTGTTTATTCCTATACCTGTGCATCTTCCTTGTCCAAACATAACTCCCAGATTGTTCCTTGAAAGAAAGGAGCTATCAATTTTCCAGCTGCTATACAATCCACAATCCATTGCCTCATCCACACATCACTGTTCCAGGAAGACCAAAAAAGCTATGAAAGAGCTGTCCACCTGACAGATCTAAAAGCTGCTGGGATCATATGTGGTTAAAGGAAGGGGAAACTGCTTTCCTCTTCTCAGCATTCATGCCTTGCAAGTTCAGGCAACATCTCTCCAGGGACAGAAACCTTATAATAAATTCATAGAGTGAGCATGGTTAGGAAGAGCAGCTCCTCAGAGAGCTCCTCATTCTCTCACCTTCCTCACACTGAAAGCACTTGCCAAATCTGCTCCCTTCTCAGATATTTTTGGCAGTACTTTAATCTCTTTTGTTCTTCTCCCTTTTGGGAGAGAATCTCAGTGAGAAACCAAACCTGTCAGGTTCTTAAAAGATGTCACTCTGGGCAATCCAAAAGTGAGCAGAAAGAAGCCTGATTCCACAGCAAATCAGCACATAATCCACTTTTTTTGTTTAGTGAACACTGTAGGTAAACCACAAGTTGGAGAGCTATGAGATTTAGAAGAACAGCAGTAACTTTAGTTTGAAAATTCTATTCTTAGACAGAATTGTTTTTCTACCATATTTTTCAACCCAGAAAATCCCAGGGTAAACACAAAGCCTCAGAGAAGCCAAACTCCTAGACATTGTACATTCCTGGGCCCCTTTCTTGCTGCTTTTGAAACACAATGGTCCTGCTTCCATTGATTTTGAAAGGTGTTAATAAGTCAGCCTTTTCTCCAAAAGTTTCATTACTTATGGACTTTCTCTGGGCAGGTGCTTGGGGTTAGAAATGGGCAAGCAATTTCTCAGCAATGAATGTGTATGCAGAGACAAGATGCTGTGGTCAGAGCTTTTGTCACAGTGGTGTTTCTGTAGCAGGGTCTCTCCCTCCACCAGCCACGTGCCAAAAATGAACACATTTTATTGCTCCTTTGCTGGGCTAGAACTACTGTCCTGCTATGAGGAGCTGGACAGGCTTTCAAATCTTTTGTGTCCTTGCAATCAGAGTGCTTACTGGTGTGCACCTGGGCCTTACTTGTGTTCCTGTCCTTCAAAGATGACACTCTGATAGTTCAATCACTTACAACAAATTCCGATGTTAAATTCTTTGCCCTGCTGCCAAGTTCTTCTTTTGTTATTATTAACTACTTCTTGCAGCAGTCTCTCTAATGTTCTGCCTCTCCTTCCTACAGTGGTGTGGCACTCTGACACGTTTTAAGCATTTTTGTAACCCGCCTCTTTTCCCCATATGCATCAAAACCCTTTGTCTGATTTTTAAATGACTAATGTTTCACTGCTACCTGTTGAGTAAAGCAAGAAAAGGAAAGGCTGAGCAATTGTGTTTCAGAGCCAGCAGCTTTACAGAGGACTGCAATTATTTATTACTAAGATATATTTAAAAATGTTTTGCTGGTGCAGTGGAGCTATAACTTGATAAATGTTTAGTTCTAAGAGAAAAAGATTTTTCTTTAGCTATGAAAAATTCTGCTGATAGTTCAAGGCCATTAAAGAAAGAAAAGACTTATGAAGAAGGGAAAAGGCAAGTATTTAAATAGCAGCTAGCGACAAGCACTTGGGTTTTCTCAGGTAAATCTGAGATGAGTCACGCCTTCAGACTGAAGCAAAAGTCAAGATAAAAATGTTCATATGCAGATAGTGAGATCCTGACCCTCACCAAAGGAGTAACTACACAAGTCATTCTGTGCCTCCATTTCCTCGTCTGTAAAACTAAAATACAGCTCCCCTTATAACCCACGTGCTACAGCAGTTATCTCAGCATCCAGGAGACATGGCAAACAAGGGGACAGGTAAATGGAGCTACCAGCTGCAAAGAACTGTGCAGAAGCTGCCAGACTGCGACTGAATTGTTCCTGCTGGCGTGCACCTCTGGAGAGCACCTGGGTAGACTCCTGGCTTGAAGCTGTGTCAGCTGGAGCAGGAAGTCCAAGTCCATGTCTAGTTGGGTGTTAAACATCCTCCAAGGATAGAGACTCCATGAGCTCTCCGCACCATCCACTCTAGAGTTTCATGACCCTTAAAGGATGACAGATTTTATTCTGCTGGATGCCATTTCCTGTTGCAGTTTACGCCCACTGCCTCTGATCCTTTCCCTGGGTGTCTCAGGGAAGAGCCCCTCTCATCCTGGGGAACCCAGTACAGACATATCTTACCAGCACTGAGCAGAGGAGAAGGTGCTCCCTGCTGAAAATGCAATCTCCCTTCGTGTTGTCCCAGCCTGCCCTTTCTGAAAATGCCTGTTTATCCAGGGCACTCCACTCATGTGAGCTATCTCTCCACATCACTGTGACACCAGGGAAATCACAGCCCTGCAAACGCATTCAGACCTCTAATTCCTCTTATTTCCTCCTCACAGCATGTACCTCAGTGTATGGACATGTCAGAGAGTGTGACCATGCAGTTGTTCCTGGCCTTGAGCATTGTCAAAGCTTGAGTGTGCAGCCCTGGTGTTGAGTGATCACAGAATAAGCTCAGTTGGAAGGGACCCAACAAGGATCATCAAGAGCAACTCCTGGCCCTGCAGAGAACCATCACCAACAACCACACCCAGTGCCTGAGAGCACTGTCCAAATGCTTCTTGATCTCTGTCAGGCTGGTGCTGTGACCACTTCCCTGAGGAGCCTGTTTCAGTGCCCAAACACCCTCTGGGTGAAAAACCTTTTCCTAATATCCAACCTAAAACTCCCTTGACACAGCTTCTGGCCATTCCCTCAAGTCCTATCACTGGACACAACAGAGCAGAGATCAGTGCCTGCCCCTCATCTTCCCCTCATGAGGAAGCTGCAGAACTGCAATGAGGGCTCCCCTCAGCCTCCTCTTCTCCAGGCTGAACAGACCAAGTGCCCTCAGCCACTCTCATATGGTTTCCCCTCCAAGTCCTTCACCAACCTCACTGCCCTTCTTTAGACACTGATAGTTTAATATCATTCTTATACTGTAGTGCCCCAAACTGCCCCCGGCACTTGAGATGGGGCCACCCCAGTGCAGAGCAGAGCTGGACAATCTCCTCATGGCCTGGCTGTGCCTGGTGCCCCTCAGGACCCTCCTGGCTGCCAGGGCAATGCTGACTCATGTTCAACTTGCCATCAGCCAGGACCCCCAGGTCTCTTTTCATTCCCCAGTCTGTCTGTACATCCAGGATTGCCCCATCCCACGTGCAGAGTTCAGCACTTTTGTTGAACTCCACATGGTTGGTGGTTGCTCAGTTCTCTAACTCACCAGGGGTCCCTCTGCAGGGCCTCCCCGCTCTGGAGGGAGTCAACAGCTCCTCCCAGTTTTGTATCATCTCTGATCGTGCTTAGTATCCCTTTCAGTCCTGCATCCAAGTCATTTATGAAGATGTTGAAGAAATGTCCAAAGCAAGCAGCCATAAAAGCTGGTCTCAAGATGAAACACTGAATCCAACAAATAAGCTGCCAATTTCTGGACAAGGAATACCTGCCATTAAACTAGACAAAGGAAACCTGTTAATGGTATGACCTGCCTGCCATGACAGCTGTGAATCTGAACTTGCTTTGTTAACCCTTTGTGCTGGGGACAGACTGCTGACAGGTGGCTCTCATTAACACCAACAGGGAGGGATTCCTCCCACTGCTTAAAAAATCTGTCCTTTTCTGCAGAGGTGAGAAGATGGTGATTGGGATCAGAGGTTCAGGAACTGGGTGAAGCAAATTTTACTTGCTGCCTGAGACTCGTAATCCTGAATCCTGAGCGTGTGCTTGTGTAATCTGGTTGTCTCATGGGGAATGAATGAATTGAGTCACAAGCTATTAAATGTGGTGTGCCAGAGAAGGGTCTGGTTGTGCTGATTTCCCAAAAGTGGATTGAAAACTTTCCCTGGCACTTCTGTACTTATGTGTTTATGCTTGGTGGGATTCCATTTCATTGTTCTTCTCTTGATTAGTGCCCCTTCTGTTCACACCGTACTGGGTTCTTTGCTCAGTCCTGATCCTTCACTCGTCCTTCCAGCCTCTTCCTGCTCTTCCTCACATGATTGTTAGTCACTATTTCCACTCCCACTCCACCACTCTTCGTTTAAGCTCTCCCCTCCAGGCTGGCCAGGCTGCTGGCAAAGCTGCTTTTGCTCCATTTGGCCCGGTTGATTGCCTTCTAAGCAATCTAGATCCTCAAAGAGGGTCCCATGGACACAGAAGCCAAACCCTGGTGCTAACATCAGCTGGATAAACACAGGTATGGGTCACTCACTTAAGAGCTGGACTCAATGATCCTTCTGGGTCCCTTCTAACTCAGGCTATTCTGTGATCTGTGATTTCAACTGCAGACCCATCAGATCCATCCAGTCTTCTCCAGACCCTCCTCCTCCTCCTCACCAGCAGTCTCAACGAAAGCACTGATGGGGGCCTTCACTCTCCACAGGTAGAGACTATCTCAACACTACACTGACTGTTTTCTCTTGCCACATGGTTTAGGTTCAACTGGCTCAAGAACTTCACTGTACAGAACTCTCATCCAGGGAGCTGCCTTGGCACTGAACCTCTTCTCATAGCTGCAGAGCTGCATGTGGAGCAGGGGCCTTCCCCCCCAGGGCCAGAAGCCACCAGTTTCTAACCTTCCTCATCACTGCAGTTTCCACTTTACAACCCTGGTAAACAGAGGCTCCATCTGTTCTCCTGCTGCATTTGAAGGTTCAGGGTCTGGAAGCCGCGGGGTCTCTGGGCAGCCTGTGCCAGTGTCTCACTTGACTCTCCTTGCTCAGGACTTGAGATCTGCAAGCTCAGAGCCGCCTTGGATCAGGAGTGGCTGGCAGAGCTGACTAGAAGCTGCTGCTAACAGCCATGGGCTCATCCAGCTGTCCTCACTGGCACCCTAATGTTCCTCCAAGGGTTTCCAGAACTGGCCTGACAACCCGTAAGAACTTCCCAGAAGACCAAGAAAGTCTCAGAGGAGAGTGGAGATATTGCTGTGTCATTGACTGCGTCTGGCAAACAGGGAAAGACTGCGGACTTTTCAACTGCTAGGAGCAGTAGTTTTTACTTTTACTTTTTATGTCAGCTGCTGAAGCTATTGGTTGATATCAACAAAAATTCAGATGTCATAAGAAAGTTGCAAAACTCCCTGACATTGGAATTATGGGTGCCAGCAATTTACAAGGGCTCTTTTTATTAAAAAAAAAAACAACAAAACCAAACCCTGGGAAAAAATCTGTAACAAACTAGTAAATAGACTGACACTCCCTCTGACCAGAGGATGTAGCAACACCATGTCAGAGACAGGCACGATACAACAGTCCTGTTTTATACCCTTCTCTAGCTATCTCCTGCTTATGACAGATGTTCAGAGCCCAGCTGCCAAGACAAGGCTCACAACTGGCTTACGTTCTATTGGTGAAAGATGTCATCCTCCTGGGTGCAAGGGTTGCTTGGGCTGGGGACAATGCAGCTCTTTTCTCTCCGTTAAATTAGCTCAGTCTTCTCTTAATAGCTGTGAAGCACTTTGATGTCTTTAGACAGAAAGATCTCCAATGGCACTGGTACACAAAAAAATCACAGTGTAATTGTCATAAAGAGAGGTGCAGAGAAGGTGATGTGAAAATGGTCAGCACAGGCGCCGAAGCAGCTTTGCTGTACTTTTGATTTTCATACAAGGACAGCAGACAAGTGAAAAATACCCCAGGGAAAGCACTGCAGGACCCCTGTGCTCCAGGTCTGGCAGGTACCACAGCCCCTCAGTGCACAGACAGAGACACAGGGGCTCCCTGTTGTCCTGCCCTTCCCTTACAGTGCCCCAGTGCAGAAACACAGCACCTGATTTTGCACTGCTGGTGTTGCAGAGCTTCAGAGATTTGTTTGCTGATGCTGCTCTGCATCCCATCCTAAATCCTACTGGAGTGAAGCATGCTGGAACCCCAATTTAATTTGGAAAAAAAAAAAATCACTGAGAGATATCTTCCAACTCCAAAGTTTCCAGGCTACTTTCTTCTTCTGAAATGTCATGTGTTTCTCTGATGGTTGGTATATCCAAGCAGCTGATGTGGCTTAAATCACAGAGCAGAGAACCTACAACTCTACCTTCCCAGTTTGCTCTCCCAGTTAGCATCAAGCAACAAAGCTCCCAGACTGGCAGATGGGGCCTCTCCTAGAAGCAAAAGCCATGCCATACAAACCAGAACTGCATCTCCCTAACTTTCCTGTTAGTCTGCAACATCTTGCAGAAGCCCTAAAGGTGGCAATGCCTGGCAGGCACAGACATGGTAAATTTATGGGGTTTGTATCAACACACAACAATGAATCGTAAAAATCCAGGATAGTCAGTTCTTTCCTAAGTGAACTAATTGGGCAACATGGGATCCACTATTGGAGTTTCAGTAAATATACCAAATCAAAATTTATACTGAAAAACTTCAATTCCAGTGTTTCCTGATGGAAATTCCTGATGTGTTTGTATTTAGCTATTTTGTATTCCAATACCTTTATGATGGACTGCTGTGCCCAGTGAAAGCCACTGAGTCTGTCAGTATCAAGGCAGTGCAGGATTCAAGTGCAGAAGAAAGAAAATCAAATCTAGCCTTGCTCTAACAACATTGACCTTATCATGTCCTTAGATGCTTGTTCTGTTGCCTTGTTCTTCCAGGTATAAAAGCTTTCCATATGAGTTGACAACCTTGGAGCTGGTTGGAGCTGTGAATCTTTGTCATTAATAGAACAGCATTTGTTAAAATTCATAATACTTGCATGTACTTCCAGATCCATGCTATTTAATAGAGTAGTGCAGGTTTACAGTCATTAGAATTTGATAAATGCAGCACTTGCTGCCAAAAGAAACTATGTGTTGATACCAAGATTGCAGGACTCTTAGACCAATCATAAAAATCAAATAGAGACAATGTTTTAAATTAAACAGAAGACGATCAAAGACATTTTACTTCACAGTCTTATTAATATGTATAATACATTATGAAATCCATTTTATTTGCCTCCAACATTTTCCCAGCTGAACAGGAAGCTTTTAAAAAAACAATTACCACTTTGAATCTCCTCTGTTGCATGCAAGTCATGTTGTGCCTGAGCCAATCCTTTCATACAATTCTTTATCACTGGCAGGCAGTCATATTAAAAAATTGATAATGACTGCTTCATTTTTCAGAACCTGTAATCATCTTGATATGTAATTTTGAATGCAAGGAAAGGAAGAAGAGAAGACCTGGGGTTTGAAAACTTTCATAAAATCCCACCAGGTCTGGTGCTCAGTTTTGTCCCTTTCACTTAAAGATACCATTCTCTTTTCAATGTTAGCCCTGTCAAAACAGAAATATTCAAAGCTATTTGCTATGGCTATTTGTCGTGACAAGGTTTGGATATAATTCAAGAATAGTCATGTCTGAAGCTGGATTTAACATTACTGATGTTCCTCTAGGTGCTCATTTAACAAGTCTCCACATACACAAAGGGCAGTTTCATCTCCTCTTACTAAACCAGGTCTTACTAAACCAAGGCCCAACAGCAGGAAACACAAAGATGCACACGTGGCTTTTGCAGGAAGCTGAATAGTGGACAGTATGGAGAAGAGTGGAAATCAGTTCAGAATGCAGATGTTACGAAAAGGCAGCATAGCAATACAGCTCACTGGGTTCACAAAACAGAGTGAGGTGTCAAGGCATGAATAGGAAGCTTTCTCCAACATATTGGTTTCTAAAATATCAAATACGGACAAGGAAATTTACATGTTGACTACTGGACTACTGGTAATCAACATGCATTTTCATACTGGGCATACCAATACCTAGGTGAAGTTCCTGCAAGAAAAAGGGACTGGGCAGACAGAACTGGTCTTAGGATTCCAACTGCACACAGCTCATGAAGTCAAAAAGGAAGATTTTTTTACGCAATTCATTCCTTCATTGCTTTCTGCTACCCATTCTCTTTTTCGTTGCATCCTCCCTTCTCTTTTTACTGTCATCAGGTCTAGATTCCTTTTCCAGGTTGCATCACTTTATTAGAAACAATACTAGGACAAGTGTTTTCCTATGAGGATACTCAAAAACCAAGCAGGTTGCCTGTCAGACAATTGAAAAACTCATCTGGACAAGGCCCAAAGGAATTTCACCCAGCTGCTGCTGTTCTGAGCCACAATATGCCTAGAGACCTGCAGAGAACCTTTCCCATCTAAATCATTCTGTGAGTCTATGACCTTTCTTTTTAACTCAAAGGAGTAAAGACTTGGGTTTATTATTCACTTGGTTGATGCTGGCTGCCTTTCTTTGTTCAAATCACATCTAGTTTGAGTTTTTTCCAAGTCCCAAACTGCTTTACTCCTTTCTAAAGACAGATGTTTTCAATAAGAATGAAAAAACCTGAAACTCAACACGTTAAATCAATGTTGGTATTTATTCACATGATACTAGCACTGTATAAACCACCTCTATCCCCACAATTTGATCAGTTTGAGAGTTTCAGTGTGTTCCCCACCACTGTAGGAGAGCTGAACTGATTTTTGCTTTGGCTGGTTTAAATAAAGATCCCTGATGACTACTGACCTAGCCAGCTGCAAGTCAAATATTAGCACAACTATAAAACTAATAAAAGCACAATCTGCTATCCAATCTATTTGAAAAGTTGATTCACTCCATTATAACTGGAATCTTATATTGGTCAGGCTCTAATAAGAAACCAGACTACATTTATGCAGTACATTTACAGATTTTTTTGCTATAATTTTATAAGAAGTGCAGTGTTAATTTGAGACTACAGTAAATTAAATGGACATTCAATCAACAGTTCCACTGCAAAAAAGTACCACAAACTATTTTGAAGCTGCTCTAACCTCATTCTCTCCACAAAACATGCAAAACTCACAGAGCTTTGAGAACCTAAGTAGTCTGTTATATATGGTATAAAGAAAGGTGGTATTAATTCAATAATGTCATACATCTGCACATAATAACCACACACTAAATTTCTAATTTCTGTGTTTTAGTAAAGTACATACCAACTATTGATACAGGATTAGTGTTATTATTAGAGCTCCTGCCAGGTATGCAAAGTCTAAACTCCAGAAATCATGATGAACAACAGATTATTGATTTTGGGGATAGACACGCAGACTTTAATAGGTGGGAGAAGGAAACACAGGAATAATTTGGCCATTATATGACCAAGTGTAGCTACCCTTTAAGTTAATAGAATTCACTTTACCGAAATCATGAGAAAACTGGCAGCAACTCCAGTAATAACTGCATCACTGTTTCCAAGTTGCTTTAATCTTAGTGCAGCATATTTTTTGTAGGCCTCATCAATAATTACTCTAGAATCATAAAAAGGTAGTTATGATCTAGAATTATGAAAAGTTAAGAAATTATTCAAATACATTTTAAATCCATCTGGTTACATGGGTTCTTCCATTCATCTGCCCCTGTGTTTTGGTCATAAAGGAAATGATAAGAGAAAGAAGTGCATAGTAGATTTTGGAGTATGTTTTAATCTTTTGGGCTCTTTGCACTGACCCTCTGCAAATAAGCAGAATCTCTGCTGGTAGAGATCACAGCCAGCCTGGCTGGCTTTCAGGATGTGTAGTCTGATGTAGATGTTAATCCCAGTGGGTGCTGTAAACACGCCACTCAAAAGTAAGAGTTACACACCACTGTGAACAACCATTTGGTTTCTTGGACTGTGAAACAACTCTTTAAAAATCGACTATGTGCTCAGTTATTTAAAAATATTGATCAACCATGCACATAACATCCATTTCTAAAAATCTATCTTCAACAGAAATCTTGACCATTAAATCACTCTGTTTCAAGACAAAGATGCATCTTAACCCCCAATTCTTTAGCTTAAAACTGGAGTGTTCCAGGAAGACCTAACACAGTTTATCATTGTGAATTTATAAAGATATCCCAAATCTGACCCTAGCCTGAAATTCTGAATCAGAAATATTATTTTAGGCATAGCATCAAGCTGAAAGATAATCCATGAAGACTGATGAACTCTAAAACTGAGGGTCAACCTGTAATCCTTGTTGTAAGCACACACCATCATGAGTAATAATTTCATGTGTTAAGACCTGAGTGCCCATTTAGCACCGTGTGCACAAGATGCAACAGCTCTCAAAGCATTAATTCCTGATGTCTCACATATTTCCTGCAAACACATCTGTATTGATCTGTTTTCATACAGTCACTTCAACAGCTCCACTGAGCTGTTGTCACAGTTGTGACAAAACACATGACATGTACAAACCTACCTGTGCAAAAAGTGTGTGACCTGACTTTAGGAATGGGATCTGCAAACTGCTTGCACTGTATCCAACACCTTACAGAAATACACCAGTGAAGGAAACATATCAGAGAAGAATTATTTATTGTGAAAATGCTGGGATGTGGGAATGGACTGAGAAGCACCAGACGTCCCTTCAGAATGCCCCAGGAGTTACAAAATAGATCATGACACCTAGGGTGCACTGGCCAAGTGAGTTAGAAATATAGAAACATAAAGTATAATTTCTCCAGAAATGTTTCTTTTGTTGTTGTTGTTGCCACATTCTGCTGCATTCATAACAGATTTATTTATTTCATGTTACTCAGGTACTGGCAACTGGATTATCCATTTGTGCTTTAGAAGGAGAAGATCTCAAAATTTAGAAGCTTTTTGCTACCCACACAAGGGCACCCAAATGTTGCCAGAAATTTGGAGAAGTTCTGGGTTGATGCAGTTTGTACAGGATGCCCAAGACTTGGCAGACTGATTCCTAAGGCTGGTATTAAAACTCAGTTGGAATTTCTAGAGAGCAGAAAATGCCAATATTCTTTCAAAGCTAAATCACTGAAAACAATCTTTTTGCTGTAAGGTTGATGTTGATGACGTCACCCTTGAAACACTGTTAAAACAAACCCCTACCTTTTCAAGGTCTGGAGCGGCTGGTCAGGAACCAGAAATCAAGCCCTGATGAAACTGGACATGATGCTTAAAAAGACCTATTACACTTCTAAAAATTCTCTTATGTCAAAGCCACTGTCAAAAAGTCGGGATGGGTTTGATATTTCAAAATATGCTTTAACCATCTTCCTTTGCTTCTACATTTTCCATGTCTTGCCTACTGATCAGTTCTGGAAAGGCTTTACTGTTGTACTTAGGGTTACTTGGACTGCATTTGTGAGTCCCTATTGATTCCTTTCCACTCTTTTTAGAACCTCACGTAACTTTTGCAAATTATCATGATAAATGAATGCAGGGATATTCCTACAGACTGAAACAAAAAAGAAGTGTATTCACAGATGCAGACCTGATGAAGTGGTGCACCTGTATCACAGAGCAGTCAATAATTTGATAATGCACTGTATCTTCATTGATCTTCAAATTTTCATGTATTTGAGCAAATAAATAGCTCAATGTTGTGTGCTTGGGAAAGAAAACATGAAAATCCCTTAGGTTTTTGAAGTAGGCAAACAAACAAAAGTTAACACATTAAGGGCTCTACAGCAATATCCATGAAACAAAAACCTAATTCTACTTTTGAAAAGAAAGGAGGGAAAGACTGGGCAGTAATTTTAACAAGTAGTATCAGTCTGCTACCACAGGGAAATGGCTGCCCATGTTACATATTGTGTCTTGTGTATTTACACATTGCTATCTATTTTAAGCCTAGTTAAAGCTGCTCGGTCAGTACTGGAAATACCTTCCAACTCAGAAGGCTTCAAATATGGCTTAATTATTGATAATTAATTACAAAAAACCTGCACAATTCCTTCTCTTAGAAACCTGATTAAACAAACCAACATATTATAAATTACAGTAGTTTTCAAAAGTGCTGGCTAGTTTCAAGGCACAGTATAAGCAGGTAAAGCACATGTTCACAGAATTTTTCTCTACTGCCAAATGCAGTTTTTTTTAATTCCTCATAATTAAGAACTTTTGGTACCTTTAATCCCTTCCTTGAAAAGTCTACCAGATTCATTGGTGGAAACCCTAAGAGGTTATTCATGTTGTCAAATGAATTATTTGCAATGGGAAATTTTCAGGATAAAGGGAAGGATAAAAGGAAGGCTTCATGTGTCTGCAATAAGGAACACAATCCTTCCTTCATTTATGTTTTAAAGAAAAATTCAGCAGAGCACCTAATCTGTCATGGCAGCTCCTTAATGTTAATTTTAAGAGGTCATCAAGAAGCTAAGGAGAATCAAATAATAATCAGTTTTATTTCACAGTGCCTACTTTGGCCAAGAGTTTTCTGTGTACTTTAATTGTGAAGCACTTAGAAGGATTTTTTATAGTCAGATAATATGAAAGCTGCTTAGGAATTCAACAAAACTAATCCAATGTTCAAGAGACACCTATTCACTGAGATTAAGCCAATTTTATAATATGGAGTTATCCAGTCACCTGGAACAAAGGATGTATGTGGAGGACAGACAAAGAATGCAAATGCTGAGGAATGACTGGCAAATTGGGAACATAAAGAGATTTTTAGAAAGAGCAACCAGGAGAAATAGATATATATGCTGAGTGAATAAAACCAGAAACAATGAATCCCAAGGAGCAGAAGTGACTGAAGCAGAGGGATTATGCAGAGATATCACCCTGCAACAAGAGGAGCCCCTCGGAATTTGCACAGCATCTGTCAGCACCAATCCTCGCAGCCGGTCTAAGTGGGGGATCTAATGACAGGCAGTTTATACAACACCAGCACATGACACATCCCTGGGGGCACTTTGTCCTCACGGCATCCCAGTGGAGCAGCACTGCACAACTAAGCATGGCACGGATAGACAAGGAAGGAACAGAGTCACTGAGCGCTGCAAATGATTGGAGGTTAGTTCACCTTGGGATGCTTTTCCGGTTAAAGGTTATGTTAAAATCTAATGGGATTTTTTTTTGGCACTCTCTAGGAGAGCTGGACGTTACCTTGAAAAAAAACACTGTATTTTGAATATCCAAAATTGCAATCTTACGTCTCTATGTCCTTTATGCAACTTTAATTATATCATTAAAGCCCTAATGCAATCAGCAAGTTTTTATTATGAGAGAAGTGACTCTTTTTTTAAAATAAACAAATAAAAAGTAATTTCCAATACATTCAATGGCTCTTACAAATGTAACTTTGGGGAGTACAGCACACATAAGGGGCCATTTCACACACCTCAAATACTGCTCAAAATCAGAGGGCACCAGCCAGTACACCCAAATGTGCAAAACCTTTAGAGTTTTCAGAACACCTAACCAAAAACTTACAATAAAAGAAGTGCCACATATGTAATGAATGTTCTAAATTCACTGATTTTTCACAGCCCCCTAAGTCCTGCTGACAAACAGAAGTTCAAGAGGCACTTGTCTCACTTACACAAATGATTTCAGTATTGTAGAAATCTCCTGCTACTTGGTAGTTCAGCTGTTGGCTTGACTACGTGAAATACTGATAGGAAAACGTATGTAGGCAAGGAAAAAAGAATGCTTTCCTTCAGTGCTTCTGTAAGTTGAAACTTTTTTTAAAATTGCATTTGAACTGGTATTTGAAGATGAACCAATCTGTCCAAACATAAAATAGCAGAAAGTAAAGGAAAATGTACCTCACTGCAAAACCGGAAATCCTGTGAGGCTACAGCATGCCTACAGATCAAATCCAAGTTTGTACCAGAATAGATGTAGGACTAGAGCTTTTTATTTTTCAGATTTTTTACTTTATTCATTTGGGGGAAGGGGAGAAGATCTTTTCCTTATAAAATCCTCAGCCCTTTGCAATGTCCTATATATCAGGTTACCAAGAAGAAATGGTTTCCACTCTGCCTGCAAAAGCTTTCCTGAGGGCAGAATAATGGATTTAGTGTGAAAAAGTGGCATCTTCAGATTACAGAATTTAAAGATGTCCAGTGTTTTAAGTTTTAATGGTGTTACATATCTGAGTCTGCCCCTACTACCTTGTCAAAGTCAGGATTACAATAATCCACAAGGAAGCACAATGAAGCATATACATCAGCCATCTATCAAAGTCTTTTGGTGTTCAGTAACTCTTTGATCAATTTAAGACAATTTAATTAAATCTGGTTCCAGAAAATTTTAGTGTTTTCATGTGCAAAGACACACCTCAGATGCGTCCAGCTCCTTCAGGAGTAGCTGCACTTGAAAATTAACCCTCAGACAACTCACCCTGAAACAACTCAAGCCCTCAGGCCAGGACTTGCAGTGTGAGGAAGAGGAAAAATGAAGCAGAAAATGCCTCATCAGCAGAAATTCCAGACCAAATTTCTCCTTTTGTTGCCTAGACAGCCATTACAGTCCTAACTGCTGTTGACTTAGAAGAGGGTTTTCTTTGTAGGAAGAAAAGGATTCTGCCTCTTCAAAAGCCACCATTCAGAGAGACACAATGGCTCTAAAGTTGCTCTCATGCCTTCGCCCTGAAGTCATGTGTAGTTGTGGGGGTGCTGTGTGCTCACAGTATGAAACTTTCCTTCCAACATCTATTTGCTAAATGCAATTATCACATCGCCTTGCGCTTCCTGTCACTAATGATAGGCGTCAAATAGGCTGCAAAACAAGGACAACTCTTTGACTGACCAAATTCAAAGCCATACTGGACTCTCTCCTACATCTCCCTAGTCTGAGTTTTCTCCTTGAAAGCTGACCCCCAAAACGAGACAAACAAAGAGAGGGCAAGAGCACAGAGCATGGAAACCTGTGCTGGATGAAGACCTCAGGGTAGCTCACCAGTTCCACAGGAAGAGAACTGGGATTTGCCAGGCATTGCACTTCTCCCACTTCCACCCCTGGCACTGCCCAGACCTGAGGGAGCTTAGTTGTCCTGACAAGTTATTCCTCACCTGCAGAAAACTGGCTGTGCTTTTACGTCCGAAATACAGGTCTGCCAGTTGTGATTTTACCTTTCCCCACCTTCAACCAGCACATACGTAGAGGTTACATGGAAGGAGGTAACACAGCACTCCCTGGATCAAACCTTGCAAAGTGGGATTGCAAAATAATGGCACAGTTGTGCTGAAATGTTGTTACAGATGTTTTTGACACTGCTCTGTCACACACATCCCAGCAGGTGAAGGAGGAAGGAGATGCTTCACAAAGAGCTTTGGCAAACAAAGGCCACCACAAGGGAAAAAGGAAGAACATGTGAGAATTTTCTTCCTGTCATCCCAGATGCTGCTTCTCCTACTTACTCTCATGCTTGCCCATCCTCCATGAGACCACTTTAGGGATCAGTGCTGGCCATCAACAAATCCTTACACAGGCTGCTGTGCACTATTGGATTTCCTGGGATAGACCCAGGGCGTATCAAAAGCAGCTCCACAGACTTTGCTGCATGCTCTGGGTCCATCACTGACTCCAAAGGGCTCTGGAAGCTATTGAATAGGGCATCTTTGCACTACTATTTAACATCTGTCTCATGCAAACCAAGGCTGGGGGAGAGCCTCCTGAAGGCTCCTTTCAGGATGCTGTCTGCAAAGGAGGGCAGGGAAAAGGAGAATATTAGTCTCCTGCACATCCTAGTTAATTGTTTATGTGTTTAACAAAATGTACTACACCAAATCTTCACAGACATTTGGTGACAAATACCAGACTGTAATGACACCTCTTATAATATAATAAAGAGTCATCCAGAAAGCTGCCTGCATTATTTGGGAGAGGGACTCAGATTTGATAAGTGGATCAAAATTAGTTTAATGATTCCCTATTTAGCCTTTAAATCCACTCACAACGTGACACTGTGCTTCCAATTAGGGAATGAAAATGTTGATTTAACATTTCTGTCATTTCAGATTAGACATCATATGTTATCTCTTTATTATAAAAACTTTCATATTTTGAACATAAAAATGAATTTGTAGAGTCAGGCAGAGGGTTTAAGTTTTTATAATGAGCCATTCATCTTCAGGTCAGGTTCCACAATGCTGCTAACAATGCTGCTACAAGTTAGTTCAGTGGGAGGAAAATGAAATGGGAAAAAAATGGAAATGAGAACAACGGCTGAAACTGTGTCATATTTGTACAGAGTAAAGCATGATGGTATTTAAAGCACCCAAACTCCTTTTGACACCTCATTTCTACCTCTGCCACCACAATTTTATGAAGGCACACAGTGAAGTGGGCACTTAGCAAATACTTACTGGCAGGGTATCTGAAAGGACAGTCAAGGCTCAGCATTATTTTCTTAACAGCAAAAATCATAACATTTTTAATCACAAGACCAGATTCCAGTGGGGGAGGCAGCACACTCTGGGGAACAGGCCCATGATAATTTTTACTGACCATCTCTTTTCCCATCATGATCAGCTAGCATGGCTGCTGCTGGATTGTTTTCCCACAGAAAAACGTTGTCAGGAAAGCAGGCAACATTATTTTTAGCTGTCCTTTTTACAGCAGCAGCAAGGTCACACTGCTAATCATTTCTCATGGTTGCTTCAAAGCAACAAAAATAGGGTCTGTCCCAACCCAGGTAATCCAACACAGGGCTTGGTGTCTGGGGCAACCCCTCTGAAAAAAAAAGCACTTACTTTCGTCTAAAAAGCACAGCAGTGGGAAAGGAACAACACCTCCAGTGTGCCTCAAGATTTACAGGGACTTTTCAGATGGAACGGCTACTATCAATCATCTCTGCACTCCCAGCAGGAAATTAGATTTCCTGTTGTTTAATGCTACAATGCTTGACACAAGTCTATGAATTTGTAGTCCCAGTAGTGCTACATTAAAAATCTATACTGTGGACAAAGAGGGGAAGAAATACATGTTTTTATCAAATGTAGCAGAGGAAGCATCTTTTCAGACACTACCTCTCTGGTTTTGACTGATTTTTAATTTAAAGTTGTGTTTTAATCAGCAAATCAAGTATGTGAAAGGAGAAGGAATGTACATTTATGGAGCAAAAAAGCCTCATGTCAGTCTTGTCTTCAGGAGCAACAACTTATATCATTGTCATGGGCTGCCAACCAGGCTCATCATTCATTTCTTTAGAGGACTAAAAATTTTCAGAGCTGGTTGTTTAAGCAATAAATTTGAGTCATCAATTTGAGCAAATAAAATTGAGACATCCTGATTGTTTTTAATGGGTGTTTTTCTGAGCTCATTTCTGCTTTTCCCCCATTTTTAGCCTTTCTTTCTCTAGCTGTTAGAATAAAGCAGTGACCCATTGTCTCCATGAGAACAACAATTAGTCTTTTGGCAGTTCCTAGCACTTCTCTTGGGGAGGAGCTCAAGTTGCCTCATAATTTGGGCCAAAGAGTGAGTATTTCATCCAAACTGCATCAGACAGGTGGCTCTGAAGGTGGCTATTCACAGGCAGTTATCTCCTTTTTACCACCTAAACCTGATGGAAGCTTTCGCCCTCCCTGGAAACACAGAGTTGATTCCCTTGCCAGGAAAACCATCCCGGCCTAACAAGCACCAGCTGAACAATCATGGATTTGAATAATGATGTTGGCCAGTCTATCAGTGTTGAGCTAAGCAAAAGAAGAACCACAAACTGCCATTTGTATGGACTAAAATAATTAAATAGTAATTAAATAATAATGAAAAACCCCACCACACCGACTGCCCTTAACAAAGACATGGAGCATTAACTGCAGATTCACTGCTAGACAATTCACAGCCCTTGTGCTAGCCAAGCTTCTTAATCACACTTAAAGGTCAGGCACGCCTCATCTACATGTTATGTTCCACCTGAACTGAAATCAGAGCTGAGTGTTGTTTCCTAAGTCAGTGAACTACCAGACTGTGAGATCAGGAGTTTCCCTGAATAAGGTTTAGTCGCTGTGCAGCACCAAGATGGAGAGGGGTCTGAGAAGAGATGGGAAGATGAGCAATCACCTGCTGCTGACCTACAACCTGCAGCTACTGCCCATTTTCTGCCAAAGACCACAGACCTAGCCAGAAAACCAGACTTGGACACACACTGCCTCTTCTTGTTCTTGCATGCTTGTACCCGAGATATGGATAACTCATGCAGGACTTTTTTCAGGGGGATCTGATGGCACTAAGTATGAAGATGGATATTTATATGATCAAGTGAGAAAGCATCCTTTCCTACAAATAAAATGGCTAACAAATTACTTAATTCCTGCAGGGAAGAGCTGCCTTCTATGTAGCCTTGGCAGCTGCATGCTGCACTCACCTCAACAAAGATGAAGCAGGGGATGATGGAATAACTTCTCTGGGTATTGTTTCCTAAAGCCATTTCTCATCACACTTCTTGGGGAGGCACTGTTCAAAACTTTATATCCTGAAAAAGAGAAGACAGAGGTATTTCAGTATATTTCACTTTTTTGCAAACTCCACAAAGAGGTTCATAATGCAGAGCACTGATCTAATAGACCAAGGACACAGACTAAAAAGAACATCAGGGTCTAACTGTGTACAAAATACCCTTTGCCAAAAGGCACTCCCTTTGCAACAGAAAAGATGGGACAGACATAGATTACAAGATACATCATATACAGATCAAAGGGTAGTAAGGAATACAAGTTTTCCTTAAATACAATCCACTCCCAAGGAAAAGATTCTTCCTCAGAATTGTAAAAACACATTTTCAGCCCACTGACCTGCCTAGAGTGTGTTTTAAACCAGGAGATTTTGGTACCTGATTTGTAAACTTGCACTTTAGGAGACACACTTACAGTGTACTGACTGTACACATGATCAAAATGTTTATCTGTATAAATCTGCTCAAGATGACAGCACGTGTTATGCACAAAAACTCACAACCAGTAAGAAGCAAGTGCAACAAAAACACAATGAAGGACTGGGCCCTTTCTGGAGAGCTTTTCTGTCCTGATACAAATTCATACATTAACACTCCAAACTCTACCCATTTAGCATTGCTTTGGGCTACTGGCAATTCTAACTAACATAACCTTATAACACTGTGCTAAGACACTCTTGCTGCATGAAAAGCAGAAAAAGCAGAGAAAAGAAGACTAACACAAAGAAATTTTACTGAGACTGTGTGTCTTTTTCTGCATGCATGAGGCAACACATGAAGAAGCTAAGTCTGGTTTAAATATCTTTACAGGAAGATACAGAGTGGGAGGGAAGGTGGAGCTGGAAAAGCAGTGTGCAGCCCAGAGCTGCCAGGTGCAGGATTGCACAGAGAATGAGACACAGGAGACAATCAAAATCCTCTGCTAACAGTTTTAACCTGAGCACATCAAGCAAGAGCACAGATTTAGGTGGGTCCAGCTTCACTCACACAGAAACTCTGCCCTGATGACAAGCACCTCCACGTGTCAGGGCCAGGGGGGAGGAAGGAGGGAGAAGCTGACGTATTTTGCTGAGGATGCTTTGCACAGCATCTTCCCGTGACTCTTTGACCTCACTGGCATCTGGGTGGCAATTCAGGCCTTGGCATATGGGGCCTGTGAGGTTCACAAAGGGGTCAGTGCTTTCCCAGCAGCTCTCAGCAGGGTTACTGGGAGAAACACCATGATCAGCACAAGTGAGTTCATCTGAGGCTATGATGGAGGAGCTGGATCAGCTGCCAGGGCTCGCCACCCGCACCGTGGTGCAGCACCTTGTCTCACCACCTATGAACCACTTAATGTATTCCTTATCTCAGCACTTCACAGATTGACCCAGAGTTGCAAAATGCACAATGTGTATGATGGATTTAGGCACAGCAGAGCTACTGTGACTCCAGTGAGGCCACATTCTATGTCAAGAATAGCTTCTGAACTGTTAACCATTGAGAAACGCAGTTTCAGGTCAAACAAAACAGTCACCTGTGACATGCCTCAGACAGTCCCACCCTACACTGTATCCCATTCTAAAATACAAGTATTCTCAAAACACCTTGTTTTCCAAACAGACTTCAACTTCACTTAGTAGAAAAAATGGGTTTTATTTCAGTGGTTAGTGTCATTGCTTAAAAAAGCACAAGGTAATCCAACCCCATTTGGACAGCGGAAAAAAATTCAGTAATTGATTTCTTAACAACACTTTTAATACCCCCAGTTCTTGTGCCATGTGGCTCTCCCTGTAACTTGGCAAACACATGGAACCTGGTAGAATAGCAGGTCAAAGAGTCAGAGCAGCTCACAGAGCATTATTCAATGAAACTTTTCTGTACCCTGGAGAAAGTAACTTTGCAAATCCAGTTTTTAAAATGGTGTGGTGCAAGGACGTTAATACCTCAGCACCTTCATGAATCCTCTGTCAGATTAAAGTTAGAGATAACCAAGATTTTCCATACCACTATGCTGTAACCCCAAGCCATGCCTTCAGTTCCAACTGATGTGTGTTCCTAACCAAAGCAGAGGGTTGCAAGGCAATACAAGAATTTAAAAATCCTTCAGAACAGACGACTGAAAGCAACTGAACAAACTAGCACAGAAACTGAGGGTTCATAGAAGTCATATAAAATTACCTGATTTAACACTAGGGGACTCCTGATGTTACAGATGTGTATCACTATGCCTGCTCCCTTAAGCTTATTGTGCACCACTGGTTTAAAAAACTGCACTGTCTATGGGAAAGCATTTTACATGTCAGCTTCTCTCCTACCAGACAACACATTTGTGTCAGGCTTAAGCAGTAAGAGACCAAATAGTTGCCTGATCAGTTAATTCCCAGACTGTGGGAAAACTCTCAGTTAGCCAATGCTTGTCATAGCTGGTCTTTTCATCAGGTTACTCGACAAAAGAGCAACGGGAAGCAAAGGCATGATCTTGGTGGGAGCACCATTTTTTGTCTTTTTTCAGCTGGCAATGAGTCCTCTAAGGATACTGACAGCAAAACACAGATTACAGCAAACCCCAGATGCTTCAGCCTGCACAGCAGCTAGAGATAACCCACTTTTACCCAAAGAATCATAATAAGATGTAAAAGAAGCTTTTAGTAACAGTTTTGCTTTATAATCCATGAAAATCTCTTCACATTGAAAAATTTTCGTAGTGCAAAGCCTCTGACCAAAGCAATGGCAAATAAAAGCTATAACATCAGCATCAGCCTTCTCCATTTTTTATTTCAATTTTTATCAACTTCACTGAATTGCTAAGGAACTCATGTGAGGAAAACTGCAAGAGTCTTTTTAGATCCCACTAGCTGTGACCTTTTCAGCCCTGGTATGTTAGCACAGCACGAGAGCAGAACTGGTCAAACCTATTCTAACTAATTAGGGGTCACTGTGGAGGGAATATTAATAATCTGGAGCTCTGGTATTATGAGGTGCTTCCACTCTTAAAACAATATATATAATTGTATAATGCAACATTTGTGAATGAATTAAAACTAGTTCTCGTCTTGCTCAATTTACCTCACCTATGCATTTTCAGAAAGCCCCTAATCTACAGCATAGGTGGTTATGGTCTGGCATCTTCTGGGAGAACAAGTGGAGACAGAGAATATAAATAAGTGAACTGAAAACTAAATGAAAAGGACAGCAAAGAAAAAGAGAATTCAAGCTGAAGGGACTGTCTTGCCGCAGGGATCCATCCAGGGGGATGGCTTTTAGAATGCCCCATTCAGGTATGTTCTAAAGCCTTTTATGTGAGCATGTGGCAGACACTGAGAAGGACATATCTAGGACAAACTAGCATTTGCTGAGCCTTTATAGTGTAAGTTCCTGCAGCAGACACAGTACACCCAATTGTTGTTCTGTGTGATCAGTCATCAAAGCAATTAATTGGTGGTCTAGGCCTCTGGAGACAGTGGTCAACCCTATGTTTTTTAAGCCATGTCCCGCGTAGGTAGAAGGAGAAGGTGAACCATGTATTTCACATATTGCTGCAGTGAATATCTGGACTTCTGTGGAAAATACTCAAATCAACAATCCAGACATGCTAACAGGCCCTGTTCATTGTAGTTTCCAACTATGCTTCAGTTAATCAGAATCAGTGCATGTGTCTTTTGCAGTAGCTCAGAGACCACCAGCCTGAAACCCAGGAGCTGCTGCACAAACCACAGCAGCACCAGCGAAGCCTCTGGCACACGTGGGACACCACCTCGTGGCAGAATCCCAAATCTGCCCTGACCGGAGGTGAGGAGGGTAACCAGTGCTCATTCAGCACCAGGATGCAAGGCAAACACAAAAAAAATGGATTTCTGTCTCTCAGTTTCATGATCTTTTCAGCAGCAGCTAACACTGTTCCAAAATAAGATGTAAATGTTATATTAGAAGGAACATCAGCTATTTCTGTAACAATGTAATAGATACTTGAAACAGCAGCATTTCCTACAGTAAATTACTTGAACCTTCTATTAGCAATTTGCAAACCTCTGTTGGCAATTGGCTTCAAACGATAAAGATCTTTACTCTCACTAAAGTAAGAATTCTGTTTATAAGTAAAAAATATCACTGAAACCTCTGCACCAGTCCATCAAGGGTCAATTTGCCCAACTCAAACACAAATTGCATATGTAAAACCTCCATTCAATTAAGGAAACAAATTAAAATTAATGCTGCTGCTAACAATGATTATCCAAGCTTTGGAAAAGAACTGTATCATTATACTCACTATTTACTATACTATCTCTTACAGATCTCATCGTAAATCAGGGTCCTCTATTTCCTGTGGGGGGAAACAGTTGAAGCAATTTGCCAAACATCACACAATGACTCAATGTATAGGCTGAAGAAAGACACATTATTCTCAAGACTCCTGTCAAGTGCTCTGTCCACTTGACAACACGATCTCTGCACTTCAAATGTGCTTGCTAATTCCAGCACAAGAACCACACAGTCCTCATTATGCATTTTAGTGATACGCATTTCCCTGATTGCCTGCTGCTGGAACCGGCAGAACACACACTGCAACATTACAAAACAAGTGCTGATCAAACATGCACTGAGATGTGACAGCCTCATATTCTCTCCTTGCAACCTCACCTGGCAGGTCCAAAGGTCCCTCATTATCCCAGTGCAACCTCTGCATGAGCATGCCTGTAATTCTGAACAAGTTGCAACAGGACAATAGAGGGTTAAAATGTTTTTCCCAGAGCTCTCTTCCACATAAACCAAACTGATGCACAAAAAAGGGCCTAAGGAATAAAAGGTAAGATTTTACTGCAAAAGGCAGTCAGTATTTTCCAAGTACAGTCTTCTTTACTGTTTTCAAAGTATGTGAAACCACAGTGGTGGCATGAATCACTCCAAAAGCCAAACCTGGTGACGAAAAGCACAAATGACATTGTAGCATGAAGCCCTGCTTGTCTGCCTTGCACACAAACACAGCATGCTTGCCTGAAAATAGTAAAGGTAAGAAAATAACATCATGGCTACAACAATTAGAAGGTACCAGAAAACTGGCACTCAGTTTGCTGTCTCAATGGCCCACAACACACTAATTTTTACCTACAAATGAGGAAGTTATCCTTTGGATCATATTGCCCTTTAGGAAGAGTGTGTCCCCCACACAGTGAGGTTTGGGAAAGAGGGAAGATTCTTATATCACCAGAGAACCCTTTACTCATTCACTATGAACTGAAAGGCAGAGAGCCATCAACACCAAGGCCACCAGACCTGTAACAGGGTGTCAGACTGGAAACACTTTGTCCAAAACCTAAGTGTATGAGTCACACTTGACCTTTAGTTGTTAATTGTGAAATCATCCAGTGGAGATCATAAACAAAGGTTGTGTGCTAAGTTTTGGGCCTTGGCTGGTGGCTGTCTCCAAGAGCACGCCTGTGTAAGGAGCACAATGTCCTACTTTGCCAGAACACTGAAAAGAGGAGCTGAAATGACAAAGCAGGAGCTCAGCTTACTGAATCTACATCTCACCTCAGAATATAATTTATTACAAACCCTTCTGGTTGCTAGTTCAGCTACACCATTCAAATAAATTGTCCTGTCAGTGAAAGTGCTTCTCACCAGTGTCTCCACAGACTCCCAAACAAGAAACTGATCACATATCACTAATGACAGCAAGGAAAGGAATAAAAACAATATGCAAAATAAACCCACACATGTTCACCCTTACAGAAAAACAATTTTGCAGCATTTAAGACAGAAAAAACACTTTTTCTGATGAGAGTTCTGACGTTTTTCTGCTAGCAGAAGTCACACCTTCACATTCAGCACCCATAGTAGGAAACCATTTTATGGCAAACAGTGATACTTAAGTAATACACTTCACAGCATATCTGAAATGACAACCCTTAGTGCAAAACCAACCTGTTATGAAGAAAGCTACATTAATAGCTATCTGGATTCTTAAATTCATTCTCTTAAAAATGTGTTGCTGGATCCCTGGTGTCAAAGCAGAGTTTGATCCCTAGAAGAAAGTGATGCCTTAGATTTCAAGAATCCTGTTAGGGTTGTTTTCCCTTGCTACTAGTTTCATGTAGAAAATTATCCCATGTCTGAGTGATAAGCAACAGTATGAAATCTATGGATAGGCAGACTGATAAGGATTCTACATCACTTATATCTTCAAGAGAGTTCAAATGTTATGTCAGCACAGCAGAGGCCTCGTAATAACTTCTCACTGTGGGGAGGAAAGTGAAATCTCCATGGCACAGCTTCTGGCAACAAAATTTCCATTTACTCCACTGGGCCAGAATTTCACAGTTGTCAAACAGAACCCAAACATAACTGTGTGAATAGCAGGTATATGCATGCTAATATTCAGAAAGCCAAACAAAATGACCACAAGCCTTGTTTTGAACCATCTCAAACTCATGAACCTCTCCTTGTCCTGCAGGTCTGAAAGTCATCACAGTTGATCTGTTCCATTTGGTGAGACACTTAATTCCTCCTGGAATTTTTCAGTGTATCACTTACTTGGTGTTGGTTTGAATGAAATCCACCTAAACATGGTGTCACATCAGCAAAATCATATTAATAAAAAGCTTTACCTGCTATGGGTGATAAAGCTCCTCTCTTTCTTGTAAAAGGATTAGTGGTAAATAACGAAGGAATCTGACTACAAGTTTCATTAGGGAATTCTTTAAAAAAAATAACAAGCAGTCTCTGGAAAAAACCCAAACCGTATAGAATTTATCCATGCAATTACAAGACTGTCCTGCTCGTAACTCTCCTTTAAGTCAAAAAAGCTAACTGTGCTAGCTCTCATTTCATCCTTTCAAACTTTAAAGTGAACCTAAATAAAACATTTGTGCATTATTGTGGGCAAAATATAGACTATTTCTGGCCTCCACCCATCCCACTTGAAGGCACATCATCTTGATTTAGACTAATTAATTTACCTTGTGATTTCTTCTGAACAAATGCAAAAGGCAATTGGTTGTTTCTTTTACTTCTGATTGGTTGAAACTCCATTTATCTTTAAGGGTATTTATGGCAATAAAATGGCAGATGTGGTCAGCATTAAAGTAACTCTTCCTATACATAAAGGATTCTGAATTACATAGATTTGCTATATGACTAGTTTAATGAAAACATAGCAGGCTATCTTTCCAAAAGTAATATTATTGAGATCTGGAATTGCAACTGATTGACTTCAAGAATACAGAAGGTAACAATGTAATGGTGCAGATGACAGGAAAATTGTATGAGCTACCAAAAAACTCCTATGGGATGGAGAGCAGGAGAGGAAAACAGATCACAGGCTTTGCCTGTGAAGAAAAACTACAAGACTGAAAATTTTGTCCACTCTAATTAAGGGATATCAATACAAAAGACTCTAGAAAACACTCTGCTCTTTCCCTCCCAAATATATCAGGGTTTTTAACACTAATTTCATTTAAAATTTATTAAAATAATTTATTATAAGAAAAAATGTCCAAAGACATTTTCCTGATTCAGAACATTTGTACTTTACTCCAGAAAACTGGTTTTGCTTTTTTCTTTACAAAGCCTCCTTAGCCAAGCAGCCTACTGAAATCTATTGAGCTATTAAAAAACCCAATTGGCTGCTTATGTGTTAGCAAGATGAAAAGTATTCATTCTTTATTTGTAATGGAACTTCTTAGCTCTGCACAGAACTAATTTTGGGAATCGCAATATTAAAAACATATTTCAAAAATATATGCTGCATGATGCTCTTGTATGCCATATCTGCTGAGCCTAAGTCCATGCAAGCTGCTGATCCACACATTTAAGAGCAAGGATGAAGGTTCTGCAAAGTGCCAGCTGCTCTCAGGCCTCAGACGGACATCTGTGAGTAAATTTCCAAACCTTCGCCTCCCAGGACCCTTCTGTGACAACCGAGGAAGCCACCGCTTTTGGAGAGTGTTCACACAGGTCATAGTGTAAAGATAAACAAGCACAAATATTGAGATGAGAATTGGAAGGAACAGAGCAGTGCTAGAAAGGGTAAGGGGATGAAAATCAGGTGATTAACATGTTTCTATTTATTTCCAATGGTTTTTTTTTCCCAAGGGATGAACTCTGCATTGGAAGTTTCCTCTCAAAATCATGGTGAGCTGGTTTAAAAACTAGTCATGTAACAGGCACAAGCCAGTGGATTCTAGATAGAGAGAAAAAACCCATTCATTTTGTCCCCTCAGGGCGCAGCAAACTGTGTGAGTATTGATTGCAAGCTGTAATATTATGAAAGTAAACAAACAACTGCCTCACCACAGTGTAGCCTTTGGCAACGAGGTCCAGGGGCAGGGCCTCTTGCTCCTGTGATATTTTGGTATTCATATGGGCAGTGGAGCTGTCAGAGACACAGAAGGACTGCACAGACTCACACTCCTGCAAACCTGGCAGCAAGCTCAACCTTGTGTGGGTCTTTTGTCAGTTCACTTGGTTTATAAACCTTCGTCTTCATCCCTTGCCAAGACAAAGTATAAATATAAAGGAATTCTAGCATAGAAGCTCTCTTCCCTGATCCAAAACACTCTGGCCGAAGTGCTCCTTAATAGCAATGATTTTAATTTTTTTTGCATTCCTTTTTTTTTTAATCTCTGTGTCCATTATGCAGCCAAGGGAAGTCAAGTATAACCCCTAGCCCCAGTTTCCCCACTTCTAAGGACACTACTGTAGTATAGCTCATGTAGATTATGTGGGCTTCAGAAACTCTATCTGGATGGACAGTTAAGAATTTAAGAATTTATTTTTAGACTACAACAGTCAAAAAAAAAAAAAAAAGAACTTCTCATTAGTCCAAATCTATTCATGACCATAAAAAAAATACAGCCAACTATAACAAAAACCATTTTAAATTTACAGACTTTGTAATACCTCTCCTTTCTCTGTACTGTTATGTTATCCACAGACTCCTTCCTGAGTCCTGCTTAGTTTGGACTAGAAGAGAGGGTTATGGCAAATTGTCCCTGGCCACAGCTTTTCTCCAGGAGAAAGGCATCAGGGCTGATGGTGAGAGCCTATTCCTCTTTAGTCTACTAAACACCCCACTGGTGGATGGGGTGGCTGGTTGTGGCTTGACTAGCTCTGGTACCACCTTGTGTTCACAGTTTTCAGGCCTCTGCTATTATCCCAGGTCTGTTCTTCTCCAAGCTGCCATTCAGACAGTTCCTTTTCAAAAGAATAGGGACTCGTTAGTTCTACCCATTAGGCAGAGAAACTGACGAAGATTGTTATAAAAATAGGCACTAAATTATACAACCATATAAAAGCGTGCTAAAGCTAAAACTGATTAGGTAACACCTATCACTCTTTCAGACAATTGCTGTAAGAGTTAAAAGAGCAGAACAAAGCTCCAGGCAAGCCCTGACAACCGAGATCTGACAAACCCTTGTCCTTGCAGAATTATTTCAGAACCTGTGTTGCTACTAGAAAAGGAAACAGCTTTTGTCTGGCTACAAGGCCACAACCCAGATTTCGATAGACAAGGATGCCCTAAATTTTGATAGAGTGAGACACATTGTTTTTCACCTATGAATCCAGCAAGGCTGTTGCAAACACTTCTGTGGAGTTAAGCTCCTGATTAGGGCCAAACCTTGGTCTTCTTGGAGGTCTGTGCCCTTCCCTGTGTAATTTGTCTCGTGACACCTACAGAGGTCTCAGAGAAGCTCACACAGACATTGTTTGCTCTATTAGGCATTTGATTTTTAAAGCCAATGCAGTCTACACAAACAACTGAACTGTTACAATTAAAGTGACTCAGCCCACAAAGATGAATTCAGAAATTCCTGCAGCTGAGACCTTAATGTTACTTCTAAGAGTGTGATGTTACTGAAATCACATTCTGTAAGAGAGTTTTAATGAGACATACACCTATTTCAGGTCAACTCCATACAGAAAGTTAGCTTGTAATATTTTGTGGACACTTACACACCAGCATGAGTGTGTTCATGCAAATTCATATACACTCAAATACAACTGGAGCCTGCAAATTGCATGACAGACTATGGCTGAAAACAAAGGGAACAATTTGGCATGCAAACTGACTTGGTCAGAATGTGATGAAACAGCCATTTGAACACTAAAAGCTGACAGAAGCATATAAATATGCCATCATGTCCTGTGCTGTTTGCTGCCATCCTTCTAAGCAGACCATCAGAACATCATATCTTGTTTAATAGCCTCCACTGCTGATGCACAGCTCTCACCTCTAAAATACCATTATTCTAATTTTCAAAAATTACCTGATTAGCTCTATAAAAATGGAAACTAATTTTTACAAAAACCTGCTATTTTCTGCCCATCTGAGGACCACTGATTTATACACTGCTTTTTTAAAATAGCCCAAATACAGTATTAGACAAAGGTGCAGTCACCTCATTCACAACACTGAAAGACTTATACATTCTGTTAAAACTCAGTTTATCATGGAAAGCAGTTCTAGACTTGGCTGATCGTGTACAGTTGCTGCTTCTAGTGGTCAAAACATCACATTTTATAAATGCACAAGACTTCATTTCCCTAGATATGTATGCACACAGGTTCATTTGCATACCTTTTTTTTATTACATATTGAAACACTGCATTCCCTAATCTACTAAGTACAATCAATATTAATAATATGAAATATACATATCTCACAAAGGAAACACTTTTCTGATTTGGAGATTAAGACAGTTTTAAATTTGATCTTCTTTCTCTGCTTCCCTTAGTTCATATTTTTCTCCTGCCACCTCAGCCGTGAGAACTGACATATAATAAAAATATTGCATCACTCTGTTTGCATATGTGACAGCACAAACAAAACAGAAACAAGGGAAAGAAAAGCCAAGAAATGCCAAGTCATCAGTATCCATGGCACTGGAATGGATGACATACTGCAGCAAATACAGCACCCTGGCTGCTTCATCCTGTATGTACATTCCTTCTTTGCTCTGCTATAAGCAAGTCCTTAGGCCCTCACTCTCTTTCACTATCTGCCTCCTTAGGGTAGCTCTCCTAAGAGCAGGTATCATTCTCTGCACCTGCTGTCCAGAGGTTTTTGTGGCATGAACAGAGATAACAGTATGGGCCCTTTAATTCCTGGTGAACTCCCAATAGGCTTTCCCCAGCTTGCATGTTTTACTTTTGTGTGAGACCCAGGAAGACAAGAGATGGGCTGTTGGCTGGGACTGAGAGGCGGGGGGCAAGGGGTTTTATTTCTTTCCATGTGCTGACTCTCCCCAAATGCCCCAGCAAGATATTTACTGAAGCACTGCCCCGCTGCTTCCACTCCATCCGCAACCTTCGTGCTAAGCAAAGGTACCTGCCACAACCTCCTTCCCCTCATGTGCACTTTGCAAAGGCAGCAGTCTGCACTACCTCCTTGTCTTTTCCTAGCCCTAGGATTTTTCTTTAGCTTATAATCATCTATTTCCCTCCCAAAGGTTCCTATTTTTCTTACCAGGGTTCTGCCTCAGGGCACGTAGCTCACATATTTCTAAGCCCTAAAATTAGATGCAAGACCATTCACCACAGCTGTTCAACGTGCAGCATGCAGATCTTGGCCACATCTATGGTTTACCACGGTAATCTCCAAACTTTTGTGATTGCAAACAGCACCAGGGGAAAAAATCTGAGACGCCCACCCCACCTTCCCAATGTACCACCACACTAACATATAATGCAACTTGTAAAACATACAGAAAAGGTACAAACTGTAAGCCAGAGATGAAACAAACATAGTTCTAAAAATTTATCAATAGCATAAAAATATTTTCTTTCACATCCCAGTGAACTGTTTTATGCACCCTTTGCTGTGCATACACCCTGCTTTGGAGACCACTGGTTTAACAGACCACAGACGGAGCCCGACAATCTTTTCTGACCCAAATATGCTTTTATTTGGCACATGTCCTTTCCTCCAACATAACTCTCACCTTTTAATATTACTTTTAAAGCTTGCAGAAGCCAATGTGCCTCCTCAGAACCGTGATTTGTGGCTGCAGGGGATACATCTAACTCTGCTTTTATAGCCACCCACTGAGCAGCTGCAGGGAAAGCTTGCACAGCATTTTCTCATCCAGCCATGGCAAGGCAAATACTTCATCTTCATTTAAGAAGCCATTCAGAGCACATATTTTTATTTCAAGGGCCCAATTTTACAGGCAAGCCTGTTTAAAATTTTGGGGTCGGTTCTGTAGTTTCATAAGAGACAACTCTGTACGTCTCTTATTGCACATTTCTTTTTCTTCCTTTATTCCAGCAGCAAAGGGTGCTCCAAAATTCTCAATAAAGAATTCCAGCATCTCCTTAACAGGAACACCAGAACTTGTAAACTTCTGCTCTTCCAAGTGAAGAATGGGGTTTAACTGGGTCAATCAGTGGTCTCTGTCCACCCCACCAACCCTTTTGGAAGGTGCTTTAGTAACAGCTTGGGTGAGGCGAGGCATTGCATTGCCTTAGTGCTGCACTCAAAATTTTCCCACCTCAGCTCCACAATCTCATAGTGGAGTTGCTTATGGGGTTTTTGATACTGCAAAGCACTTCAAACTTATTATTTCACTGCAAAACTACTCTTAAATTTTACTCTCTCCCAATTTACATGCTCCATCTCATTTTCTCTCTCTTGTATTTTGTCCTTCAGCTCACAAGTTCCTTGTCCTGTCTCTTTGCCACTATTCCCCTGCACATCTGATTTCTTCACAGGACAGTAGTTGTGTTTTTTCTTCCAGGTTTGCAAACTGTTGGAGAGTATCCAGGACAGTCCTGCAAGAATCTGGATTCCAAGAGCTGGTACCACTGTATAGCCCACATCCCTAGGTGGTCTTTCTTTTCCAATGAAAAACAAAGAAGTGACCATTTAGGCAGCTGCATGAACAAGTTTCCTCTTCCTCTCTGGTACAGTCATAACACTAAGAAGATGTACACCTGCTTTCTGACCTTTCTCTTACAGATGTTCATGGCTTTTCTATTCTTTGTCCAACTTTGCAGAAAAGTCTGCTCAAAGTAAAAATTAAAATAAAATTTGAGACCCAGATATATTGCAGGATTGAGATGATGGGATTATAAGAACTGCACATTTCTTCTCAGAGCTTCCAGTGGAGTCATGAGGCATTGTATCATCCCATCTATAAAGCCAGGCAACAATCCTATAACAAAGCTCAGCTTAAAAGCCATCATGGTGCATCTGCTTTCCCTTTTAAGTGGAGAGGGAACAACCAACACCTGTGTGACAGCTGGGATCCTGGTCAACAGAGAAGAGACTGACCCTGACTCCTCCAAAACAAAAAGGGAGGAGGTCCATTTCCACTTCTCCACAGGAAATACCAGAAAAGACATCCAAACTCTGCAGATCAAGCACCTGAGGGGCCCCTGAGACATTTTAATCCCCATCTGGTCTCAGGTGCTCATCATGTAGAAGTGTCCAAGCATGAACCTTATTGTAGCCCTCCACTGCCAGTGACAAGTACATTCCCTGGGAGATGCTTCTGCTCCTCCTGCAGTTGGATGAATTAATGATCCCTGCAGAAACCACAGATGCCACAAAAATGGTCAGGGCTGGATTTTTCAAAGCATTGCTGATCTAACTGTACAGTCACCAAAGCCAGGGCCAACACTTCCAGAAAAACCGAGTTCAGCAGCAGCTACGACTGCAGCTCAATTGCATTAAAAATTGAGTTCTCAGCCTCCCAATTGCTGGATTGAAGATTCCAGGTGTGTCTCCGTGCATTGTTCAGGCACTAAGAACAGCTGTAACCAAGAACTGTTAAAAAGAAGATCACTGGTTAACTACATTTGCAGGCTGCATTCTGAACCAAGTACTGCCTGTCCTCTCACAGCTGCCAAAAAGCCACAGAAAAGCCAGGCTGTGCATTCAGTGAGTTCAGCAGAATCACAGTGACAGGCCCACTGCCTTACCCAGACAAATCTCCCACTGCCTGGCAATCCACACTGCACTGAACTGGTATTAGTGGGAGTGCAACCACTCTCTCAGTGTTGATGAACAGGAACTGGATCCAAGGAGCTCTCCCTGTGTGCAGTAGCTGAACATTTTTACCTGCTCCTACCGACAAAACTGGAGTGTCTCCAAATCCCACCTCCTCGCACATCCTGGCACAAAGGAAAAAAGCCATCAGGAAATTGACAGGGAGATGGATGACAGTGGCGAGGGGAAGATCCACTGTATTGAGTTTGGTCCCGGGGAGCAAAGCTCACACTAATAATGATTGGCATAAAAGAGTCCCATGATAAGCAATACAGCCATTACAACACCAGGCACTTGCTCATAAAAAAATGATTGCGACAGCTTCCCCAGATGATGAGTAACATATGATAGTGCTTTCCAAGTATTTGGAAAGTATAAATTACTTTGCAGCCTTGTCCTGATGAGAGTTACTTTCAAAAGGATCTTTTCATTTCAGGGCCTGTTTGCAAAGAGATATTCGAGCTGCAAAACACTGAACAGCACATGTCTCTTCTAACAAAGGAATGGAAGTATTTAGGGTGCTGGTGATAACAAGTAGCAGGATGAAATCTAAGAAAGAAAAGTTGTGACAAGCATCAGATTTAATATATCACACATTTCTAGCACGGCAAATTTTGGAAATATTTCAGCACACTTGCAATTGTGGCATCTTTTCCAGCCTTAACGACTGTATGATCTAGCTAAGCATACCACCCATACAGAACCAGAGAGGACAATGCTTGCTAACAGATACAAACTAACAGCTTTTTCCCACCTTTTAACCCCAGTGAAGAGGCACGTAGTTGACAGATCTCCAACGCCCAGTGGACATACAAATATATAAAAAATTAGAAAGCAATCAAGTTACCATCTCTCACAGAAAGCTGAAAGGGATACCAACACTTTCTATGTATGGTTTTCATCACAATGGAATCCACATACATTACAGTTTCAGTTCTGGGGTCCCCAGCCTGTTGAAATGAGAGCAGAGGAGGCCACTATGTTGATCAGAGCACTGGTGCTCCTCTGCTGTGAAGAAAGACTGAGAGACCTGGGGCTGCTCAGCCTGGAGAAGAAAAGGCTTTGGAGAGGCCTTTCATTGCCTAAAGGGAGTTTGAAGAAGGCTGAAGAGGTATTTTCACAAGGGCACGGAGTGACAGGACAAGGGGCAACAGCTTTAAGCCAAAGGAAGGTAGATTTAGATTATTAGAAAGTATTAGAAAGTATTGGAAAGAAATTATTTGTGAGGGTCTGGCACAGGTTGCTCAGAGAGGCCCTGCACTCAACATCTCTGGAAGTGTCCAAGGCCAGCTTGGACAGGTCTTGGAGCAACCTGGTCTAGTGGAAGGTGTCCCTGCCCAGGGACGGGGGGTTGGAACTGGATGAGCTTTACAGTTCCTTCCAATTCTAACAATTCTGTGATTTTACAGGGCAAAATAAGAACCACAGCCATTTTAAGACATCTGCAGATCCACTATCCCAAGCTAATACTTGACAATGCTTTTTCAAATTATTTTTGAGCATCTCTCAGTGATGATTTGTGGATACAGCAGGACTTACAGAAAACAGAAAATTTAAAGATGTAGTCAGAAGGAGTTCCTTGACTTTTGCATCAATAGTTCAACAATCTGGATGCTGCCAGTGACTGCCAGTGACTTCACTTGGGTGAGATTTCCCATTTTCTTTTTATCAAGACATTGCTGTCAGAGGAATAAAATTCATTCCAGTGTTAAACTAGCATGTTCCTTATCATCAGGCAAGGTTTTATAACAGACAGGAAAAGACAATTTGATTTATGCATCTCTCTGTCCAGAATTCTTCTCAGAGGAAGTCCTACCCAGTACTATCTAGAAAGCAAGAGACAAAAATAAAACATTTTCAATACATGGGACTTTTTTAGAAGGGCTCCTCACAGACCTTAGACAATTTTAGCTCAGCATTCTTATGTGAAAACATCACTGAAAATCGACACAAGTGGTACCAGCAGGATGTGTTCATTTGAACAACACCTCTGCTTCTGAAGTTTGCACTCTGAACCAGTCAGACAACAAAGGCATGCACAACTTCACTCTTTGGCATTGTCTTTTGTTGTACCTTCTCTAAGGTCACAGCAATGACTGATAGGAATGTGCCACAAAAGGCAGACAGGCTTTAAAATAGAGGCCTCTATATCCCCACAGCCGTATATGCTTGTCAAGGGTAAGTATGACTGGAATAAAGTCTGACCAAAGAAGTTTGCACTTCTCTGAGTACTTTGTTTCCCCTGGAATAATCTAGCAGATTGTTGCCAGTCCAGGTAATCCACCAAAACAATCTGAAGACAAATTAAGTTCTAGAAGCTGCTTTCAAAAATGCATGTGACTGCTAAAGGGCAGTCAGTCCTGTTCAATATCACTCACTCAAATCATATTAAGGGCACTGAGGGCACTGCAGGAACCAACTGCACATGTTTCCTGAGTACAGAAGCCAAGTCTTGTACACACAGACTAATAATGGATTTAACAAAGTTCATTTGAATACTTGGGTCAGTTTGATTCTTCTGACATGGATCACGACAATCGCTGCATGGATCAAGAGCAAGCAGAGGCCTGTCAGAAGAAAACTTTGTCAGAAGGAGCGTTGCAACAAAACTCATAGGATTTGCATGAGGAAAACATGTATCTAAGTGAGTGGAGGAAAGAGGGAAGCAGATAGGGAAAGTGTCAGAAGAAACAGCAGACAAAGGGTTAAAAAGAAAGGCATGCATTAATCACCACAGCACTGCAAGAAAGGTTTCACTGAAACAGAAAAGATAAGCTGCCAAGACAGTGAAGAACACATCTGGAAACATAAGATATCCTGATAAGGAAAACATTCAAACTGTGAAATTCAATAACTTTGCACAAAGCTTGAAAGAATGTAGAAAAGATGAAATAAAACACAATGATGTGAAAGATCCATGCTAGCACCCACTGCAAAACTACACAGGAAACGTGTAGTTTCCTTCACCACTTCCAGCCAAGCAATCCAAGAGATGCAAAAGGGCTTCTTCACCTTGGAACTGGGCCACCTGTCCAATCCACACCTGAGCCTTGCTGTTTTAATACACTCATTAACAACACAGTACAAACGTGCCTTCGTCAATGACCCACTACACAGAAAGGGCTCTGCTATTAAACTGAGTGAAACCTTGAACAATAAAAATGAAGTCCAAACTCATCTTGGTAAATTTTTAATAAATCCACAAGCTGCGATGTAACTCAGCAAATACAGGCAACACTAAGATGAGTGATTGAGGCTGACAGGCCTGAAGGGCAGGATATCATCCAGAGGGACCTGGACAAGCCCAGCAAGTGGGCCCTTGGGAATCTCATCACGCTCAACAAGGCCAAGTACAAAGTGCTGCTCCTTGGTCAGGTCAGTCCCACGGAATGGATTGAGAGCAGCCCTGAGGAGAAGGACTGCAGGGTGTTGGTGGACAGAAGAGTGGACATTACCCAGAAAAGTGTGCTGGCAGCTCAGTTGTGTCCTGGACTGCATCCAAAGCACCGTGGGCAGCAGAGAAGAAGGGGATTCTGCCCCTTTGCCCTGCTCTGGTGAGACCCCACCTGCAGAGCTGCCTCCAGCTCTGGGGTCCCAGCACAGCAAAGA
Organism: Orthonyx spaldingii; assembly: GCA_013397795.1. NCBI lineage: Eukaryota > Metazoa > Chordata > Aves > Passeriformes > Orthonychidae > Orthonyx > Orthonyx spaldingii. The sequence goes on from VZTJ01006080.1 coordinate 102,175, forward strand.
CGGGGACCTGCAGCAGTGAGTCCAGAGGAGTCCACAAAGATGCTCAGCAGGCTGGAGCACCTCTCCTGTGGAGACAGGCTGAGAGAGTTGGAATTGTTCAGCCTGGAGAACAGCAGGCTCCAGGAAGACCTTATTGTGACCTTTCTATAAGAAAGATGGGAACAAACATTTCAGTCGGGCTGTTAACATAAGAGAAGGGATAGTGGTTTTAAAGTGAAGGAGGGGCAATTTAGATCAAGTATTAGAAAGAAGTTCTTTTACAGTGAGGGTGGTGAAACACTGGCAGATTGCCCGGAGAGGTGGTAGATGTCCCATTCCTGGACTTACGTTCAAGGTAAGGCTGGGTAGGGCTCTGAGCATCCTGATCTACTCAAAGACACCTGTGACCATGGCAGGGGAATTGAACTGGATGGCCTTTGAAAGGCCCCTTCCAACTCAAACCATCTGATGATTCCACAAAGATAACAAGCAGCTTGAAGAATAAATTCAAAGAAGCAGAATTACAGAACCGAGGTGCTGATGGCTCACCATTATCTCCTCTTCTTGGTAAAGACCAAGGCCACTAACCAAAGGTCTCAGAGGGTCCTCAGAATGGCCAGTATACAGGAAAAAGAGGCAGATACTTGCAAGTGTATATGTAACAGTTTTACTTGACTGACGAAAGAGAATTACTTGAAAAAAAGCAGGTAACTTGCACTGTTCACGCAATTTCTACCAGAGTAACAACAACTGGTGTGTGTTGACTAAACTGTTAAGACACACGTTAGAAAATAATCCCTTGGATCTGCATAGAAGGTATATTTTCTATATCCTTTTTAAGCTGCAGAGTGGCAAGAGGAAACAACCCATTAACTGATCAATTTTAAAAAATCTTATCAGTCTGAAATGGTTACTCCTTTTCAGCTTCTTTGAATTCCTTCCAGAGTTACTAGTCACAGAACATTTCACTAACTGGGGTGATAGAATTTGGTAATACCCAGCACCTTATATTGTTTCCCATCATATTTTAACTTGACCTCACCTCAGAAATTTTGTCTTCCATTTGAACGTCTTCTCTTCTCCACTGCATTTTCCACACCAATTTTTGCTTTAGTTGATGTTGTTACTGATTTTGCTCGTAAGTCATGAAACCTGATGGTTATCCATAAATCAAAATAGTTTCGAATAACTTTAAAATGGAACTTTCAATGATCCTTTAGTATGAAATTACAAACTACATACATGCAGTCTAAAATTATGAGACAGATAATAATTTACAATATTTACTTGAAAACTATTCCTTTTTAATATAACACTCCTTGACTGATAATTTCCTGGGATTTTTTTAGCTTTTGGAATGCATATCTTCCTATCACAAAGCTTTTCAATGAAAGCATTGTGAGTGGGACATCAACAAAAATCAAGACAGAGACAGAGATTGCGTGGCCACTGGACACTGGGAACAAAGGCTTTAAGATAAGCATCAAGTATAATTCTACAAACTCATTTTGTATAACCTTATCATCAACACAAGATGCTATACACATGGTCCATGGAGACCAGAAGAATGGAAAAGCCTGCATTTCCTTCTGGATGGCAGCAGATCTCTGCCCATCCTTCAGTGGATGCAACGCAGGAGGGCTTTTCCCTTCTGTTTTTAAAGGTATAATAGTGCCAGCAGAAATGTTTTTGTGGGAGCTCAGCTTTTTTGACCAGCCCCACATTCACAGAAAAATGGTGCATGCATAGAAGAATAATGTCTGTTAAACACCACTTTCAGAAAAGACATTTTCTTTTGAGACACTGCAGGATATGGGCTGACAAGAAGAGGCTGCCTGCTTTAAAACCACTGGAGTGAAACATGATTGTTACTGTTTACCTACCTGCAAACACCAACTGCCTTCATCCTCTCACTCACATTTGCCACGATGGCATCTCACTAACAAAACCTGCTATCCTTCAGGTATTTTGATAATCACAAAGGTAAAGTGGAAGGAGAAGTTTAGGGGGAAAGAGAAGGGAACGTCAGTCCACTTGCTGTTATGATCCTGCAGAAGAACAACAGATGGAAAATAAGTCCCTTGCCCAGACAGTCTTATAAAGGTATCCTTTATTCACACACAGACCAACAAACCCATGGTGTGAAGGGAAAATGATTTAAAATCAGTACAAATTTTAGGGAACAGATGCCTTTGTTTCACCTTCAGTTTGGATAAGCTTAGTATAATTTAAAAAGTGCTATGCTTTAAGCCAAAAGAAAGAAAAAACACACAGAAATGACTGTGTCACTATCACAGCCTTCACTGGCCTACACCACAGAGACTTCTCAGGCTGAAGACACTGATCTCTGATCCTTGAGGCCATGTGCTAAATGCTGCTGTTCAGTTACTTGCCTCCTACACTGGCAGTGGAAAAAAAAAAAAGGTGACAGCAACCAACTAGTTGTCAATCTTAAAATTGCAGCAGCTACGTTTTCTTTGCGTATCTTTTCTTTCTTTCTTTCTCTTTCTTTCTCTTTCTTTCTTTTTTTTTTTTTTTCTTTCTAGGTGCAAGTACAGAATATGTGTAACTGTAATCTTGCACTGCAACTGTGAAATGTCCTCCCAAGGGCCATGAAGACACTTCACCTAAAATTAGATAATGTAAAATAGCAGAGAACATGCTGCAATTATATAGAGCCATTAAAGTTAGGAAGAATTAAACTCTGCATAGGCATTCTTTTCAAAACCAGAACTTTTCAAGAAAAAGTCGTTTGGAATTTCAAAACCTTTTTCACTATCCTGAGCTGATGGAGTGCATGTTTTGTGTGTGCCTGTCAGAGAAAGAAAGAGAAGAAAGAAGTTAGGGGTAAAAAGAACTCAAACTTCTGGAAGCTACTGCTTTTGAAAGAGTTAATTTGATTTTCAGCATGAACAATTTTAAATTTACTACAGCCAAAAGCCTTTCCAATAAGCTAAAAACCCCTAAAACAACAAAAAACGTTGAAAGACTGACCAAGCTCTAACTTTCAAATTACAAAATTAAACATATAAGCATAGTTTTTATCTTTCTCCTCCTTTTTCTCCCACTTTCCTCTTGAGAGTTTAAGCTTCTTACCTGCGGATCAGCAGTGTTTTCTGATGATGTCAAATAACAATTTTTCAACATTTCCACTAATCTCTTTCAGTTTAAATATTTAGGACTTCACAGGTTCTCAAAACCAAGCACAGGCTCAGTAACCCTTTATTTGGGTTGGTGAATGTCCCCTCTGTCTATATCTAGCATTAATATTTTATGATCTTTTAACAGTTCAGCTCTAGGAAGCAGAGGAAGGGCTGCTAAAAAAGAAAACAAAACCACAAATACACCCCAGAATCGTTCTCTAAAAGGTAAGTTGTTCTGTAGGGGTAGTTTTTACCAATTGAGAAGTTCTTCTGGCTGGTATTGGCAAACCTCTCGCCTTGCCTCAAAAGTCAGTGAAAAAGACTCCTTCTTTCAGCTGTTGTGGCTCACAGCAAACACAGAAAACAGCTCACCCCTCCCCAGGCATACTGTATTCCCCCTTGATATTCTGTGATGAGTGAAATGGAGGTTTTATACCTCTGGGACCAGGTTTTAATTCTCTGCTTGTTCTATTCCTGTTACAGTTCTCCTTGGAGGATCTGATTTGCTACTGCAAGTGAAATGCTTTATCAAAAACAAACAAAGCCAAAACACAAACTCCAAATATGCCATAAATGCTGGTCTTTCTAAGTACTGTTTGCATTGATATAAATATCTTGTATTTATTCCTATGAACATTACTCCTGCATCACTTGAAAATACACTTCCTCCCTCTTTTCTAGCTTCTCCTCCCTCTCTGTTTCTCCTCCTTCCATCCCTCCACGCTTCATCTTTCCTTATTTTCTTCAGATTGAATGAGCAAGGCACCAGCCTGCCCCACAGCAAGGCAGCCCCTAGATTTTTAATATAAACAAAGAAACAACAAAAGCCCAGTGCCCTTTGCCCACCCCCTCACTTTGACAGAGGCATGACCTCGGGTGACTGCCACCCCTGCCTCGCAGACATGGTTACAGACGAGCCAAACCCCAAAACACTCCTCAAGAGATGGGGATAATAAGGTCCTTTCCCTCATTGTTCACTCCCTCAGCAGTTTCAGTTTTGTGGCTCAAGAAGGCCAATGTGTCTGTTAAGCTCCTGTTTCAGACAAAGCTCTTGAACACTGGAAACCAGGTACCCTTTAAAGCAGTTGCTGCCTGTTTCTGATGACAAAATGGCAGGAAATGCAGCCATGTACTTGCATATCTATCCTAGAATTCTGATTTTGCTTAGGACTCAAAAGTGAATAATATATTAGGCCTAATTCTATACACAAAGCCAAATTACTCTCAGATCCAGTAACAGCCAAGCTTTGCATCCTTTTCCAGCTTAAGGGTTTGCAGCAAGATAAAAGACATCTGAATGCATTTCTCATAAGAATAACTATTCTGTTAAACATATCCTTTTTTTGGCACTATGCAGGTTTCTAATGCATGAAGTCATGAATCTGTCACCTTGAGGGCACATTCACAGTGGTGGTGAATATAAATTATTCCACTTCACAAGGAACCCAGATTCTCATTACTCTGCAGCTGGTAACAACCATTTTAACATCTACTATGATCCTTACTATCAGCAAGAGGAAACTGAGCACCTTTTAAAGAATGAGTCCTGTGGGTTTTGTGCATGCACTGAAACCAAGCCCCTGCCCCAGAAGAAGAAACAAAATACAGACTTCCTTGTAAGCAAATACACCCTCAAGCACAGTATTTTAAAAAATCAAAATGAGCAAACCTTTAAAGCAAATATCTTGCATATGATTCCTGTTTTCTGAAGCCACTCTGTGAATCCCAGGGGTTCATTTAGCCAAGGTAGCATGAACCAAATGCTGGGCCATGTGGTGTGAACAGACGGGCACTGAGGCAACGCCAGGAGAACCTGCAGGAGCTTTAGCACTGATGCTCAGTACAAAATGCAGCCTCCTCCAAGATAAGAACCTTTGCTGCTGGACCTTAGGCCAGATCAGACCTGTAATCAAAGGATAATCTTTAAAGTAGAACTCTCTAAAGTCTTTTTTAAAGAGAAAACTAAAAAACTTTCAGGAAGTGAAAAACTAGAAACTACCCTTCTAAACTACCCATCAGATTTTCTTTATCATTAAGAGCTCAAAGGAGAAGCATTTACATGCATAAAAGGTGAATTCTTTATACTCAGTGAACTTGCAACTTATCTGATTGGTCTCAGAGAGGCATTATATCTTTCTTTGATGAATTGCCAAAAATGAAGACTCTTTTAGCAGGCATAAAGTGGTAAGGCTATTTAAAGTGGTAAGACAATTGAAGTTAACTGAGAAAGTTACTTTATATTAGTAATATTTACTTGGCTTCAGGAATAACTGAAAGGGCACAAAAGCAATTAGGAAGAAAGCAATTAGAATATTAAGGTGTGTTTCACAGCAGATTTCAGAAAAACAGTACAAAGTCTCACTTCTTTAATGAACTATGTAACATCAGATACTGCTAAGTAATGGAAATGAGATTAAAGAAACTTTATAGGCTCACAAGGCTTCAGTTTTGCTTTTAAGAAATGCTGCATATGAATAAGTTTGTGTATGAGTCTTTGGATAATTTCTATGTTTGTTACTTATGCTCTCTTTTCCTCCATTTCCCTATGCACAACTTCTGAATCAAAGAGTTCTTCAAGCAGCAAAAGTTCTGATTATAAAAAGTCAGGGTGCTTTTTTTTCAGTGTTTTCTATCACAATCAAGAGTTAAAGGATAGTAATCTGGGATTCTATTGGAGTGCCATTTTCAGAAGTTGTTAATTTGTCCACCATCAGCAATGGTGGTTTTCTTCCTACTGCTTTCTTTTCATTACCACGTAATCATTTTTCAAACTCCAGTCTGTCAATAGTAATGATTTCCGCATCTAATATATTCACACAGTGCAAACATATTTTGCCTGAAGAAGGCAGAAAGCCTGTGAGCTCCTGTGAAATGCAGAGACTGCATTCCCACAGTCTCCTCAGGCTCTGTGTACATAGAGGCAAAGTCTAACAAACCTGTAAAGTATAAAACTTGCCCTCAATTTATATTCTCACCTTTTTCATCTATCACATTGTTCACTGAAGACAAAAGCACTCTAATCTTTCTTTATGAACTCCCTATGTTGCCTCTGTCCTGTAGATGTAATTCAGACAAAAATTTCACAATTGTCAAATGAGTAAGTTGGCACCTGCAGTTACTATTATGCGTTTACACCAATGCACTGAAGGAACAGGATGGTTTTATAAACAAGTACAACAAAAGTTTAAAAAAGCCCCACTAAACAACGAAATCCCCCCAAAATGAAACAAAACTTCATTAAAATCCAACCCAAGACCTTTTCAGGTTAGCATTAAGATTTTACTTTTCAAAAGCATTTCATTTATTAGGGAAATGAGAAAATCAATCCATAAAATCTTTTTTCTAAAATGGAAAAAAATTCCCTGAAGCAAGTGAAGACCCAAAGCAGAAGTAATTTACATCTCCAGGAGGGTGAACATGCAAAATTGCTCTGCCTTACCACATGATTAGGACCTAGGCAAAGACCATCATGAAGAATAAGCCACTTCATCATTAAAAAGAAAAAAAAAAAAGAGTTGAGTATATGAAGTGCTTGAGGTGAAATGTGTCTCTCTCATTTTTACAGAGTTACAGGCATGAAATCACAGTAGTAATACATACAATTCTTAATTTTTGAACAAGAGTGCCCATTACAAGACGAGCAGCATGGGAAAGAGGAAGAAGGTCTCCCACATCCCAGTTCAGTGTCCACCACCATGATACCATGAAAATTAAACAATAAAGGAAACCTATTTCTCAATGTATTCACCTTTTCTGTGATTTGCTGACATAGTCAAAAATGCAGTAGAGAATCCAGCAAGTTAAGGTGTGGGTATTTCAGAAGTGGGAGCTTTAAAATGTTTTCAGAGCTGCAGGCATAGCACTTTGTTAAATTGCCACAATCTACAAAGGTCTTACTGGAAAAAGGTGCAAAATAAGTGAGAAGGGGGAACAAACCTACTTAATGCTCTGGTTTGGAAAGGTTTGAGGAAGAGTGCAGTGTAGTGGCAGAGCTGTGGTATGGCCATCCAGACTGAATGTGTCTGGATGTGTTACAGAACTATAAAGGCTGGTAAGTTTTCCAAACAAAGAAAAATGTGTGAAAGAAAGAAGTTAGAACACACCTTGATGAACTTTTCCTCAAATTTTCACCTGTAATTTGGAAGCCTGACTTTTTGTTTTCAGGTGGGAAAAAAAATGTTTACATATTTGGCAATTTTTACCAAACGATCTTGAAAAAATGTCTTTTACTTGTCAACTTTCTGTTTAATCTTTTCCACATTTATTGTGCATTCTTTCCTTAAGTCACAGCTTTCTAGTAAGGTGAAAAGGTAACAATGGAAAAAATACAATACAGTGAGTGGAGGAAAAAAACCACACCACCAAAAATCAAACCAGACTGAATGTCCTTCCAAGTTCATGCTTATTTCAGGAGAAATTAGAAAGATTTCAAGCGCACTGAGATTTTTGATACACAGTCCTGTAAAAATGAATAATAGATGCCGTTCCATCCCATACCTTCTTATCACTGACTTATTTCTGCTGGTTTTAACTAAGCAGACATTAGTAAATAATAAACATTTTGTATCTATTGCATTAGAAGAATGAAGATGAAAGATTTTTCACCCCAATAACTCACTTCTGATCCTATGTCACTGCCTGTAATTTCTAAGACTCAACTTCGGATGAGGTTGTTAGGCAAACAAATGACAACCAAAATGACAATTCTTTCAAGTAACTGCCTTCATTTATAGCCACACAGTGCCCACTGCCCTCCCTTCCTATTTAGGATACAGAAGGTATAATGAGCAAGTTTATATTGGTCATGTACAAGAATTAAAGAGTGGAAAAGGCAACAAGAAATTCTGACTTCTGGCAGCTATGTTTGGAGTCAGCTCACCATCTTCAGAATCACTGGACACTGTAATTAGATGCAGTGGAGCCCATCAATCTTTATTAATGTTGTCTGTAAAAATCAGAGCAGCTGCATAATTACATTCACATACCTGGTAACTGCTTCTGAATACACCAACTTGCTGTCCTTTTTTAAGCCACTTCATTTTGAAAAATCATGTCATTGTTTCCAAGTGGAATTTCTGAACAACAAATCTATTCTTTTCTATTAGAATGGGGAAAAAAAAAGTTTTTATCATGTCTGAAACAGATGCTCACATTTTGAAAAGGATGCCATTGATTGTACAGACCATTACACAACAGACATTTCCTGAGTCTGCTGAAATCAGCTGCCAAAATTGCTATCAAAACATGACTATATTCATTACAACAATGCTCTTTCTTCTGTAGAAAATATCTGTTAGCTTATGAGACTATACTTGGCCAGGGTATCAACCCCATCCAGTGAAATCCCAGATAAAGTTCTTCCAGAAAGAACTGTGGCACTTCCCACAAACCCTTCTTGCCAACAATGCAAGAAATCCATCAGTAAGCACAGAAATGCTGTAATTAACAGTTTTACAACACAAAATATGGAGTCCCATAGGAAAAAGTGTTCACTGAGCAGATTTTGCTACTAATTCTGTGATTGACTGCAGGATTTTCACATCTTTGGAGAGATTAGGAAGACTGACATTTTCAAAATTTTAAGTTGAATACAAAACATAAGGGCCTGAGAATATTATATATGTTACTATTTTGCTTTATATATTAATCATTCCAACTAAGATTCCTTAGTCTGAGATATCTATGTATATTTGCTCTATCTATATTCACTTTTGAATTATTCAAGGAAGTTTTTCACACTGTATTTGCATACAATGTATTCTAGCATTGTTCCACATTGTGATTTCCCATTCTTTCTATACTAGACGACTCTTTTATCTCAAATCAGGATTTTCCTTCCCTCTCCACAGCATAACAGAGGTAAAATGATTATGAGTCTCTAATATTCCTACATTAGATCTAGAAACAGGACTGGCAAAAGGATGTGCTGTATCCTGGAAAACCAGTATACTTGCATTTTCATTCTGCATTGGAAATCGCACACCTTTTCAAGATATAACTTTCTTAAAATAGCCTATTTTCAGGTCCAGAAGTTCAGATTCATGTTTTCACTAACAGAGACATTTTTCTCCCTTGATCCATAGACAGAAGTGACCAACTATAAAACATATAATGATAAAAGATTAACTGGTGTCAAGGTATCTTGTGAATTTTTCTTTATTTAATGGAACAGGGTACTTAACAGCTCCATAGTAAAGCACGTTTGTTTCCACAGCAAGGGAGACAGCATCCTCTCCTCCTGAGGGGAGAGATGTCTTCTCTATACATGAAAGAAAACCCAGTGGAATTTGCTACACGTCAGAGTAATCCGATTTGCATGTTCCCTTGCACTACAATGAAGTGGCTAGCTATTTAGAAAAACAGCTCCACATTTGACAAAGAAAAGTGAATAACCCACCAGCTCTACATGTTTGACACTTCACAAAGAAGCTTGTGAACACATTTATTTATCACTCCCTCTTGCTACTGTACTCTGTTTTCTGACTGTTCAGCATTCCATGGAAACTGGCACATATTCTGCAATACATTAAAATAAAAAACAACCCAACTAGAGAACAACATAACCAAGTATCTCTAGGCTTTCACCTGTTTATGCAGCTCATCCAGCAACAGCAGTGTCTGGGAGTTCCTGCCTGCCTTGAATCCTCACTGTGAGGGGACGCCTGCTGCTGCTAATGAAGGAGATAAATCACAAGACTTTCGCCTCTGCAGGTAGATGTCAGTGCTCTCAAAATCAGTGCTATGCACTTCTTTTAAAAGGCCTGCTCTTCCCATGCATTCGAGACACCTGGCTGGGATCCTGGAAAGACAGTGGCTGTTCCTACTCCTGTTCCTCCACTGATTCCTGGCAAGTCACTTCACCTCTGTGCCCCTGGCATTTTATTTTTCGCAATTCAGCATTTGTAATTCGAAAGAGACGTGTCCGAAGAATTCTGTGAGCTAGCTACTACACTATTGTCCCTCAGATAAAAAGGGAAAGATGACAGCCAGGCTACAGATACTCACAAAGCTGAGTGAGATTCAACCAAGTGGTTGTGTGGGTTTTTGGCAAACTAAAACCTATCAAACTCATTTTCTTCACTACAGATCTCTTAGAGAACGGCAAAATGATTCTTTCCCCAAGCTATTTTAGTAGAAAATTTCAGGGTGGTCAACAACATCATTGCAGCACAACACTTCTCGTGACCCATTACCAGGGTTACACTGCTGAAGAAAAACGCAGCAGGGAAAGCAAGTCCTTTGCAGCCCCACTTACTCCTATTGTCTGACACACTGGAGACAAGTGCCAAATCTAAAAGGGTAAGTTGTGACAGCATGATGAGAAACTCTCACTCAAGCTGGAAAAAATTCATGCCATATAAAAAAAACCCCATGGAGATACAGCTTAAATTCCCTATTGCAGAAACCTCTAAATTGCAGTTAGATTTTTTTTTTTTTT